>CP092880.1:12840674-13145122 GCA_030710605.1 Cordylochernes scorpioides | reverse complement strand
TGTTTAATACTTTTTATTTATAATTTTATGATGTTATTATGTAATTCTTCTCTTTTTTAGAAGACTGTTTTAGAAATAATTTTTGGAGAGAGAGAGAGAGAGATTGAGATTGAAACTGATTTATTATAACGTCCATATAAGATTATATAAGGTTAAATACATAAAATGAATAAATAAGATTAACAATGATAGATATATGAATAAATAGATATAAATAGATAAAATAGATGAAAATATACATATATATATAAAATCTTCATTGGTGGCGCCTACCGCGAGAAAGACTCCACCACCGATGGACTGCGAGAGTTCTTTCCTACAGAGTGGGCAGGTCGAGGTGATGTCTGGCATTACCCAACTCAAGACCAAGATGGTATTTGTAGATGGTAGCCTTCGCCACACTTGTTAGCTTCACTGCCTCGGGATGGAGGCCGACGCCGAAGAGCCAGGCCTGCAAATCCAGGGGCACTTCGCAGGAGGCGAACACCTCCCGGAGCAGGGGTCGCACGGCTCGGCAACTCCAATATCTGTGGGTATGTGGGAGAGAGAGTTTACTTTTTTAAATGTTAACACTAGTTTTATATGGACCTACTTATTATAGTGTCATTGTATTTTGTTTTAAATCAAGACAACACAATAGCGATAAAAAGAACATACGAAGATTGCAGAACATTGATGTACTGTTAAAGTGAAAACATAAGGTTTCCTGAGATAATTGTCTTTAATTTTTTTTTTTTCAGATTCAAATCTCCATCTTTCGGGGATGAAACCCCTTCTAAAGTAAAAAATACTCGATACAATAAATTGCCGATAGTACACGAATTATAATCAAATATTAGATAATAAAAGGCATATATTGGATTTAATAAAATATTTATTTTGCCAATATTTCGGCTGGCTGAACGCCAACCTTTATCGAGGCATTACATTTTTTCTTTTACATTAGGCATTACATGTAATGCCTCGATAAAGGTTGGCGTTCAGCCAGCCGAAATATTGGCAAAATAAATATTTTATTAAATCCAATATATGCCTTTAATTATCTAATGAATTAAGTATGGATTGCTCTATTTTCAAAATAATCAAATATATTTTACATAATTTTATAAGAAACTTTTGTATGGAATTATGTAAAAGGATAACTATATTGTCACGGATTTCCCTTGTCAAATCTCTAGTTTTCGGGCATGAAAAAGCTCTTCTACAGGAAAAAACATGATATGATAAATTGCTTATAGTACACGAATTATATATTTTACATAATTTTATACGAAACTTTTGTATGGAATTATGTAAAAGAGTAACTATATTGTCACGGATTTCCCTTGTCAAATCTCTAGTTTTCGGGCATGAAAAAGCTCTTCTACAGGAAAAACACGATATAATAAATTGCTTATATGGAATTATGTAAAAGAGTATATAATTGTCATAGATTTCCCTTGTCAAATAGGTACAAGGATTAGCGCTACCAATAACAATCACGCGAATTGCAGTTTTCAATCTAAAGTTTTATTTACTATGCATGTCAAAACAAGCTTCTTTTATATTGCCACGTGTAAAATTAGGAAAGACAAACTTCAGGAGATAATATAGTTTAACGGGCTACTAACCAAAAGTGTATGATTTTCGAGCCCAAATCAAACTTCAGGATGACACAACAATTTATTTAAGGCAAGCACAAACTATTAATGATAAAAAAAAAAAAAAAAATAGGGAAGTTTACAGAGTATCAAAATATAAACATCAAAAATGATACTCTGTTAATAAAATAATAAATAACATGCTACAATATAGACGATTTTTTGCTATCTATTTATATAAAAATTATTATAAGAAAATTTACATAACAAATTTTAAAATAGAGATATTAAAACTATGCAAATACTATTCTACAGTGACAATATTATAATTCGTGTTCTATTCGCAATTTATTATATTGTTTTTTTTTTCTCCTGTTGAAGGGCTTTCATACCCGATAGCTTAAGATTTGAATTTGAAAAACAAAACAAAACAAAAAATTTAAAAGACACTTATCCTTCCGTCTCTTTATTTGATGTAAACCTTTACAAAATGTCTTTTATATTTTATCTTAACTAAATAGCAATCCCTTGTCGAACCATAGTTTTACGGTTCCAGGTTTCATTCAAGTTACCACATACCCGCATACTCTAATATGTTTGTGAAAAAAAAAGAGTACAAATTTATTATTTTACTAGGATAAGGTGCAATAATTAAGAAAGAAAGGCATCTCCGTATCGTGCATCTGAAAGTTACTGATGGCTGGCATCATCTATCAGAATAAATATCAACTATTCGTTGATTTTTAATTATTCCATAATTGGCCAAATACCCATTCTTGATTAATCAAGAAAAGCTAACCACGTAGGCGTTTAGATCTGTTGGCCCTCATCAGCGTGGTGTAAGCTGTACCTCAACGACTAAAAAAAAACTGGTCATTCAGTATTTCTTTCTAAAATATATATTTAAAAAAAAAGTTAGAACTCGTGATGATGAAAATAATCATATTCAAAAGTTTTTATGGCTCTAAAATAGATTGGAAATAGTATTCTTGGTTCGAAATTTGAGTCGGTTAAAGAATAAGAGAATGGGTACTTAGAGGCGAGGTTAGTTAAAAAATATATATATTTTAAGTGAGAAGTATAGATTCTTAAGAAAGGCTAAGCGCTTATGGTAGGTGTATTTAAGAGGATTTTAAACTCATGTTCGTAGAGTTATCATTATATATTAATATATATGTTATATTAAACAAATTATTTCATTTAAAATTATATTTCTTAGATTCAAATACTTTGTTAAATCGACCGCCAGAGGTCACGCTTCCCCAATAAAAACTCATTGTTGTTTCCCGATGGCCGGCTCAAATCTTTTGTACATTATGTAAATAAGTTTTCCATTTTTTATTCTTACGCCGCAAGCCAGCAGTACTTTTATCAAATTATGTTTGTTTTTAATATATCCCATAAGCTCATTTAAAGCTATTTCTAATCTTTATTATTTTTATTATAATTTCAAGATTTTGACCACGACTGCATCACCATAGCTTAATTCACAAGATAATCAAAAATCAAACAGATTTCTCATTTGTTTTTTTTTATAACATATATATTATAGGAAATAAGATTTTTTCTGCTGATATTTGAGTATTAGTTACATAGAATTATTACTTGATGCTGATTATTTTGAGAATGGAGAATATTGTTGAGCATTTGCTTGATCTTGGAATCCATAAGTATGTGATATTGCAGTTGTGGTAATACTAATAGTTCAAATTTATCAGAATTAGCTTTAATTAAGCTTATAAAACACAAAATACATATTCGGAGAAAATATTGCCTAAGGCGTAAGAATTTAAAAAAAAAAAATGAAAAACTTATTTAAATAATTTACAAAAATATTCAAAGTGTGGTATCTTCTAAATCTATAGTCAAAAATGTAAAATAGTCAATGATGAAAATAAAATACATGTTTTAAAAAAATAAAATATTTGCATTTTAGATTATATAATCTATATTAATAAAATGCAAATTTCATAAGTTTTGTTCACTAAAAACTTTCGTTACAATGCATCAATTTCAACCAAATTTTCAACATTTATGTAAAACGAGATGGAGCAGGTTTTGCTTAACATCAAAATATATTTCCTAACATTAACATGCGTAACTTCGGTGTTATCGATTAAATACAAAAAAAAATCAACAGAGTTAATTTTATTTATATATAAATACAAAAAAAAAAAAAATTCAACAGAGTTAATTTTTTTACATACTAGCTAATAATCTCAATCTAAAAATATTATATAAATATATGACTTAACGAATATAATTATCATTATTATCATAATATTCAGTGTGTTCCAGAATATTATTATCAATAATATTCGTTAGGCAAACTTTCACTCAGATAAAACCCGGGCGAAGCCGGGTACACATCCGCTTGTATATATATATAAAGAAGTTTCAAGTGTCCATTATAAGTTATAAAGGTTGTTAACTGAAAAGGTGTGTGTTGACTTTATTTGTATCCTCACACGTATCAATATCAGAAAGCAAACAGAATTATGTCAATATTTACGTCAGAGAGGGGAATGAATGATGATGACATGACAGTGGCGCTGTGTGTGTCGCCCCCTCCTCGAGATGCCGCCAAGACAAATAGTGTTTAAATAAAAGGCGGTTGGCCCCAGGGAAGTCTAGCTGCAATATCTACCGCTTCCTGGGTCAATTACTGAATAGGCGCCAGTGGCTACCGGACTTTGGGAATAGTTCCTCTTCTTTCCATACTTCTTGTAGGAGGTCTTCACCCTGGATTGTCCATTGTTTCTTCAACTACCGGACTTTGGGGGCAGTTCCTCTTCTTTCCATACTTCTTGTAGGAGGTCTTCACCCTGGACTGACCATTGTTTCTTCAACTACCGGACTTTGGGGACAGTTCCTCTTCTTTCCAGTACTTCTTGTGTAAGGTCTTCACCCTGGATTGTACATTGTTTCTTCAACTACCGGACTTTGGGGATAGTTCCTCTTCTTTTCAGTACTTCTTGTGGGTAGTCTTCACCCTGGATTGTCCATTGTTTCTTCAACTACCGGACTTTGTGGATAGTTCCTCTTCTTTTCAGTACTTCTTGTGGGAAGTCATCTCCCTGGACTGGCCATTGTTTCTTCAACTACCGGACTTTGGGGACAGTTCCTCTTCTTTTCAGTACTTCTTGTGGGAAGTCATCTCCCTGGACTGACCATTGTTTCTTCAACTACCGGACTTTGGGGACAGTTCCTCTTCTTTCCAGTACTTCTTGTAGGAGGTCATCTCCCTGGATTGTCCATTGTTTCTTCAACTACCGGACTTTGGGGACAGTTCCTCTTCTTTTCAGTACTTCTTGTGGGAAGTCATCTCCCTGGACTGACCATTGTTTCTTCAACTACCGGACTTTGGGGACAGTTCCTCTTCTTTCCAATACTTCTTGTAGGAGGTCATCTCCCTGGACTGGCCATTGTTTCTTCAACTACCGGACTTTAGGGATAGTTCCTCTTCTTTCCAGTACTTCTTGTGTGAGCTCTTCACCCTGGATTGTACATTGTTTCTTCAACTACCGGACTTTGGGAATAGTTCCTCTTCTTTCCAGTACTTCTTGTAGGAGGTCATCTCCCTGGACTGGCCATTGTTTCTTCAACTACCGGACTTTGGGGATAGTTCCTCTTCTTTTCAGTACTTCTTGTGGGAGGTTATCTCCTGGACTGGCCATTGTTTCTTCAACTACCGGACTTTGGGGACAGTTCCTCTTCTTTCCAGTACTTCTTGTAGGAGGTCATCTCCCTGGATTGTCCATTGTTTCTTCAACTACCGGACTTTGGGGACAGTTCCTCTTCTTTCCAGTACTTCTTGTGTGAGGTCTTCACCCTGGATTGTACATTGTTTCTTCAACTACCGGACTTTGGGGATAGTTCCTCTTCTTTCCAGTACTTCTTGTGGGAGGTTATCTCCCTGGATTGTCCATTGTTTCTTCAACTACCGGACTTTGGGGATAGTTCCTCTTCTTTCCAGTACTTCTTGTGGGAGGTTATCTCCCTGGATTGTCCATTGTTTCTTCAACTACCGGACTTTGGGGATAGTTCCTCTTCTTTCCAGTACTTCTTGTGGAAAGTCATCTCCCTGGACTGGCCATTGTTTCTTCAACTACCGGACTTTAGGGACAGTTCCTCTTCTTTCTAGTACTTCTTGTAGGAGGTCATCTCCCTGGACTGACCATTGTTTTTTCAACTACCGGACTTTGGGGACAGTTCCTCTTCTTTCCAGTACTTCTTGTAGGAGGTCAAATCCCTGGACTGACCATTCTTTCTTCAACTACCGGACTTTAGGGACAGTTCCTCTTCTTTCCAGTACTTCTTGTAGGAGGTCATCTCCCTGGACTGGCCATTGTTTATTCAACTACCGGACTTTGGGGACAGTTCCTCTTCTTCCCAGTACTTCTTGTAGGAGGTCATCTCCCTGGACTGACCATTGTTTCTTCAACTACCGGACTTTGGGGACAGTTCCTCTTCTTTCCAATACTTCTTGTAGGAGGTCATCTCCCTGGACTAACCATTGTTTTTTCAACTACCGGACTTTAGGGACAGTTCCTCTTCTTTCTAGTACTTCTTGTAGGAGGTCATCTCCCTGGACTTACCATTGTTTCTTCAACTACCGGACTTTGGGGACAGTTCCTCTTTTTTCCAGTACTTCTTGTTGGAGGTCATCTCCCTGGACTAACCATTGTTTCTTCAACTACCGGACTTTGGGGACAGTTCCTCTTCTTCCCAGTACTTCTTGTGGAAAGTAATATTCCTGGACTGGCCATTGTTTCTTCAACTATCAGACTTTAGGGACAATTTACACACCATCCTTTTACCGAGAGTTCTTGCGGGTGTTCTCCTCAAAATATCGGCTGACTCTCTTCATTTACCTAGTTTAGAGGAGGGTTGCCAAGGTCCAGCAAAGGGTCAGAGTGTCAAGATACTGTGTCAGACAACGTGGTCTGACGAGGTCTAACTTCTAGTAGCAACTTTCTATTTATATTTTCTCACAACTAAGCCTTTGCTTGCCAGTCTCAAGCCCGGAGAGGAGAAGCAGTAAAAAGCTCGTTAAAATAAACTGAGCTCATCTGGCCTGGCTGATAGTACCCTGTAAGGGCTCCAAGATACAGGATGAACAGCGTCTGTACTCCATGTTAGGAGCGGCTGCACATGGCGTCTGTTCTTCAAGTCAGAGACGACCTTTACATATTGGAACTAAGTCGGCCTGCCACTGAGTAGTGCTCCCAGTCTTAATGACAAAGGTAGATGCATTCTACTTCACCCAATCTCGAGAGTTGTCAAGATTAAAGAAGAAGAAGAAGAAGATTTTCTCTCAAATAATTTGTATTAAAAATTGTTTATACGGTAGAGTTTCTAGTGAGTGTTCTCTAGTAAAGAATGTAGTCCATTATTTTTTGAAGCGGACTTGTTCACTCGTTCTCCCAAGTATTTTCCTGTTTCACCAAAATAAAGTTGCAGGGGGGATCGTATTCATATAACAAAAGAAGCACCAGATACCAGGGTATACAGGTTAGTGCTTTATTCTTAATTTGACACCAAAAAGTATTATAACACAATCCTCATCACCATCATTATGTTTTGTACCGGACTTATGAACAATATATATTGTTGTTGTGCTCTTTTAAAGGTTAAAAAAGAAACTTTCGTGATTTATAGTTTTATTTGTAAAACGACACTCGAAGTTACACCGCATGAGTTTCTTTTCAACGAAAATCAAATTTTTATTTCAAGGTGAAATAACGACTATTTCTATCCGTTTTGGATGAGGTATGAAAGGATGAATTATGAAAAGTAATGATAGACGGAAAATTGTGTAAGCGGAACATTGTGGGTTCGATTCCCATCCCTGGACACTTTTATTTTTCCGTTCATCATTACTTTTCACAATTCATCCTTTCACACCTCATCCAAAAAGGATAGAAATAGTCGATATTTCACTTTGAAATAAAAATTTGATTTATCGTTAAAAAGAAACTCATGCGATGAAACTTCGAGTGTCGTTTTACAATCACAGGCCGCAGTGTATTATATTATTTAGTTTTATTTCTTACAGCTCCTAATTATATCTGTATATATGTGTCAATTTTTAAAATACAACAACAACAAAAATCTCTATTAAGACCTTTTAGTGTTATACAGATTGTCCAAGCAGAAATGTAGGATACATGCAGGAAAAACAGTAATAGTACCTTAATGGTAATATGAAATTTATAAATATCAATTTTTAAATAGCAGAGAGAATTATCATAGATTTAACTATTTTTGTAGATATATTTATGATTATCTTTTAAACCTGAAAGGTTCAGGTTCCTAATATATATTATTGTTTCTCTTTTTTTATATTTGATTACCTTCTCTTCTATATTATGTTTATAACTGTTTCTGTTAAAAAAAATGTAAATCGACGCAATTATCCCTAGCCGGGATATCGCGTTTTGTGTGTTGAAATCAATAAGAATTATATTTATATACAGGAAAAATTATATAAAGACAATCAAGCTAAAAAATAGATTAGTCTGGGTAAATTGGAGGAAAGGAACTTTATTATACATGGATTTACCACGGATTCTTTGAATTTTTAAAATAAAAAAACAGAAGATTTCACACATGATGACGAAAGGAAGCATGTCGCATCGCTCGTCATTTTTAAAGATAAGTACAATTATTACCTTCTTTTTTTATATTTTTTTCTTTTATTCTTAAAACATTTCAATTTATTGCTCTAAAATACTTAATTTTTTAAAATATATATAACATTAAGCATTTGGAAGAAAAAAAACTTATTTGCATATTTGCGTTTATAACAACATTCATTACCCAAGTTAAAATTACTTGTATGTTAATATATGACATGGATATGCTAATTAATAACCGATTGGATGAAATATTTAGATATTTTTTCAGATAAATACGAAAGAAATAAGAAATATATAGGTATATATGACAAAGGATACTTGAAAGGAACAATAAAGCATTTAAAGGATAGTGTATCTGAACTGATAAAATTAGACCAGAATGTAAACAAAATACAGGAATGCCTAGAGACTAACCTTAATTATATCATGGGAGACTTGACAAAATAGATAAATGTAATAAGTATAAAGATACATATTAAAAATAAAGAAGAAACATATGCAGAAATAGTCAAAAGCAGAATAGATAAATCTTTTCAGAAGCAAGGACATGCAGCCAAAGAACAAACTTTAATAATTACAGCTAATGATATGCAAAATATATCTTCCATTCACCTAAAAGTAAACGATTATGATTTTTTTTTTTTGCTTATCCCTAGTACACGTGGTACAGGCCATGATAATCATGGTGGTAGTTAGCGACTGCTTTTTACTGTAAGCGCAACACATGTCTACACATGTGAAAAGCAGTTCGACTTTGCACTTACAAATGTGCCAGAGCCCCGTTTGGTTACTTGCACTCGCTGGTGGGGTTGGACTTTTGCAAGAATAGGGGGCCATTGGAGTATTTTTTTTTAAACAGAAAAAGTGTCCAATGCGGGAATCGAACCCGGGTCGTAGCGGTCGAAAACCAAACGGTTTAACCAGCCTTCCACCGACCCCCAGCGATTATGTAAAACATCTACGCCAGGAAGGGAATAAAGCTAAAATTACCAAAATTATAAATACAAAGAAAGGCACAATAATAAAATTACCTAATGAAAAAGATCAAGTAAATACAGAAAATATCTATATATAAGCTTTAATCAGATTGTGAAAACAAGTATTTACAAGAAGTTTGAAAAAAAATACAATTATTTATTTAAAAAAATAAATTGTTGTTGTGCAAAACAATTTTCTATAATAATTTTTCATTTATTAACCAAGTCTGAGAAAATGAGAAAAGTTTTGAACAAATATGTAAATATATCATATTTTAATAAATAAATATAAATATATTTATAATTCAAAAATTCACAAGTATAATATGATTCAAAATATATATATATATGACATAATAAAAATATGATTTTTATTATTCATTAATATAATTATAATTTTATAATCATAACCATTATATTTATTAAAATTGTTTTCATAATATAACTAAAATTATAATTTAAATAATCAAAGTTAAAAACTAAACACAGAGTTAATTTTTAAAATGTAAAGAAATCCTAAACAAAGGGAATATAACCTAATTTGCTTTTTTTATAATAATAATAATAACGTAGTTAATTGTGTCTATGTATCCAAAAAACTGTTTGCTTTCGAAATATAATCAAAAAATAAATATAGTTTTAGGACAAAAGTTATTCTTCCTTTTACCATCCACGACTGCATGAATTGGTAACGTAAATAGAATATACGTTTTTTTATGACATATATATATATATATATATATTCTATTTTTATATTCATTGATAATTATACATTTTGGCCATAATATTTTAAGATGCCATTTAATATTGTAAATATGTATAGTAAATATTTACTTATTTTTCAAATTCACTATATAAACTATAGAATTAATTTTATAAATTCTATATAACGGTGTGAAGAAATATTTATAATTTTTCACAAGTATATAAAAATAAACTACTCAATAATAAATAATTATTTTTCAATAAATATTTTTATATATAAAATAACTGCACCTTCACAAAACCTATCACAAAAAGTCATAACATATATATAACAGAAAAAGGTTATAAAATTCTCACGACAGGAGCTCAAACACGAGTTGAGAGAATGAAGAAATTAAAGAGATCACCTTTCATCATCAAAAATCATCATTATTTTAATTATTCATCAAGAACCTACCTAATTACAGTCTCCATTGCAACTTGAAGAAGAAGAACTGACAAAGATAATTGAAGAGGACTGGTCAGAGTAATCAGAAAAACTGAAAAAAAAAAAACTTTTTTTTTCAGATCATCTTCTTTAAAGCTCAACTTAATAGCAGATTTAATGACACCAAGGAACAATTATGCATGGACCAAATGAGAAACCAGAACCTTAGAGATTTAAAGAAAAAAGTCTTAAACCAGCAAACCAATTATGACACAGGTCTTCTGAACTTCTTGGAAAAAGCTATTTGACTGCAGGAACCATTATCTCCATCATCTTGATGGTCTTGGGTAAAGAAAGAAGAAAAAAAAAAGGGAGATACAAGGTGTCAGTCACGAATTCTTTTTGATTAGAACTTGAGCAAACAGACCACCTTGACGTACGTCTCTATCCCCAATAATCGCCACTGGTTGTTCTTTTTTTCTTCCTCATTCTGTCCAAGTTGATCCTAGAGAAGTTTTTAGGGATCCCACCCATTCCTGACCCCCCAATCTTTCCTACAGGTAATCCGTTTGTTTGCAAATGTTGCCCCCCCCCCCCCCCCCCCCAAAGTTTTTTTTTTTTTTCTTTCTTTCTTGTCAACGGGGTATTGAAGACGCTACTTTTTCTATTGCTCTGAAACTTGCCTCTCCCTCCTCCTTCTTCTTTTTTTCATTCTATCCATAGGTTTGACTGACCATCTTAATGTATTGCCTTTCATCTTCTTGATTGGCATCTTGAAGTCTTCTGATAATATAGCTGAAAATTCTTTTTTTCTTCTATTTTTTTTTTGTTCTTTTTGCTTTCTCATTTGAATTGGAATTCTTGATTAACGTATGTATATATACTTTTACTTATATTTTTAAAAAGTTGTTTTTCTATCTTTTAACCTATTTTTATTAATTTAGATATTTATATTTCTTAATTTTTAATTTGAAAGTTTTAATATAATAAAATTTGCTCTGAATATATATATAGAGATATCCATATTTAAATCTTTAGATAATAAAAAGGTATATATTGAATTGAATAAAAGATTTATTTGCCAATATTTCGGTTGACTGAACGCCAACCTTTGTAAAGGCATTATATTTTTTAAATAAACAAACTCATTCTAACGCTTTTCGGCGCTGTGTTTGTTTATACAAAAATGTAATGCCTTGATAAAGGTTGGCGTTCAGCCAACCGAAATATTGGCAAATAAATATTTTATTCAATCCAATATATGCCTTTTTATTATCTAAATAATAAAAAATTGTAAACGTATATAAAGCGAATTGTCCAATAGGTGGCTAAATTATTAAGGCATCATCTTTATGAGAAACTGCTTCTGCACAAGTAAAGTTGCCTTTATCTACTTCAACCTCCAATGAAAGACCACCTCAAAAAGAGACCAAAAATATCTATGAGTAGAGTATGGTCTCTAATGAGAGTTGCATTGTAAATAACTATTTTTTATTTATTTTAAAAATATCGATTGTAAAAGATTTTTTCTTCAATGTAACATTTCTAAATTTGTACAACAAAAAGCTTCATTAAGACCTTATACAGATTCCCCGAGTAGAAGAAGGTATAATTTCGGCTACATGAACTCAGTAGAATTTAGTTTAAATATATAAGGATTAAAAGATTACATGAGGAGCTTATTTTTAGATTTATTGCGAGCTTTTGAATCTTCCGGTTCTTCTACAGACATGGATAGCATGGATATACTAACAAGATTTATACGCATTTGAGCCATTATATACATATATACATACGAAGCAATAGTTTCAAATATAAATTAAAATTGAACTAGTTTGTAAGTGTTGGGAATAGAATGTTAATTTTCTTATAGATTTATATTTTTCTAAATATATGTAAATTTAATCCATTATAAGAAACATATTTGTCATATGTAAATATTTATATGTATATATATTCGTGACAAAAAATAAACTGTTATGTTGACTGGTTAGACTCGTGTGGTTTCTCGGCCCGCTCTCGAGAGGTCTACGCCTTGGTTGATACCTGCCTTAGACACTTCCGTAGATTTGACTTCTTGGGAATCGCTCTTCTCTACCTTTGAGATTCCACGGTTTTTTTACTCCCCGGGACCAGAATAAGAGACTTCGGGCGTCTGGGCAAAATAGAGCCTGGGCGCTACGCCGCTGAACGCGACATTTGGCATCCCAGCCGGGACGCGAGGAGAAAGCCGTGCCTATATTTGGAACCATTTTGGATCAGAAGATGGAAAGAGAAGAAACGCTAGAGAGACTCAAGAAGAAGAGAACCATACTCCGCACGTCTTTATCCAAGTACGGGAAAAGAATAGAGGAATATGACGTGCACAAGGAGTGTGACCACGAGGAACTGCTGGGGCAGCTTTCGGATGTCTACGAAGAACTGAGGCGGGTAGACGAAGAAATCGGTAAGCTGATTGACATCAAAGATCTAGAGAAAGATCTAAAGATGGTAGAGGAATACCGGGAAAAGGCCGTGGCGTGGAAATATTTGCTAAAGAAAAGAAGTCTGGTGGTAGCGGAAGGAATGCAGAGGGAAACTGCAACTGCCACGAAGAAGGAATATCCAGGAGAAATCAGTCGACTGACTCTAACTGGGATGGTTAAGTTACCCAAATTAACAATGGAAAGATTCTACGGGGAAATTAGCCAGTGGTTAAATTTTTGGAATGCCTTCGATTCATCAATCAATAAGAATGAATACTTGACCAAGATAGATAAATTTAACTATCTTAAAGCCTACTTGGGTGGAACGGCGGCCCAAACTGTGGAAGGATTTTGCCTATCTGAGGAAAATTACGATAAGGCCGTTGAATTGTTGAAGAAACGCTTCGGAAAAGGGGAAAGGTTGATCGACGTGCATATGAACAACCTCTTGGCCTTGAAACCACTTAGAGTGACAAAGGACGTGGGGGCTTTCAGAGAATTTTACGGCAGAATCCTGGTGCAGATTAGAAGTTTGGAGTCATTGGGTGTTGTCGTTGAAAGCTACGGTAACTTATTGTGCCCTTTACTCCTCAAGCTATTGCCATCAGACTTAAAGCTTGAATTACACCGGGAATTCACAGGAGCTTTTTCTCTTGGAGATTTGATTGAATTTTTGGAGAGGCAATTGATTGCATTAGAAAGCACGTTCGGCACGCGGGACGAAATAACAGCCGGCCAACCATCAAATGAGCACCCTCAGTCACAAAGCTCTATCGTGAAGTATCGAAGAAATGAGAGGAATCCCCTGCCCACGGCTGCTGGGTTTTTGAATGCCTCTGAAGCAGATAAAGAGAAAGTGCTGGATGTGGAACAAGGAATGGATTCAAAGAACACCGAAGAAGTGAAGCTGCTCTATGTAAAACAAGGTACCGATTTAAGGATGGCAGAAAGGCCATATGCAGAACAAGGTAATGAGCCTAAGGAAGACGGAGTACAAGACTCTGAAAATGAGCCTAAGGGCGACGGAGTAAAGGATTCTGAAGCTGAAACCAAGGATAATGAAGTGGAGGATTCTGGAACTGCAATTGAGGCTTGTGAATCGGTGAGCAACTCTAAAGCGGTAGCTGAAGGCGCGGATCAAGTGGAGATTGCAGATGGTGAAGCTGAGTCCATTGATGATATTGAGGAAAGAGTTGTCAGAGTTCCAGCATCGAGTAAATTGATGGAAGCAGGACAGATAGGAGATGCGGAATTTAAAGTAAAGGGATACTATTTGCCTGATCGCCCTGTATGTGGGTGTGACTCCAGGGCTGCGCCTGTACGGCCAGCGAAAGACGGCGCTTCCTATCGAGGACGAAACGGATTCTCGTTGAAGCGATATATGAAGAGGATACACAGTCTGCTGAGAAGAATCCCTGAGATAAGGATAAAGCTTCGGAGGAATAAGTTCGGAGTTGTGGCCGACCTGAAAAGATATTTCCAGATGATCGCCATCAGAGATAATGATTGGGACTACCTCAAATTTCTTTGGAAAAAAAAAAGATGGACAACTGATGGTTTTGAGCGGGAAATCGTTGTAGACGATTTTGGTTGAGTGCCCGTGCCTCTAAATCCGGAAGAAAAGTAAATGGTTGAATGATGATGCATGGTTGGAGAAGGTGAAACGCTTTCTAAGCAGGGTTGCACTGTCCAGATCACCTATGTGAGGAGAGAGCCAATAGAAAAAGGTTCAATTGGCAAATATCTTCCAAGCAATGGAATGTAACTTGTATCGAAGGAAACTGTTTCTGGAGCTGCAGTAACTCCAATGTTATATACTCCGGCCAGTTCTCCAAAGGGGCAAGTGCCTACTCCAGCGAAAAGGTCTTAATTTGGGAGACAAGTCTCCAGAAAGTCTGGTGAAAGTGCTAGACCGGAAAGGATTGCGAATCCTATAGATCATAGGACTATTATATTGAGTGGTTTGAGATCTCTAAGGAAGAGTTCAGAGTCCTATGACTGCTGTAGGCCTGCAGACGATACCTCTGGGCCTTCAGACGATACCTCTAAGCCTAGAGACGATGCCTCGGCATAAGATCCTGATTCTTCAGGATGTAAAGCTCAATGTTCTCAAGAGGTTCCAGAAATTGCAATGGAAGATAACGGGGCGACTTTTGTAATGAATCGAGTTATGGAGATCCGATCTCTCAGTGAGACGGAGGATTGGTGTCGTGTACCAGGATGTTTGAATCCAGCGGATTTACCATCACGGGGGTGCTTAGCCGATTCTCTGGAGAGATCGAAGTGGTGGGAGGGCCCGAGTTGGTTGAGAAGACCAAGAAGAGATTGGCCCCATAGGGAAATATACCCTGACCCAGATATTGTGAACTCGGAAAAGAGAAAGATTGTTTTAACATCAACATGTATTGAAAGGGAAAAAAGATCAGTACTACTATCGATTTTCAAACTACTACAAGATATTGAGAGTAACTGCCTGGATGAACCGGTTTTAAACAAATGCGAGAGGAACAATAGGTCAGCGAGTGAAAGGTGATCTTACTGTGAATGAAATTAAAAGGGCGGAACTGATGCTGGTGAGAGTTATCCAACGGGAATCCTTCACTGGACCAGAGGACAAGAGGTTGAAGGATTTCAAGTTATGCTGCGATTCTTTGGGATTGTTGAGGGTCAAAACTAAAATAAGTAGGAGACAAGATCTGGAAAGATTGATTGGTTTGCTGAAACAACTCCTTAGGAAGATTCTTGGTCAAGCTCGTTTGGAATTTGAGGAACTTTACACCATTATCTGTGACACAGAGTCTTTGATGAACTCACGTCCATTAACCCCTGCATTGTTCTTGCACGACCTCAAAGAAATAGGAGTTCCAGATCTGGACTCTATTGAAAGGGCTAGTCTTCAGAAGAGATACCGATTTAGACAAAGGTTGGGAGAAGATCTGCGGAAGAGATTCCGGACGGAGTATTTTGGATTCTTAAGGCAAGAGACTAGAAGACGCTCGAAGACAAGACCTATCAAGGTGGGAGATCTGGTGTTGATTGGACAAGATGATGCTAAGCGAGTCAATTGGCCTTTGGCGAGAGTTGTGGAGGTCTACCCTGGCCGAGATGGACCTGTGAGGGTCGCCAAGTTGAGAACCAGCAAGGGCGTCCAGATTAGGCCGGTTCAACGGCTCTACAATTTAGAGATACCCGCCGATCTGGGGAGTACCTTGAGGAGTATACAGTCGGAACCACGCCGGGGAGGCTCCCGAGGAGAAGCCAGTAAAGACCCTACGAAGATAGCCCAATCCTAAAGAACTGGAATGAACGGTCGTTTCCCAACTATTGGTTGAGTTTCTGTAGAAAAAACTCAAGGTGGGAGTATGTTGGGAATAGAATGTTAATTTTCTTATAGATTTATATTTTTCTAAATATATGTAAATTTAATCCATTATAAGAAACATATTTGTCATATGTAAATATTTATATGTATATATATTCGTGACAAAAAATAAACTGTTATGTTGACTGGTTAGACTCGTGTGGTTTCTCGGCCCGCTCTCGAGAGGTCTACGCCTTGGTTGATACCTGCCTTAGACACTTCCGTAGATTTGACTTCTTGGGAATCGCTCTTCTCTACCTTTGAGATTCCACGGTTTTTTTCCTCCCCGGGACCAGAATAAGAGACTTCGGGCGTCTGGGCAAAATAGAGCCTGGGCGCTACGCCGCTGAACGCGACAGTAAGAATTATGACTGTAAAAACTATCAAACTATGCAAATAAAACTTAAACTTTTTTTAAAATTTAGTAAAATTCGGGAACAACATTTATGTATGCTAAAATTGGAAATGAACGACGAGCAGGGGTCCCTCCAACCAGATACAGAGTATATACACAAATAAACACTGTAATAAATCAAGTAATCAGCAATGTTATTTACAATGTATCAAATAATGCGAAAGAAGAAAGAAAGGGCTTGGTATAAACTTATATATATACAAGCAAACGAGAACAAGCAATTCCTTTTCTTAAAAAAACAACCATCAGTAGTATTGACAGGAATTTAGATTAGTAAAAGAACTGAGGTAGTATATAATATACTAATTTTATATTAACTAATCATATATAACTATTGTTTTGTTTAATCTATACATTTATATCTATCTTATTATTTCCTATTTTATTTATATATTGTGTGCAATTTTATATAAATATTGCGACCTCTCCTTAGGTCACTCCTGTCCAAAATACAACCTGGAATGACCACCATTACCATCCTTACTGGTCAAGCCATGTTCTGGCAGATCTCTGGCATAGAGATCCAACATGTCCTTATTACTGTTATAGGGTTATAATGGCATACACTCATGGACAAAACTTATGGAAGTGGAAGTCTATTGTTTCCAATCGTCTTTTTTTTTTTTAAGGAGACAGAATTAATTTTGTTCACATTTGGTTATCTCGTGTGTCTTCACAATAAAGGTATCTGTATAACGAATAAAAATAATAAGACGCGAATGTTTCTTCTCACAAATAAAACAAAATTCTACTGTCCTTACTGCCGGAAAGAGTCACAGACTGTGGATCACCTCCTCTTCTCCTGTCCAGCTTTTATGCTACACAGGCTACAGACACTGCTTGGAGTACAAGACTTCAGCCCTGCCCCTACTTCCTGACTCCCTGCCGGCCTGGAACTACCTGGTTCACCTCAGCCCTCTCCATGACTGGACTTCTAGACTGTAGCTGTACAGCCCGGGTAGTTGGCGATTTATGCTCCATGAGCCTGGGTTATCTCTATTTTCTCTCTTTTATATAAACACTAGCCGAATGACCCGGGCAACGCCCGTGTTTTACCCGATTGAATGTTTTGATTCAAATACTATTTGTTACAATTATAATTTGGCGCCTTAAATAAATGCATATATTAATAACTATAGCCTATGCGCTTTATCTGTCTATGTACTGTTGGCTTCCGTAGGCGTCTCATACTGGGAAAAAGAAAGAGAGGATTCCATTTAGTTATTAACTAATATATGCATTTATTTAAGGAGCGACCCGTTTCTCAAGAAACCATTGGAACCAAAAATATTTTTGATCGCAGTGGTACAGCCTACTCCACGCTGACGAGCGCCAACAGCGCGAAACGCGTTCGTGGATGGCTTTTCTTGATAAATCCAGAAATTGGGTTGGCCGAATATCACGGAACAAGTTGAATAAACGTTTAGTTTATTTTTGCTCCACTAGATGGCGCTCTGTCATCTAAAAAGCACATGTGCTCGTGGTCAAGATATGCTATATTTATGTTATATATTCCTATATTTATGTTATTATTAATTATGAAGGTTTGCTATAGGGTTATAATGGCATACACTCATGGACAAAACTTATGGAAGTGGGAAGTCTATTGTTGCTAATCGTCTATTTTTTTTTAAGGAGACAGAGTTAATTTTGTTCACATTTGGTTATCTCGTGTGTCTTCACAATAAAGGTATCTGTATAACAAATAAAAATATTAAGATGCGAATGTTTCTTTTCACATATAAAACAAACTTCTACTGTCCTTACTGCGATGAAAAAAATATTGGGAAGTTTGGTTCATAAGTGGTAAACCCTTCAGTGGTTTAGCCCATTTCTTTGTCTGGTAGATTGAAACAACTGAGTGTGTTAAGAGAAAAGAATGAGGAAGATTTCTATCAGTGGGAAGACCTACTTTTATCAGAACACCCAGGAAGAAAACAAAATATTTTTTTCAAAGGTGCAGTTAGTTTCTCAGCACTTCGAAATCTCACAGAGCAACGACAAGTGTCTTCTGTCAACAGAACATTGAAGGAAGAAAATGGACTTCTAATCCATCTGGAGTTCCTAAACAGTTAGGAGGAACTCAAGTACACAATTTATCTCTTCTTCTCCATGATTTTCATGAACTGATAGTGGGCACCTTGAGATAAGCCAAACTAATGGGCAGAGGAAAGATTAGAAGCTGGGAGATAGCAGAACCCAACAGGCAGCTGTTACTTGAGACGGACGAGGACCATGTGGTTGACAAAGATCACAGTGTGAATGACAAAAGATTTTTGTGTGACCCATCAAATTGATGATAGAATATTTCAACGGCTCACAACGTGTTCCTATTGTGAATAATTCAACTTCGTTGTGGTTAGATTTTTTTTTTGTAATACCTTGTTTTTAATACATTTAGTCTTATTTATAAACATATCTGTGAGAATAGTGATTCACGTTTTGTTTTTTGATCGAGGGGGAATTTCGTTTTTGATCATGAAACAATGGATAAGACGCACATTTTTACCATCGCCAAATATGTAATGTACAAATTCTGGATAAGCATCTATTTTAACTATGACTATAACATCGAGTTTGACTCCCTTTTAGAGGCTCATGTCATAATATTTGCTTATGTAAATTCTACTATGTAAATAATGCTATGTAGCTAATGTCTGAATAAAAGGTTTTAAAACTTATTTACAGACTCTCCAAAGAGATACAGAATTTTAGTGAAAAAGAGGAAGAAATAAATTCGAATCTATAAAGTTCATGGGAAATATGTACATAGGGAGTTATAAATGTTTTGACATCATATACACTGCGTGACATTGAAAATGGAACACCAAGAAATAGTGGCCAGAAAATTATGCAAATTTCAGGGTAGACGCGCTTAACCGAGTTATGCAAATGATGTAAAATGCGCAGCTCTCGTGCGCACATGGAGTAAGATATATGGGAAGGAACTTGCAGAAAGGACAGTATTCGTGTCGTTATTTCTTCAAGGAAAATCATTGTAGAAATTTTGTTCTTGTGTCAAAAGACACGTGTAATAACAGAGAATGCCAGGTCATCGTAAACGGAGGCAGTTCAAGCAGACAGACGCTTTTACGAGGGGCATGGTGATCGGACTGAAAAGGGCAGGTTGGTCCATACGTCAAATCGCAGCTGATACACACCTTGGTGCGTCCACGCTGCACCGACTGTGGAGAAGATGGTTGGAACAAGGAAATGTGGCAATTTATAGGAATGTCGGTGCAACCAGAATGACGTCAGCACGTGTGGATCGGCGTATCCTTCGACAAGCAGTGGCGGCCCCACAAGCCACTTGTACCGCCATCCTGCAACATGTGCAAGACACCCTAGATCATTCCATCTCGACCAGAACTATTTCCCGTCGATTGGTTGCTAATGGCTTGCACTCATGCCGTCCGCTAAGAAGACTGCCATTGACCCCACCGAATAGGCGCCAACGTTTGGAATGGTGCCGGGCTAGATCGACGTGGATGACGGAATGGCACAGGGTCGTGTTCTCAGATGAGTCGCGTTTCTGCTTGTCCAGTGATAGTCGCCGTGTACGCGTGTGGCGTCGACGTGGAGAAAGGTCCAATCCGGCAGCAATTGTGGAACGCCCCACCGTGCGACAACGTGGAATCATGGTTTGGGGCGCAATCGCGTATGATTCCAGGTCACCTTTACTTCGTATTCAGGGCACTATGACGGCCCAACGATAAGTTGATGATGTGCTGCTACCGGTGACACTCCCCTACCTTCAGGGGGTACCCAATGCCCTTTATCAGCAGGATAACGCCCGACCGCACACTGCTCGCATTAGCCAACAAGCTCTGCAAGATGTACAGATGCTTCCCTGGCCACCGTACTCTCCTGATCTCTCACCAATCGAGCACGTCTGGGACATCATTGGACGCCGTTTGCATGCCTTGCCACAGCCGCGTTCAGAAGACGAACTGTGGCAAATGGTTGAGAGGGAATGGAGAGCCATCCCTCAGGACGCCATCCGTACTCTGATTGACTCTCTACCTAGACGTGTTGCTGCGTGCATCGCCGTCCGCGGTGGTCCTACTTGCTACTAAGCCGACGCCGTTCTCGCTCTGTATTATGACTATCATTTTGAAATAAAGATCACTTATTGTTCGTCCCTGTCTCTCTCTGTCTGCCGAGTTTCATCACTTTCTGGCCACTATTTCTTGGTGTTCCATTTTCAATGTCACGCAGTGTATTATACAAATAGTTGTTATAGGTCTCCTGACTTTCTTTTTAATAGTTATAGAAGAGAATGGAAAACACTGGGAACTAATATTTATATATTAAGAATAAAGAAGTCATATCCTGACCAGGAGCACATGTGCTTTTTAGATGGCAGAGCGCCATCTAGTGGAACAGAAATCAACTAAACGTTGATTTAACATGTTCCCTGATATTTGGCCAACCCAATTTCTTGATAAATCAAGAAAAGCCATCCACGAACGCGTTTCGCGCTGTTGGCGCTCGTCAGCCTGGAGCAGTTTCTTGATTAATCAAGAAATTGGGTTGGCCCAATATCAGGGAACAGGTTGAATCAATGTTTAGTTTATTTCTGTTTCACTAGATGGCACTCTGCCATCTACAAAAAGCACATGTGCTTTTGGTCAGGATATGCCTTCTTTATTTTAAATATCAACACCTGACCTTTTTATTTTTTTATTATTTTTTTCTGTCGTTTTCATATATATTTTATATAAAAATGCTATTTCATTTTAGAAATATAATATCTAGAACGAACTACTCTGTTAAGTCGACCGCCAGATGTCGCGAATTTTCCTTTATAAAACCCATTGTTGTTGTTTCCCGTTGGCTGTTGGGCTCAAAAATCATACACTTTAGTTAGTAGCCCGTCAAACTATATTCTCTCTATTCCCATTGGCCGGCTCTTTCTGTAGATATGTAAATATGTAATCTTTTATTTTCTTCTTCACACTCTCAAATCGGGTTTTTCTTCCTTAATTATGTTTATCAGCTCAATATAAAAGTAAATAATGTTTTAAACTGTTTCATTGTTTTTACCATGACTGTAATATCATATAATACTCATCTATGAACAATATCACAAACATACTCATGTATTAGGGAGAGTTTCCTCGCGGATACCTTACCTAAACACAAGATTGTCAAGTTCCTCAACACAGTCATCGCTGGGGATATGGATTCCATAACTCTCAAGTCTGAACTCAAGACGATATTTTCTCTACTATTTTAAACTCTGTAAACTCTCTCTTGACCGTTGACTAGATGTCAATAAACTATTTTTAATTGTCATACTCATGTATCCTTTCAACAACCTAAGCAAATTCTATATCAAACAAATTTATCATAACATATATATAAAAATAAAAAGGCATATTAGGATCAAAATATAATTTATTTACTAATATTTTAGTTGGCTGAACGCCAACCTTTTTCAAGGTATTGTAACATAGAAAATTAGGAAAGACAAACTTCAGAAGGACTCAGCAATTTATTTAAAACACAAATCAGCATTTATAAGATACAAGTTAAACAATGAGGGAAGTTTCCAGAGCAGCAGAATATAAATAATACAAATATTAAAAAATAATTATCTGAACATTGAATATAACGGGGGGGGAGAAGTCCGACCACACCTCCCTGCGGTCCCCCCTGGACCCTTGGAATATTCGACCAAATTCTGGTTCGTTTACAAGGTGACTAACGTGGCAACGGCACCCATTTTCCAATGAAGAGCAATGGCCGGAGCCTTGCAGAAAATTGACAAAGATTCAGAGCAGCAGCTTTACACACCCAAGATAGTGGACATTGCTGCTGCTGTGATAGAGATGCATGGAGACATCTGAGACTCTTCATTGGACACAACAACAACAACATTGAATATAACGAAAACTTTGCTACAATAGTAATGTTGTCATCCACAAACTCAGCGCCACATAACGTCAATAGAATTACGTTAAAAAATAGTTTTCGTCTTTGGCAGACAAAGAGAGAGAGATTTTTTTTTTCTGTGACATTTAAAAATATTTTATTGACATCATGCACAAGTCAATGGTGGGAGAAATATAAAATAAAAGAGTAAGCTATATACACAGAGAGAGAGATATTGAATTTATAATATTTTGTTGAATATCTAGAAAATTTCGCGATTTCCGCTTCGAGAAAGTACCAATGTTCTAGGAAGAAAAGTGAGAGATCAAATTAACCAATCTCAAATGATGGAATAAATCAAGAGGAGTCAGCAGGCGAAGTTAGCTTGTTTGGGTCGAGGGGAGAGTGGGAAATAAATAAAGAAGGAACCATCAATAGAAGCCTGAGGGGTTCTCTAAATTGGGGGAATTTTCGCCAACGAGACCAAAGCCCCATTTTTCATGTCATCTTGTCTAGCAATCCTTCTTAATGGGAGCGTTGGCTGGACGTTGGCAGGGCAGGGGGTGATGAAATTCTCGCCTCCCGCCTTCATTTATCTTACCCCAGACCCCTCATTAGGTTTTACTTGAGCAAACAACCTGTGCCCCTTTAGGGGTGATGCCTACCTGGATGGGAATACAGTGGCCTCTTCAGGTCCCTGACGTCTCCTTCACGGATATAAACGGTCATTGTCGTATTGTGGGTTTGTTGGACTTTATCACTTGTAGGACAAACACGCATGGTCGTTCTTTGGATTTGTTGGTTGTTCTCCCTTGTGTAGGACATCAAGTTATTGTCGTTCTTTAGATAAGTAGAACATTCTCCATTGTAGGACATCCACGCACTGATGTCTTTTGGAATAAAAGAACGTTTACTCAAGTAGTTCATTCATACATTATCGTTCTTTGGATTTGTTGGTTGTTCTCCCTTGTGTAGGACATCAAGTTATTGTCGTTCTTTAGATAAGTAGAACTTTCTCCATTGTAGGACATCCACGCACTGATGTCTTTTGGAATAAAAGAACGTTTACTCAAGTAGTTCATTCATACATTATCGTTCTTTGGATTTGTTGGTTGTTCTCCCTTGTGTAGGACATCAAGTTATTGTCGTTCTTTGGATAAGTAGAACTTTCTCGATTGTAGGACATCCACGCACTGATGTCTTTTGGAATAAAAGAACGTTTACTCAAGTAGTTCATTCATACATTATCGTTCTTTGGATTTGTTGGCTGTTCTCCCTTGTGTAGGACATCAAGTTA
Organism: Cordylochernes scorpioides; assembly: GCA_030710605.1. Taxonomy (NCBI): domain Eukaryota; kingdom Metazoa; phylum Arthropoda; class Arachnida; order Pseudoscorpiones; family Chernetidae; genus Cordylochernes; species Cordylochernes scorpioides. The sequence continues at coordinate 13,121,377 of CP092880.1, read as the reverse complement.
TTGTCGTTCTTTGGATAAGTAGAACTTTCTCGATTGTAGGACATCCACGCACTGATGTCTTTTGGAATAAAAGAACGTTTACTCAAGTAGTTCATTCATACATTATCGTTCTTTGGATTTGTTGGTTGTTCTCCCTTTTGTAGGACATCAAGTTATTGTCGTTCTTTGGATAAGTAGAACTTTCTCGATTGTAGGACATCCACGCACTGATGTCTTTTGGAATAAAAGAACGTTTACTCAAGTAGTTCATTCATACATTATCGTTCTTTGGATTTGTTGGTTGTTCTCCCTTTTGTAGGACATACATTCCTGTCGTTCTTTAGGTTTGTTGAAGGTTCTCTCTTGTAAGACATCAGCTCATTGACGTTCTTTTGAATTAGAGAACGTTTACTCAAGTAGTTTATATCCACTCATTACATTATCCATTTCATTTTTTTTAATTATCCCTAGTACACGTGGTACAGATCATTATAATCATGGTGGGTAGAATTTTGTGACTGCTTTTACTGTAAGTACACCACATGTCTACACATTTTAAAAGCAGTTCGACTTTGCACTTACAGATGTGCCAGAGCCCCGTTTGGTTACTTGTACTCGCTGGTGTAGTTGGACTTTTGCAAGAATCAGAGGGCCGTTGGAGCATTTTTTCTTTTTTTTTTTATCAGAAAAAAAAAAACCCCAATGCGGGATTCGATCCCGAGTCGTAGCGGTCGAAAACAAACAGCTTAGACCATCCTTCCACCGACCCCCTTATTTTAATAAATGCACGAAATAAATTTTAAATACATTAAAGCAATGCATTTTTAAAATCTTGTTGTCAGAACACTCAGATAATTGAATGGGCAATAAAACCAGACAAAAACTAAAAAGATGCATTGCCTAAATGCGGTTATAATAATTGAATTCTCTCTATGACTGCAGTTTTCGATTTCCCAAAAAATCAGAAAGAACATGGTAAATAACAACAATGAACAAAGAATTTTTTTTTTTTTCAAATTAAAACCAGAAATTGATTTTCAGAGTTTTATAAATGGTAGTAGGATTCATTACTACTACTAATTCAGGTGTTCATGTCATCAATACAATCAGGATATTCCACAGAAATCTAAGTTTCTTCTTATTAAAATCTGGGCTTGCTCTCTCAAACACAGGGAAGTATGTTTACAAAAAAGTCTGATGAAGAGTTTTTGGTGTAAAACTCTGGCCATATTTTAATAAATGTGAAAAAATACTACAATTGTGAAATTGTACTGGGATATGATGAATAAATTAATAAAAAACATATCTTTATCAAATATAAATAGTTTTAAAACTTTCTTTATATATATATATATATATATATATACCATTTGTACCATAGTTCTTATAAGTCGCACTTCATTGCTCACCCGTTGAAGGGTTTTTACCCGAAAGCTTGCACCTATGCACCAATAAAAGAAACTCGTCTTCCTTCCCCATGTTTTTCGTCTAATATCTTTATCATGCAACTAAAAGTTGCTGATGGCTTCCAGTTCCAAATAACTTCATTAGGTATCGCTCAAAAAGAGCAACCTAGATCATCATATTTACAATATACTGTGGGGGATGTACAGGGGTTCATTTACAATTATAATTTATAATGATGTCGTTGGGTCCTCAGGTCCTTGGGGGATATTGTTCTTGAGAAGATTTTGTCTGGCTTTTTTGATATTCAAGGTGGGTTTATTTTTCCTTTTTTTCCACTTTTCGTCATTCTGGCTTAGTTAACGGCTAATGGCTTGCGCCATCTGTCGCAATAAATATCAATTATTCGTTGATTTTTAATTATTCCAAAATTGGGGCCGAAGTACCTGGTTAGATTTTCTTGATTAATCAAAATTGGGTATTTGGCCATTTCTGGAATAATTATTAAAATCGACGACTAACATATATTTATTTATTTATGCTTATGAGGTGATACAGCAGCGTATTTACAATTAGAGACGAGACAAAATGAATTAAATCTAGAAAAAAGAAGTGAGGACATATCGGTCATTAAAGTCTGAGAGGCAAGTCCTTCAGCCAGTTCAGGGCTTCCGGGGTGACAGAATGGAGATAGGAGATTCCTCCATTGAATTTGTACAGCGGGCAGTCATCTAGTATATGGGACATTGATTGTGGGACGTTGCAGGCACAATTTGGATCTTTGGTGTAGCCCCATAACTTCATCAGCTCTGCACACCTTCCCTGACCTGTCCTAAAGCGGTTTAGAAGCACCCATTCTCGTCGAGGGAGGGAAAAACCTGGGATCTTGACATTTGGGCTTGTGATGAGGTTCTTGTTTGGGATATCGGTGCTGATCCAGGAATTTGTCCATGCTTCTGAGATATTAAAATTTTGGGAGAGAAGTTGGTTTCCTCTGGACCATATCGGCTTCCTTGATTTTACATATATTCATTCCGACAGATGGCGCAAGACATCAGCAACTTTAAGTTACATGATAAGAAAATGTATTTTTCTTAATTTTAATAAATGTGTCGTTAGATTGATTAAGAATCGTTCAATTTAAGGTTGTATCAAAACGATTTTTTTATGATATCATCAATATTGTTACATCAATTTTAATGCGCCTTACATTTATTCAAAATATTCTATGATATTTAATATTTATTTAAAACAGAATATTTAGATTAGCATCATCCCTTTTTATAGTTTCACTCCTTTTGTAATATTTTTTGTACATATATCTTTATTGCTTATTGGAGCAGGAGAGGACCTGGACGAAGACGGCGGATCGCAACCTACGAGGAAGACAAGAATAAATAAACACAATAACTTTAAAAGGTAATTTATTTTTATTTAATTTTATTTATTTACTTTTAATATGGAGTCCCGCTCGGGAAACGTGTATAACACCAAGAAGGAAGAAACCAAAGTCGACGACCCTGCAAAGCTTCAACTTGGTGCAACAATATATTGACAAATTCTATCAGAATTCCACAGTATAATAGAGTTGCCTGGCCATCCTTGCAGCCCTCTATATGGCAGACATCAATCCAGAAGAGGACATCCATACGGACAAGGTACCTCAGTTGGCCGGTATTGGGATCAAAGTACATCGACCTATCTGATCTACTCCATGGCCAAGACACCACCACAGTATAATAGGCAAGGGGAGAAAAAAAAAAAGATTGGCTAAAATTTGCATACCCCAAAATCAACGAAATTTCGAGAAGCCATGGAATACAAACGGCAATATTAGCACGACGTTTCGTACGTATATGTAAATAAGTCTTGTTAGCATACTATGCAATTAAGAAAGTCGCACACAAACTGGGGGGGATGTCATCGTAATTTCTTCGAATCGTTTTTTTACCCAATCTTTTTTCTTCAACCCTCCTTAAATTTCAGTTTTTTTTTTCCTTCCGCGTTACCTTCAGCCCTCGTTAATTCTGGTGAAGAAATATTTCCATTATCACCATCACCTTACATATGTTATTGCTTAATTGAATGGCGTGTACATTTAACTTCAATTATATTGTTTTTCTGGGTTTTTCCTCCTGATTATATACAGAGTGAGTTTAAACTTGTTATCTTTTGAAATTGGGTACACTTTTTTTTGTTCTATTTGTAAAAAAAAAAGTATGTTTAGTTTTTTTTTTTGTTAAAATTTCTTTGTATGAACAGAGTATTATGTACTTTTTCTATCGTAAAGGTAGAGGCTGCCTGGCCGGCATTCATAGTTCTTAAAAATGAAGATACTTAGGCCAGTAAATCTTTTTATTACCTCGATGTTTCGACAAAAATCTTTTGTCCTCGTCAGGAACAAACAAAAATTAAAACATTTGTCAAGGCGTTGAAAATTATTCTTTATTTATTTTAACGCTTTTCCAAATGTTTTAATTTTTGTTTGCTCCTGACGAGAACAAACGATTTTTGTCGAGACATCGAGGTAATAAAAAGATTTAATGGCCGAAGTATCTTTATTTTCAAGAGAAATACTTTTTCTAATTATCTTTTTATTTAAAGGTTTTAGGCCTGTTCCTTTATATCAATCTACTATCCTATTCATTGTTGTCAATACGTATGTCTAGTATTGTATGTGAATACCATATTTTATTATTCTTTTCTTTATATTCTTTGTTTATTTGGATTCCTATGAGATTATATGTCTATAAAATAAATTGTCTTAATATAGTGGCAAATAAATAATTTATATTTTATTATTTAATTGTTCGATCTTCTTCTTCTTTCTTATCTCCACTCAATCATATTAGGGTATCAAGCTTGTAGAACTGGAGACATGACAACCATCATGACTGGGTGAAATAGAATGCATCTGCCTTTGTCATTAAGACTGGGAGCACTACTAATTATTCAATTGAAACATTTAACACAGATTATAACTATGAATTTGTAATATCATCATATATGGTTCTTAGCTTGCTTGTTTAATATCCTCTAGCTGTATATAGTACCTTTGGTTCGACCAAATCCCTCAGGAGAATTGCTTCCACTCCAAGCCATCTACTTATATTTCTACTAAAATCTACCATGGAGAGGCCCCCACCATCATCCCCACGGACCATGTACTGGCAGACATTACACGTGTGCATCCCGAAACAGACCCTACCTGCATCCACTGTTCAGAAGAGCCACAGACAGTCGATCATCTTCTCTTCAGCTGTCCAGCTTTCCTGAGACATAGGATACAAACAGCTATCCTGTTTGGACTGACCCACCTCAATCTTACATCTATGGCCTGCCTCCCAGACTCAACCTCAGCATGGAACTTTCTGATTAACTGATTCAACTCAGAAATCAGAACAGGACGCGAGTAAAAGCGCTCAAAACTAGTCCATACTAGTGAGCTGGACTCCCCGGGTAGTTGGCGTTCTGTGCTCCCTGGGGGTTATAAATATATCTCTCTATAGTATCTTTGGGGTTTGTTAATAATAGTCAACTAGTCGTACTGACGCCATCAATAAATACTTTTACAGCTTAATATATTCCAATACTTGATTTCTACGCTACAATATAGTGGCTTTGTGGTTGTACATATAATCAGTACTAGCCGAATGACCCGGGCAACGCCCGTGTTTTACCCGATTGAATGTTTTGATTCAAATACTATTTGTTACAATTATAAATTGGCGCTTTAAATAAATGCATATGTTAGTTAATAACTATAGCCTATGTGCTTTATCTGTCTATGTACTGTTGGCTTCCGTAGGCGTCTCTTACTGGGAAAAAGAAAGAGAGGATTACATTTAGTTATTAACTAATATATGCATTTATTTAAGGAGAGACCCGCTCCAACACAATAGTTACAAAAACGAAAAAGCGAGTGGGGGGGGGGGGCAAAGGTGGCGTGATCGTAGCCAACCAATAGGAGAGCGCCATTCCAAAAAAAAAGCAAACGGTGACAGAGATGAAAACTGATTAAGAGATGAAGAACGCATGGCGCTCGTAACTGTATCTTGAATTGTTCTAAAATTGTCACCTTTGTCGCCAAAATGGGTTCAAAACTAACCGCCATCTATTGACAGTCTCTACAAACTTGCTGGATCGAATCGGGGACAAAGCTACAACGTCAATTTTGACAAATTCAGAACCCTCAAGTGTAGATCATGGCTTTAGCTTTCGTTAGTGTAGTTAAAGTTACGGTAAAACGTCACACTGAAGGTCGCCCCTACTGGAACCTAAATTAATACTGGTTAATGATACATACAACCATTTTTACAATACTAAACATCACTTGGTATTTTTATGAAACAAGATTACTTATTCTAATATTAAAACAGTAACTGGCCACTATTTATAAAATAACACGTAACTTTAAGACTAATTTCCGTGGTCACTAGTCAGATGCTAAACATCACTTGGTATTTTTTTGAAACAAGATTACTTATTCTAATATTAAAACAGTAATAAAAACTGCCCACAATTTAGAATCTTTATGAAAGAACACGTAACTTTGAGACCAATTTCCGTGGTCACTAGTCAGATGCTAAACATCACTTAGTGTTTTTATGAAACACGATTACTTATTCTAATATTAAAACATTAATAAAAACTTCCCACTATATTTTGAATTCTTTATAAAAGAACACGTAACTTTGAGACCAATTTCCGTGGTCACTAGTCAGATAGAAAACCATAGTCGCTAGTTTGGACATTGTTTTAAAGGAGAGGATTTAGAAATATAGTCGTTAACCCGGCATGATGTCGTTATAGTGGCGCTTTACTGCAACATACATCTAATTTACCTCTACATACTCTCACAATTGTCTTTAATATCTTTAACTAAAAATACAAGGTAATATAAGACCAAATCCCAATAAATAAATAGAGGAGAGCTTCCGATCCTGAACTCTTTAAAATAGAATCTTCAAGTGATGGCATCAACATTCACTTTGGAATTCATTTTCTTCAGCTCATATGAAGAATAATTAGTAATAAAAAAAGTAATAGGAAGCATCTGACTAGTGACCAGAGAAATTGGTCTCAAAGTTACGTATTCTTTTATAAATAGTTTTAAAAATAGTGACCAGTTACTGTTTCAATATTAGAATAAGTAATCTTGTTCCATAAAAATACCAAGAGATGATTAGTATTGTAAAAATGGTTGTATGTATCATTATCGACTATTAATTTAGGTTCCAGTAGGGGCGACCTTTAGTGTGACGTTTTAACGTAACTTTAACTACACTAACGAAATTGTGTTTATAATCTATAATTCAAATTGTGCCATATCACATTAACTAAAAACGTGTCAACTAAATGTCGCCAGAAAAGGTCATCCAATCTATTTGTAATTCCCCAAGCACCCCGTGACTTAATTTAGCGTTTCTCCCCAAGGATCGAACATATTCCCTAAGGACTGCTTCCTTTTATTGAACTTCCAATATCACCAAATCAACACACGATCTCAAAACATCCCGATATAGCGATAAGAAAAAATGATAGAAAAAATCGGTTTTAATAAACTAAATATATTCTTATAATAAATAATCTTTGAAGATTGTGTTGTGACTTATTACATTAAGATAGGCATGGTTTCCCCTCTATTTATGGATATAGAGGTATTTTTAACATTTTATTATTGACTCTATATGAGAACATGTTTTTTTTTTTTTGCTTATCCCTAGTACACGTGGTACAGGCCATGATAATCATGGTGGGTAGAAGTAGGCGCCTGCTTTTACTGTAAGTGTACCACATGTCTACACATGTGAAAAGCAGTTCGACTTTGCACTTACAGAGATGGTCGTTCATTAAAGAGTTTGTTCACGATGACAACAACAAAAATGTCTTTTGTTATGACATTTATACTTAGAAATAATGGCTCTGGAGTTCAAGAAAGAAAAAAAAAGAGCGAGCAATGGTAGAAAATATCAATAAATAAACAGGTAATCAGCTATAGACAGTTTTGATGGAAGTACATAACAACAACTGCTTGTCTTTTTTTATCTTTATAAATCTACTAGACGGGTGACCCGGGCTTCGCCCCGGGATTGACCCGTGTGCATATCTACCCGAGTGATATATATTTAGATAAGATTTTTTTATGATTGTTTGTTATTAGCATTATCCATTTGTTTGCATCAGCATAATTTAATCTAATCTTTAATAGAAGGCGCTGTTCGTGAGCTAAGTAGAATAATTTGAATATATAGTTTTAATAATTGATTTATATATTTTTAAAATAGCCTATCGTCTTCCCCGTATTTTTTAACCTATGTATGGAAATTTTGGTTTGGATTAGTGAACTACTGCGAATTTGTATACCGGACATACAAACAAACATACAAACATTGATTTTTATATATATAGATAGATATCTTCCCGGTAAAATTTCCAGCTATATTTTGACCATAGATTTGTCCTATAGTCACTTTACCAGCTAAACACCTCTTTGGAAAATTGTGAAGATTTCATTTGGTTCCTTGTGGATCTCATGGAATAACGTCCTAGACTGACGAGGGCCATTAGCCTGAAACCATGGTTTCTAGGTGAACGCTTCTCATTTTGCCAAAGCTGGTGTTGTGGCTTTGTCATAGATCTGAGTCCGCTAGTTTACGGCGACGGTCAATAGATGGCGTCGGGTTTTGATGTCTATTTTGACGGGAGATATTACCTTTATCTCTATAGATCAATATCCTTCCAGAGAAAATTTCCTTCTATGCTTGTATTTTAGTCATCTTTATTATATTTGGAATCTTAATCCCAAAAATTACATAGATAAGCTGAGTTAAACCTCCCACGATGAACTGATGAACAGCCACCTCCCTGAGCTACTACCTTTGTAAAATAAAAAGACAACAACAACAACAAAAAGCCTTTATTTAGGGTCACTGACCCTATACAGGATTCACCAGAGGTATGCATAAGAACAAAGCAGTGAGACAAAGGAAACGGCGATATAGACAGAAGAAAAAGAAAAAAAAAGAAGAAAAAAAACAAGAAAGAGAAAGAGGGAAGCAAGAAAAACAACACAAAAAGAGTAGCAGTAAGAAAGTGAGGAGTGAGTGTCACTTGGACTTCTTCTGAGATATGGACTTGTGGAAACCATAAAACGCCGTAGCAATATACTTATTCTGGGTCATATTGTCAATTATTGATGGAAGTGAAGCACAGAGTTGCCCAGTTTTGAGCATAAGGGTTCTTCTTTCAGAGCAGAGCAATCAAAAATATAGTGAGTGATTAAAATAAAAATACAATTTCATTTAATCCGACATCCAATGAGAGATCACCTCTAAGATATAACTGAAGAATCCATGTTTTTTAACTAATTCTAATTACACGTTTTGAGTACACCGCCTCCTCCGAGACCTCCTCCGTACCATCAAGCCCCAATGCCTGCAGGAATGGACATCTACTGCTTCACATGATTGGTACAGAGCGGGAGGGACAAGCATCAATTCTGTCCTTCCAAAGGGAACAGCAGTCTTTGATTTCCAGACTTAAGTAAGGTCATCTACGGATAATGACTTTATAGAATGATTGCAAGGTTTTCTCACTATGTACTGAATGCAATTCTCAATCACCTCTTTGAGCGACCATCTTTTTAAAATCAAAAAGAACTTGTTAGGAAATAATTCAGCCTTCGATGAAACGACCACTACCAATAGAAGCCAGAATTACCCCGTTTTTTTTTTTGAGGGGGGGAGGGTTCTGTGTAAAGAAATAAAACCCGTTACATTATTTTAAAATAGTTTTCGTGCTTAGGATCTCTACATATGTGACATGTTTGGAAGGAAAGAAGCAAATTCACACTCTTCGTTACCAAATCGAATCAGAAAAATGAAACAAATAATCAAACTTTGTGACAAAAAAAGACACAGATAAGAGAATACTTCTAAACATCTTGATAAATAAGCGAAGCTTCATGTTTCCCAGAATGTTTATATTTTTTAACGGTGTGGGAACCGAGCGTTTTTTTGTGCCCCTGCAGGGATCAGAGATGTTGACAGCTATCTTATCAACTGTTATTTATTTATTACGATGAAAAAGGGGGAGTTTCAGAAGATCTCTTCCAGAAGATTGCTTCCAATTTGCTCTTGTTTATTTCCCCCAACAGGAAGTGTGTCCTCCCATCTTGTAAATATGGTGCCGTGCTAAGTGCTGATCTTCTGTTCCAAAATAAACGTAGAGGACCAATTAGAAGGCAGAGTGACGAGTGATGAATCGCAGTAGCTCATTACTTGAGATTCCTTGGTCTTCCCTAGCGTGAGTTTTCTTGGCCACTTTGTTTATTTCTTTACTACGATACTTAGATCTCTTGAAGAGTATTATTAGAAACGGGTGTTATTACAAAGTAATAAAAGTACACTTCATCTTCCTTCAAGCGATCTATCTGATGAGCCAAAATCTTTTACAATATGGGTGGTAGTACAATGTGTGATAGTTCGACAAAGTTGATGAATCGTGTATAGCATAGAAGTAAATTTCATAATTATCATAAATCTATATAAGTATCGTTTTGAAAATAGAGCAATTCATAAATATTTAATTAAAAGGGCATATATTGAATCAAAATATCATTTATTTTACCAATATTTCAGTTGGCTGAACGCTAACCTTTATCAAGGTTTTATAACATTTTAAGGCACATTAAAATGGTATAATAGCTTGATAAAGGTTAGCGTTCAGCCAACTGAAATATTGGTAAAATAAATGATATTTTGATCCAATATATGTCTTTTTAATTAAAAAATATATTCTAAGATCAAAGAACTTGCGCATAAAATTAAATCCAAAAGACAAAAAACCTCTCGCAATCAGTCCGTTATTTGTAATAATAAAAGATACTGATTGCGAGAGGTTTTTTGTCTTTTGGATTTAAAAAATATATAAGTATGATTTTAAATGTCCTTTTCCTTTCTTTTATTATTTAAACTGCTAATAAAAATTTGTAATTCCCCAATTGTTTATATAAAATTGTCTATGAATTTAGTGTTTTTTTTTTCATTCTCATAGGGCTATCGAATGTTTGTAACACAAATTCCTAATATTCCATTTCAAGTACATTTACCATGGTGATACAGTTCAGTCTCACATGAGACCGCCTTTGGCCACTCCTGGAGATGGTCTTTCATTGAAGGATGCATTTAGGTAAGGAGTTTTATAAATTCTGTTATAAATTTCCAACAGGTGGCGCGAATTCGACCGCTTTTATTACAGTCCATTGTATAAATAAGACTGTATTTTTTATATCTAAATGCGTATTCGATATTCTTTAGCAAATAAATGAATTGGGGTGTTTTGAAAAAGCCGAAATGCAGTTCTTACACACTACAAGGTAAGGAGGAAAGCGCAGTCTGAGATGTTTGTTTAGCTGAAGAATAAAATAAGAATTGAGCCGGATGTATCGTACCATACACTGACACCGAAGGGTAAAATATCATTCAAGAGAGGGACGATCAAAAACTGTAAGAATTTCTAAAAGTATCAAAGCAGAGCTAGCTCGTATCAGGAGAAATCCTGTCAGAAGCCAAGCACTAATGACTCGAGAAATGGAGGTGTCAAAGATTTCAATTTCACGAGTGTCATCAAAATTGACCTGTGTGTCTTAAAGCTTTGAAAAAAAGCAAAAGACATCATTTACGAAATCTCTTAGGCAACAAAGGGTGATGGAATCGAATGTCTCTTGCAGCTATGAACGATGACCGATGGTTACCTTCCCAGATGAAAGAATCTTCACAATAGAACAGCCTTGTATCTATACTAAAATGATAAAACAGGTTTCTGGATATTAATTTCTTTCTATCAATGTAATCTCAAGCTTTCAGGTATCCCTGCCCTACAGGAGTACATAAACGAATAATAATTATCGCCGTTAGATACTAACTAATTATTTTCATATTTATATGTGAAAAAACATTAGAAAAAATAAATAAATAAAAAGGTTAGGTGTTGATATTAAAAATGAAAAAGGCATATCCTGACCAGGAGTACATATGCTTTTCAGAAGGCAGAGCGCGCCATCTGGTGGAGAAGAAATCAACTAAACATTGATTTAGCCTGTTCCCTGATATTTGGCCAACCCAATATATTGATAAATCAAGAAAATCCTTTTTTTACATATATATATATATATATAATGAAAGGATTTAAAAGCACGAATGTTTCTTTTTATACACAATACAAACTTCTACTGCCCTTACTGCGATGAAAAAATATATTGGGACGGCTTGGCTCATCAGTGGTGAACCCTCCCAGCGGTTTCGCCAATTTAATCCACCAGACCGCTTCTCAGAGCTCTAATACTGTATTAGACGATTCTGCTTATAATACGCAGCACTGAAGGATGGAATCTCAGAAATGGTTTTCAAGAAAACTATGGACATAAGCGGACAGTAGAATTACATTCAAATATTTGCTTCGAGCAATGCTCTTCCGCAAACAATAAAGACAAGGCCAGTTAGGTATAAATTAACATAAAGCAATAACGCGCCATCTATACATATAAAATGAAAGGATTTAAAAGCACGAATGTTTCTTTTATACATAATACAAACTTCTACTGTCCTTACTGCGATGAAAAATATATTGGGAGGGCTTGGCTCATCAGTGGTGAACCCTCCCAGCGGTTTCGCCAATTTAATCCACCAGACCGCTTCTCAGAGCTCTAATACTGTATTGGACGATTCTGCTTATATACGCAGCACTGAAGGATGGAATCACAGAAATGGTTTTCAAGTAAACTATGGACATAAGCGGACAGTAGACTTACATTAAAATATAGCTTTGCTTTGTGTTGATATTTATATATCTTGAAGATAGAGGCTACCTGGCCGAGAGAGAGAGAGAGATATTCATATTTATTTAAAAAAATAAAACTCTAACTGGCCGAAGTGTCTATTTTTTAAAGAAACATATTTATATGTTTGGTTAGATATTGCATATTGCTTGATGTTAGAATATTTTATTCAGTTTGTTTGTATTTACATATTGTCCATTGTTTATTTTATTTTATGAATTATTATATTGGCTGTTATTTTAATTTATTCTTTTGAATTTATGTTTTATATTGTTTTGATACATCACATAATATATGTATTATTGAATATTATCAGGATATATTATGTTGTGAATTTACGGTAAGTCTATTTTTCTATTGATGCTATTGTCTTAATAATATTGATGTTCAATGATTAATCTTTGGTATTTGTGGTTCATATATTGCCACGTGGAAAATTAGGAAAGACCAATTCCAGTATGACACAGCAATTTATTTTAAGACACTAACTAACTGAAAGTTGGCGTAATTTTAGAAAGTGTTGCATAAAACGTTCACCTCTAAGTTGATATACAGTTGGATCTTGAAAACATTGCTCTTAGATGCTCAAACTTGTGTGTCTGTATGGTCAGCGTCTTTTGAGACGATAGAATTTAGAGTGCACTGAATGGAATATTAAAATCAAAAAAGGTATATCCTGACCATAAGCACATGATCTTTTTAGATGGCAGAGCGCCATCTAGTGGAACAGAAATCAACTAAACGTTGATTTAACCTGTTACCTGATATTTGACCAACCCAATGGAATATATTGCCACGTGGAAAATTAGGAAAGACCAACTTTGGGATGAGACAACAATTTATTTCAGGCATGAACAAACTATGAATGATAAACAAAAGATAAGCAACGAGAGACGTTTACAGAGTAGCAAAATATAAACATAAAAATTGAAATTCTGCTAATAAAATAATAAATAATTTGTTATATAGCTCCTTCCCTATGGGAGCTGTGACCCACAGCTTGCAATTATTTTAGTTACTGACATGGATCTGACGTGCTTCTGCCAAGGATTCCATCGAAGTCTTGGAACTTTGTCCCTAGTACCTTTGCGTCCTTTTTCTTGCGGCGTGAAGAGCGGCTTTGTCGTCGTATCGTCGTCTATAAGGACATCGTCATCTTGGAGGGAAGTCTTGGCTTTGACACGGCGGTGGAATCCTGGAGCCAGTCTCCGAAAATGTAGATCACAGCATCCATGGCCTCAAGGTCTTCTCGGCGATCTTCAGTTTGTCTTCCCTAACTTACCCAGCATCTCCTCCAAAATGCCACGTGGAAAATTAGGAAAGACAAACTTCAGTATGACACAGCAATTTATTTTAAGGCAAGAACAAACTATGAATATAAACAAAAGATAAGCAATGAGGTAGTTTACAGAGTAACAAAATATAAACATAAGAAATAATACTCTATTAATCCCTATATATATAAAAGTCAGTGTATGTATGTATGTGTGTTTCTATGTCGGCTATACACGTCCACAATACGTAACTAATCTGACTGAAATTTTAACAGTATATATATTAGAATCTGGAAAAACTTATAGTGAAAATTTCAGGTCTCTATCCCGAATATTCTTCGAGTTATTTGCGAATTGCGTTGAAAATTTGCCCTTTCGCTCGCAAGCAGCGCCTCTAGCCGTTAAGATGGGAAGTAATATCAGCTGACCTAATGTACATGTAAAGCGTGTTTTAACAGGACATAGAGAAAATCTGGAAGAGATATTTTTCGCATTTTTAGGCAAGAAAAATTGAAATTGACAGGTTCTGGGCATTAAAAGTTGTTTTTTAGTCAGAAAATGATGATGACAATATTGCTGTATTATGTTTGATTATCAGATACAAAATTATATGGGGAAAAATTCCAAAAAGCAGAGACCACGGGTGAAACCAGTTCATTTTTTTGTACACAGGAACAAAATTCTAACAGAAAAACATTCATTCGAGCAGAAAACAAAAGCCAGATCATCTTTCTATAAAAATATCGCTTCTCAGACACAAAGTTTGGAGCGGGACGTTTTACAAGAGTGACATCCATGGCGCCAATTTATAATTGTAACGAATAGTATTTGAAAATCAAAATAATATACTTTTCAAATATCGTTGTGAAAATTTACATTTTTATTTTTACATTTTAAAAACACACAAAGTTTGGAGCGGGACGTTTCACAAAAGTGACATCCACCGCGCCAATTTATAATTGTAACGAATAGTATTTGAATAAAAACATTTACTCGGGTAAAACCCGGGCGTTGCCCGGGTCATTCGGCTAGTAAATTATATAAATACTTTGCTACAATATATTGTCGTATTTTTGGTTGTTCTATTGCAAAAAGGTGGCCAGTATCTCTATATTCTTGTATATATATCGACTGAAATGACAGATTTTATGCTAGACAAGCTCGTGAAGCAGCTCTAAGGGTCCAAAACCATATCAATCCAACCTATGTAAAGGTAGGGTGATCTTATGATGGCATCACAAATCTGAACATCTATTTGCGAAAACAGGGTTGAAACACAGTACAAATTTATAAAGGTATAGTTTTGGGGGTACACGATAAATATTTTTCGACATCCTTATTTGGGCATCAAAATTGGAGTTTCTAACAGGATCCTTCCCGTAAGACAATCCAGGAGTGTCTGTAAAAGAATGTGGCTGAATTCATATCACCACATGATTGGCCCTCAATCCTTTGTACTCCAACTTGTGATCTATCCTGGCCTGCAACTCACTGATCTTGAAAGTTAAGAAGGTGGATTGGCGAAACCGCTGAGAGGGTTCACCACTGATGAGCCAAACCCTCCCAATATATATATATATATATATTCTTTTCATCGCAGTAAGGACAGTAGAAGTTTGTATTGTATATAAAAGAAACATTCGTGCTTAAATCCTTTCATTTCATATAAGGCAAATTTGCCCTTGAACATCCTGAATAATAAAATTGACGAGTGGCCACAAAGGATTGTAAAAAAAAATTAGAAATTTCGTGTCTTGAAAAATATTTTGTGTTTTTTATATATTAGTTTTATAGAAAGAATATCTCGATGAGAACTTAATGACACTAAATGAGTCCAAGTCAAAGATTATGGTGTTCCGTAATGGAGGTAAACCCTCAAATAAGGATAGATGGTTCTGGAATGATAAACCCATAGCAATAACTTCAAGATATACATACTTGGGATTCCCTCTGACACCAACAATAACAACTACTCACCCGGCAAATTACTTTAAAGGAAAAGCACTTACAGCAATTAACGCCACACACCCAATATTAATAAAATCAAAAGCAAAGTCAATAAATTTATCAATCAAACTCTTTGATACAATAGTGAGAGCTGTCCTGATGTATGCCGCTCCATTATGGGCAACAGAGCATAAAGACTTACTGGACAATATACAAGACATATTTATCCGTAGGTTCCTGAATCTGCCCAGATACACTCCAGGTTACCTAATCAGATTAGAAACCGGTCGTATCTCATTGAGTGTAACAGCCTTAAAATTAACCCTGAAGTATTGGCTGCGGGTGTTGAATATGAGCAGTGACAGATTGCCACGTATATGTTTTAATAGAACACGGGAAATGTCTAATGCTTCGGGCACACCCATCGGTTTCATTAAAAAGCTCACTAATCTGCTTAACGATAATGGATCCCCTGCACTTGTTTCCTGTGATGACCCTGAAACGCTGAGGAGCGCGATTACAGGGCTCTTAAAAACAGCGGCAGACCAATCTATACAAAACGACCTTACAAGAATGGATAAATCTAAGCTATACTCTCACTACAAAGACATTCACATATCTTTCATGACGGAGGGATACCTTTTAGGGGATTTTCCTTTCCCGGTTGTAAGACTACTCGCACAAGTTAGAATACTTTCAAGTTTTTTTAGAGAAAACCACACCAAGATGCTCTGCGGTGAGGACCCGACTTGTACCTTTTGTAATTCAAAACTACAAAATGAAATCACTCACTATATTTTTGATTGCTCTGCTCTGAAAGAAGAAAGAAGAACCCTTATGCTCAAAACTGGGCAACTCTGTGCTTCACTTCCATCAATAATTGACAATATGACCCAGAATAAGTATATTGCTACGGCGTTTTATGGTTTCCACAAGTCCATATCTCAGAAGAAGGCCAAGTGATACTCACTCCTCACTTTCTTACTGCTACTCTTTTTGTGTTGATTTCTTGCTTCCCTCTTTCTTATTATTTTTTTTTTCCTTTTCTTGTTTTTTTTTTTTTCTTTCTCTTTTTACTCTGTATATATCGCTATTTCCGTTGTCTCACTGCTTTGTTCTTATGCATACCTCTGGTGAATCCTGTATAGGGTCAGTGACCCTAAATAAAGGCTTTTTTGTTGTTGTTGTTGTTGTTGTTGTTGTTGTTAGTTTTATATAATCGTGTTTTTTTATCTACTATGTATCTATACTTATTACAGTAGAACCTCTATGAGAGGATACTCTTGCTAGAGGACACCTCTACATTTTGGATCTGCAACTAGGTGTACTCGACAACGAGATTCTACTGTATTATGAATTTATGAATAAAATATTTTATATAACAGATATATATATATATATTATGTTATCTAAAATGCTAATATTTTATTTTTTTAAAACATGTATTTTATTTTAATCATTGACTCTTCTTTTATTTTTGACCATAGATTTAGAAGATACCACTTTTTGTATATTGTTGTAAATATGTATAGTTGACCTACCTATTTTTTTTTTAATTCACGAATATAGGATTCATTTTATAAATTATATATAACTGTGAAAAATAATTTTATGTGTAATTTCTTCAAGTAATTCAAAATAAAATCTACCTGATGGGTAAATAATTATCTTTCCTATTTTCACGACTGCACCTTCAATTCTCTATCTTTTTCAACAACAAAACAAAATATCCATAACATATATATATAATTCATGTTATAACTTCCGAGTCTACAACATAATCTATGATAGTGCTGTTAGAGAATATTACACAGAGTAAGTTTAGATGAGCTCTTGTGTTTGAAAAGGAACTCTTGTATATAAAAATTATTGTTCTTTGTTTCACATATATACTAAGTTTGTTTTGTATTCTGACTATCAATAATAAATAATATACAAAGTTAAAAGGTTACAAATTCACCATTCACACTAAGTTTAATAATTAATTTTAACTTAACAAGTACTAGGGGAACAAAGGTAGTTGCTCAAGAAGGTAGTCTCTCGTTAGATTGTCGCCTATTGGAGGTTTACGTATTAAAAGTTTCGCTTAGTTTCTTGTCATAATGATGCTATTTAATTCCAAACGACTCAATAGAATCCAGTTTTGAAAGGTCTTGCCACAACCTATAAACGTATCCAAATTATCAACGAAATATGTTTCTAGGGTTGTAAACATGTTGATACCAACATTACCTTGAGTTTCATGGGCTAGGAATTAGCAAAACTATGTTTACTAACCATGTCTCTCTATTAACATATTTTTATCATGTAACTAACCCTAATTATAACCAAACGCCATGCTTGTTAGCAAGATGGCGTGATTAGAAGTGAAAACATTTTTGAAAATTTGTAAAATACGTTTTTTTTTTCCATGTTTAAAGATGAATTTCTTCGAATTTGCAATTATAAAGTTGGAAAACGATACCTGAACCAATAGATTATCTATCTCACTCAATAATTTTATTCATTACATCTCGGTGAGCTTTTAGGGAAAGAGCCTTTTTCTTCAGGTGAGATAAAACAGATTAAATCTCTCTCTCTCTCAAGATCCAAGCTAAAAAAAAAAAACTAACCAAAAGAAAATCAAAGTTAAACCAATAAACTTATAACGTGTAATAAATAAATCTTTACATAAAATCTTTTATCTTTCTAATAGCTTATATTACAAGCCGAATGATCCAACTTCCCCCATGTTCTTTTGGAATGAAAGTTTGGCGAACGAATGTTTTGAAAATTCGAAACTATTATAGACGCGTATGATTCTTTTAAAAATTAAACAATTTCTACTGTCCTTACTGCAATGGAAAAATTGATGGGAAAAAATTAATGTTTCCATTGCAGTAAGGACAGTAGAAATTGTTTAATTTTTAAAAAGAATCAAACGCGTCTATAATAGTTTCAAATTTTCATAACAAATGGCACGCTAATGTATCAGAATATTATTTTAACCAATGGAATATTAATCAGTATTAAATCACTACTCTGCTTAATATTAGTCGTTATGATATTTGTAATGATGTCTGAAATTCATCAATGTTTTATTATAATCATTTTCAAAATCAAAATATATACAAATATAGATAAAGAATTCTTCCTGAATTGAAAATTAGACGAAAAAACATGGTGAAGGAAGACAAGTTTCTTTTATTGATGCCTAGGTGCAAGCTTTCGGGTAAAGTTCTTATAAGTCGCACTTCATTGCTCGCCTGTTTAGGGGTTTTTACCCGAAAGCTTGCACCTATGCATCAATAAAAGAAACTCGTCTTCCTTCAGCATGTTTTTTCGTCCAAAATATATACAATTTAGCCCTGTTTTTAATCAATTTCCATATTCTGAAATTAAATAAGAAATTTATGTTTCTCCAATTTTCCCAGACCAATATATTTATTAACTTGATTGTCTTAATTAAATTTTCCTGTATATAAATTCTATATTAACATTAAATTTTAGCTTTAAAATTATAATAATAACAATGCTTATTTCTGGTATTATTACTGTTACTCCTGCATGTACCCTACATTTCTACTCGGTGAATCTGTATAAGACTTAAAGGTCTTAATAATTTTTTTGTTGTTGTTTATATTCTGTGATTAATATAACCTCTTCTACTCGAAAAATCTGTATAAGACCATGGACCCAGAGCAGCAGCTTTACACACCCAAGATAGTGGACATTGCTGCTGCTGTTATAGAGATGTATGGAGACTTCTGAGGCTCTTCATTGGACACGACAACAACAACAGAAAATTGACATGGACCCAGAGCAGCAGCCTTACACATCCAAGATAGTGGACATTGCTGCTGCTGTGATAGAGATGTATGGAGACATCTGAGGCTCTTCATTGGATACGACAACAACAACAGAAAATTGACATGGACCCAGAACAGCAGCATTACACACCCAAGATAGTGGACACTGCTGCTGCTGTGATAGAGATGTATGGAGACATCTGAGGCTCTTCATTGGACACGACAACAACAACAGAAAATTGACATGGACCCAGAGCAGCAGCTTTACACATCCAAGATAGTGGACATTGCTGCTGCTGTGATAGAGATGTACGGAGACATCTGAGGCTCTTCATTGGACACGACAACAACAACAGAAAATTGACATGGACCCAGAGCAGCAGCTTCACACACCCAAGATAGTGGACATTGCTGCTGCTGTGATAGAGATGTACGGAGACATCTGAGGCTCTTAATTGGACACGACAACAACAACAGAAAATTGACATGGACCCAGAGCAGCAGCTTCACACACCCAAGATAGTGGACATTGCTGCTGCTGTGATAGAGATGTACGGAGACATCTGAGGCTCTTCATTGGACACGACAACAACAACAGAAAATTGACATGGACCCAGAGCAGCAGCTTTACACACCCAAGATAGTGGACATTGCTGCTGCTGTTATAGAGATGTACGGAGACATCTGAGGCTCTTCATTGGACACGACAACAACAACAGAAAATTGACATGGACCCAGAGCAGCAGCTTCACACACCCAAGATAGTGGACATTGCTGCTGCTGTGATAGAGATGTACGGAGACATCTGAGGCTCTTCATTGGACACGAAAACAACAACAGAAAATTGACATGGACCCAGAGCAGCAGCTTTACACACCCAAGATAGTGGACATTGCTGCTGCTGTTATAGAGATGTACGGAGACATCTGAGGCTCTTCATTGGACACGACAACAACAATAGAAAATTGACATGGACCCAGAACAGCAGCATTACACACCCAAGATAGTTGACATTGCTGCTGCTGCTGCTGTGATAGAAATGTACGGAGACATCTGAGGCTCTTCATTGGACACGACAACAACAGAAAATTGACATGGACCCAGAACAGCAGCAAAATAAAATGATTACTCTCTGCAACCAAACAGAGTGAATAAATAGTAAATAAATAACTAACACAAAAGTAGCAAATGAAATGTAAAAGCTAAAACAAATTTAATAATAGAAAAAGATGTAATCACAGCAGAATATATTGAAGTAATACATGCGTAAAATGACAAATAACACGTAGTCAAACTAATAAGAACAACAATAAACAATAAAAAAGAACATTCTCTATAACCACAGACAGGATAAATAACCAGTAAATAAATACCACAGCACTAGAAAATGAAAAATGTAAAAGCTAACAAATAACAATAATAAAAGATGTAATCAATATAAAAGAGGAGAAAATATTGGAGGAATACATGGATAAGATGACAAATAACACATAGTTACACTAACAAGGTTCAAATTTCAACAATACACGAATAATCAGTAAAAAGAAAATTAACACAAAATAATAGATGAAATGTTTAACATTTCAATAAAATGTCAAATATCAACAATGAAAAAAAGATGTAATAATTATAAAAGAGGAGGAAATATTGAAGGAATAAATGCATAAGATGACAAATAACACAAAGGTACACTAACAAGAGTAACAAGGTTCAAATTTTAACAATAATAAAATATATAATCAATATAAAAGAGGAGGAAATATTGAAGAAATACAGGCGAAAGATGACAAATAGATACACAATTTCCTTTAACTAGAAACAACAATCAAAATAAAAATTTTCTACACAAGATGAATAACCAGTAAAAAGATAACTAACACAAAATTTGACAGTGTGGGAGTTAGTTCCCTGACATTCCAGGATTATGACAATTTTATGACGAGCGATATTACCGGCGCCAACCTCGGCGCCACACCTTGGGTGGTATACGGCTGTGGAAAGGCTTGTCTGTCCCACGGCGACCGTAATTATCAGCTTTTCTTAAAATGTTTACCGCCATCGCAGAATGGGACCACTCTCCCGGAATATTGGTCACAAATCCTTCTCCGTCTAAAATGCTCTTTTTAGTTAAATTCCGAACATTCTTTTTCCCCGCGATCTTTTATGTTTGGACTTTTTTTTTTTCTTTCTATAAGTTGGTTAGTGATACTCTCTTGTAATCTTTTGAAATTCCTGATGTTCCAAATTTCTTGTTAAACTTTATATATGCCATGTATTTTATATGTTTATAAATGTAAAATATAGAAGAACTTTCTATTTGAAATATCGTATAGAAAACATGGATTATCTTAGTCTTTCATGGAGGTAGTCTTTTATTAGAGGTATTATTAAATCATATCAAATCGTTTTTGATTTTATAAATGGTTGCTCACCATATTCAGAATATTGATCTGAAAAAATCTTTAAGAAATCAAAAAAATCCAACCTCATGAGCTTCAGCTGTTGGCCCTCGTCAACGTGGTGCAAGTTGCTCCTTTGTAAAGGAATGTAAATATATTTATAATGGAATAGTTTGCTGTATAGATGGGGGGCCGGTAGATGAGTGGTCAAAACCTTTGGTTTTCGACCGCTAAGACCCAGGATCGAATCCCACATTGAGCACTTTTTTTCTAATTAAAAATTTAAAAAATGCTCCAATGGCCCCCGGTTCTTGAAAAAGTTCAACCTCACCACTAAGTGCAAGTAATCATGCGAAACTCTGGCATATTTGTAAGAGCAAAATTGAAACTGTTTTTACATCTGTAGATATGTGGTGTACTTACAGTAAAGTCAGTTTCCAACTTCTATATGATTATCATGTCCTGTATTAGGGATAATAATAATAATAATTAACTGTATAGATTTGTTTTGTATACAAATGTTTTGTTTTTTAGAACTTATTTGAACTCATATCAAGCGTGTTAATAATTTTGCTTCAATAGCTTAAGGGGGGGGGGGGGGGAATAAAAACACATTAGTCAACAGAGAATCTTAAAATTTACAAGTTACTATTTCTATGTCCATACACACACACACACACACAAAAAAACCTTTGGCTTTATCTACTATCAAGAATTAAAGGCTGGTGCACGCGATAATAAGAATTGAATGAAATGACAATATTAACTGGCAAAATCTCTTGTCCTCACTATATCTGTGTTCATTAATATATTTCTATACATTTTGACTATTTATCTTATATCATTTTTGCTTTAGCGAATAAAATAGAGTCGGCCTGCCACTAAGTAGTGCTCCCAGTCTTAATGGCAAAGGAAGACGCATTCTACTTCACCCACACCATCAACAAGGTCTACAAGCTTCATACCCTAATATGATTGAGTGGAGATAATAAAGAAGAAGGAGACTATTTAGCAACTCTCCAGTAAGAGGACACCTCTCCCTAAAGGACACTTTGGCTCTGCAATTAGATGTTGTCCTTTACAGGGAGGTTCTACTGTATATGGTTATATATCATCTAATGAAGCCTTCCATAAACGACCATCTTGGTAAATTCATAAAGATGCTTCACATTATTATCTGACTAGCCGAATGACCCGGGCAACGCCCGGGTTTTACCCGATTAAATGCTTTTATTCAAATACTATATTCGTTACAATTATAAATTGGTGCCGTGGATGTCATTCTTGTATAATATATAAATGAGTTTTAAAAATTGTAAAAAAAAAAAAAAAAATGCATCAGCCGGGAATCGAACCTGGGCCCCCCGCGTGGCAGGCGAGCATTCTACCATTGAACCACCGATGGTTATGAGAAATGGCCATATTTGGGTATTTATTCCATTCACAAAAGCAAACGGTGACAGAATTGATTAAGAAAGAATTGAGTATGACGCTGATAACTGTATATATTAACTAGCCGAATGACCCGGGCAACGCCCGTGTTTTACCCGATTGAATGTTTTTATTCAAATACTATTTGTTACAATTATAAATCGGCGCCTTAAATAAATGCATATATTAGTTAATAACTATAGCCTATGTGCTTTATCTGTCTATGTACTGTTGGCTTCCGTAGGCGTCTCTTACTGGGAAAAAGAAAGAGAGGATTCCATTTATTTATTAACTTATATATGCATTTATTTAAGGAGCGACCCGCTCCAACACAATAGTTACAAAAACGAAAAAGCGAGTGGGGGGGGGGCAAAGGTGGCGTGATCGTAGCCAACCAATAGGAGGGCGCCATTCAAAAAAAAAAAAGCAAACGGTGACAGAGATGAAAACTGATTAAGAGATGAAGAACGCATGACACTCGTAACTGTATATTGAATTCCTCCTACGATGAGCGACTACTCCAGAATAAACAAGAAGTAACCATATTTCTTAAAACACACGTTCATCCCCGACTTATAAATTGATAAAATCACACACACACAACAATCAATTCAGGGTTAAGTTTCTTTCACAATTTTTATTTCTCTAGCTTTCGGGGGAAGGGGGGCTAGCATGTAGGAGAACTAGAAGTATAACTTCCAGATAACTATATACTTATACTTCTGGTGGCCCTGTTGTAGGGCATGTAAGCCCGAGAGAGAGAGAGAGAGAGAGTTATATAGGATTGGATATAAAATAATTATATGGAATAAATAAGAATATATAATGGTAAATATATGAATAAGCAGATGTAAATATATATATATTATATTTTAATAATTTGTATTCTAAAAGAAAATTGTGCTGAGTTGAGTTTGCGCAGTCGAGGCCTTTTGTTGAAAAGAGATCAAACACTTACACTATTGACGGGTTTATTTATTAACTAAATCGTCACAGTTTTTAAAAAAATCATTGGTAATAATAATCTTGAGGCCTTTTGATAGGTAGAGTACCTCAAAAATTGAAAGAGAGGAAAAAAAAACTTAATAAAAAAATGATATTAAAATTTACATATTGGCCAACCGAAACAAAAAAAGTCTGACTAACTATGCAAAAAAAAAAAACTATTTATATTTACATCCGCGCCGTCTGGTGTTCTCGGCGTCACAGAGTTCATCTATGAAAATAAATAATAAAATAAAAATATACAAGTTATATAGAATATAATATTACCAAATTATCTACAACATATATATATAATAATTATTGAGAAATATACATATATGTATAACTAGCGGGTGTACCCGGCTCCGCCCGGGTTTTACCCGAGTGAAAGTTTGCTTAACGAATATTATATATTATGAAGTATAATAAACAATGTTAAAGATTAGTTTTAATTATTAATCAAGATTGTGTGTGAATATGTGAGAAAGATGTAATATCTTTGTTGTTTTCTTGGCCGACTGTTTTACATATGGTGTTATCTTAAAATTGCTTGTTTTGAATATTTTTTTAGATTGAGTTGAATGAATTGCTGATTTTTTTTTGTATTTATATATAAATAAAATTAACTCTGTTGATTTTTTTTGTATTTAATCGATAACAGCGAAGTTACGCATGTTAAAGTTAGGAAAAATATTTTGATGTTAAGCAAAACCTGCTCCATCTCGTTTTACATAAATGTTGAAAATTTGGTTGAAATTGATGCATTGTAACGAAAGTTTTTAGTGATGTCCACTTATGAAATTTCCATTTTATTAATATAGATATATATACAATGTCGTCATTGGTGGCGTCCACCGCGGGTAAGACTCCGCCACCGATGGACTGCAAAGAGAATGAATAAAAATTGTAAAAGAAACTTAACCCTGGACTGCTTGTTGATATATTATAAAGCTTCTTGCTGGAGAGTCTTCTATATACAACAAGTACCCTTTTTATCTATTAAAGAAGACACATCTCAAGATATCCAAAGGTGACAAAGATGACACAAAGTGTCATCAAAGAGGTCAAAGGCGACATTTCACTTCAGGAACCATCTGGTAAGTCACGATTTGGAAGCATTCCCGCGCTCATTTGTCATTTTTAATGGTTTTATTTTTTTAAAGGAATGAATAGGGGGGTTCTTTACATTGTCAAAACTTTTTTGAAGTTTTTTTTTTTTTACAATGTGCTTTAGCTCACACTTTCCAAAGTGTAGCGTAGGTTAGAATTTATTGATTTATTTTATAAAAAGAGATTTCCAATATGCTCATTCGCTGTTCTTGACTGTTTGTATTTAGGTTTATGCTAAGCCTTTCCTTTCTTTTCCCCACTTATTTGATACACTGTAAATAACATTGCTGATTACTGGTATTATTAATGTTATTCCGGCAAGTACCCTACATTTCTGCTTGGAGAATCTATATAAGACCAAAGGATCTTAATAAAGCTTTTTGAGTAAAATTAATCAGGTCTCCAATGAAAAGTGTCTTTTCAAAATATTTTTATTCTCTAGCTTTCTGGCATGGACGCCCTTCTACAGAAGAAAACTTGGTATAATAATTTTTTAGCTAATAGAACACGAGTTGAATATAATCGGATACTATTTTATAAAAATATGTGAAATAGTATCCGATTATATTTAACTCGTATTTAACTCATGTTCTATTGGCGAATCATCATACCAAGTTTTCTTCTGTAGAAGGGCGTTCGTACCTGAAAGCTAGAGAATAAAAATATTTTGAAAAGACACTTTTCCCTGGAGACCTGATTAATTTTACTTAATATTGATACAAGGTATAATTTATTGAATAAAACTTTTTGTTGCAAAAAAAAAAAGCTATTTTGTTCAATTCGAATATTTCTATTGAGCTGATAAATACGAACACGACAAATTTTAAGCATGATGAGTTTCTTTCTTGCAGATTGACAAGCTTTTGATTAGAACATCGTCGACTGACCAAAAACTCAGTTTTTGACTCTTTGATGATTTTTTAATCGAAATTTGCCATTCCTGTAATGAAGATATTCATTGCATTTGTATCGTAATCTTTTGAAAATCTTTAACAAAGACATATATTGAGTAAAAAAGCCCCTTTTCTCAATTTATCAACCTGATCCAAGTACAAATTCACTTTTGTACTATTTTTCAAAAAAGCATATATGTATGCAGGATATGTAAATACATAATTTACAAATATAGATAAAGAATTCTTCCTGATTTGAAATTAAACGAAAAAACATGGTGAAGGAACACGAGTTTCTTTTATTGATGCATAGGTGAAAGCTTGCACCTATGCATCAATAAAAGAAACTCGTCTTCCTTCACCATGTTTTTCGTTTAATGTAAATACCTGTTTTTTTTTTATTCTTTTATAAAATTTATTGGCGTTGTTTTTAATAGTATGAAAGTGAAATTTTATTGGGATCAGGTGAATAAATTAAGAAAAAAAAAAAACATATCCTGATCGTGCAACTAAAAGTAGCTTGCACCATCTGTCGGAATATATATAAACTAAACGTTAATTTTTTTTTCCTTTTTCTCAATTTGGCTAAATACCCTTTTTTGATTTTAATCAAAAAAAGATAATCACTTACGTATTTCAGACTTTTGACCATACAAGTCGGTGGACGAGTGGGTAACCCCCTCGATTCCCGACAGTCATGAACCGGGATTGAATCCCGCGTTAAAATTTGTTTAATATGTGAATAACCTTCACATATTATTCAATGTTCAATTATCATGAACTAGGTTGCTCTTGCTGAGCGGTACCTATTTATGTGAATTTGAATCAGAGACTTTTGGCCCTCATCAGTATGTTACAAGCTGTACCTCAAAGAACAAAAAAGCTGGTGATTGAAGTACAGCTTGTACAAACGAAGACTGTAGAGATACGAATGAACGCACCTAAAAGCTAGTAGAGATGTGTGGAGATGAACCCAAAGAAAGAAAATAGTGATTTTAAATTAATAACCCAAATAAAGACATGTGCAAACAAACACATGCGACAGATGTGAAAGTAAAAGAACACAAATAGGAAACGACAGGGCAGTAAAGATTTTACAGAAAACAAAGGCGCAGTTAAAGAAACATCATAAGAGAAATATTATAAATAGGAATTGGACAAGACATTAAAGATCTTAGAGAGAAAACTAAGAAAACGGCAACAGACTGTGAAGGAAAGAACTTAACAAAAAGAAAGACAATAGAGATACAAGAGGAATAACCTTAAGAATAGAAATACATTAGGGATAACAGTGCAAAGTAACACCAATATACAAAACTATGAATAGAGAGAAAACTAACGAAAAGGCAATAGACATGTGTGACGGAAAGAACGTAGCAAAAAGAAAGACAATAGAGATACAAGAGGAATAACCTCTTGAGAATAGAAAGACAGTAGGGATAACAGTACAAATTAACCCAGTAACTGATATACAAAACTCTAAATAGAGAGGAAACTAAAAAATGGCAATAGACATGCATGAGGGAAATAACATGACAAGAAGAAAGACAATAGAAATACAAGGGAAATAACCTTGAAAATAGAAATACATTAGGGATAACAGTGCAAATTAACATAGTAACTGATATACAAAACTCTAAATAGAGAGAAAACTAAAAAATGGCAATAGACATTCGTGAGGGAAACACCTGACAAAAAGAAAGATAATAGAGATACAAGAGGAATAACCTTAAGAATAGAAAGACAGTAGGGATAACAATACAAATTAAAAGAGTAACTAATATACAAAACTCTAAATAGAGATGAAAATAACGAAAAGGTAAAAGACACGCATGAGGGTAAACACCTAACAAAAAAAAAGACAATAGAGATATAAGAGGAATAACCTTGAAAATAGAAAGGCAGTAGGGATAACAGTGCAAATTAACACAGTAACTGATATACAAAACTTTAAATAGAGAGGAAACTAAAAAATGGCAATAGACATGCATGAGGGAAATAACATAACAAGAAGAAAGACAATAGAAATACAAGAGGAATAACCTTGAAAATAGAAAGACATTAGGGGTAACAGTACGATTTAACACTGTAACTGATATACAAAACTCTAAATAGAGAAAAAAATAACGAAAAGACAATAGACATGTGCGTGAGGGAAAGAACCTGACAAAAAGAAAGACAATAGAGATACAAGAGGAATAACCTTTAAAATAGAAAGACAGTAGGGATAACAGTGCAAATTAACACCAATATACAAAACTATGAATAGAGAGAAAAAGGCAATAGACATGCGTGAGGGAAAGAACTTAACAAAAAGAAAGACAATAGAGATACAAGAGGAATAACCTTAAAGCTAGAAAGACAGTAGGGATAACAATACAAATTAAAAGAGTAACTAATATACAAAACTATAAATAGAGATGTAATGTCAGACATTTCCATATTCAAGGCTAAACATCTTATTCTCTCAAGTTTACAGTCCATATTGTATCATTCACAACATGCACCAAGTTCAAAAACAATAGCGCCAACCAATTCGCAACATTTCCCTGAGCATCTCCAAGCCACCAAACGGAATTTAAGGTTGTTCCAAAAGTTCGTTAGCATATTATGATTTATATTTTGCAAGTGTTTATGAACTTTTGGTACAACCTTGTAATTCTTAAACTTGATCCACCTGCTGATTGGCCAACCTTGATATAGAACATCAGAGATTAAATCATTCTTCTATAAAAATTCTGTTATAATTTTACCAAGGGTACCAATATTACCAAGGTTGTCTCAAAAGTCCGTAAACACTTGCAAAAATATAAATTATAATCATAATATTTTTATATGAAATTTTGGGACGACCTTATAGTTGTAAACATTCAGGAAAAATCATTAAACACCTGAGACATCCATAATTTATGGAATCGTTCTGATATTCCTTCAGAGCCATATTGCGGGAATAGTAGCCAGCAACAAAAGGAGAACACAAATAAGCCGTAGTGCTGCAAGGGGAACTAGAAACTAGGAAAAGACGCCAGATAAAAACGCTGCAAGGGGAAGATGCAAATAAGATAGGGTGAAGGGGACGACATTTTTTCACTTGTCGCCAGTAGATAAGTCCATTGTGCCGTTAATGAGAGACACGATAATGGCCAGCTGTGGCGACAGCAAGCCTTCTTTGTTGGCGCGACCTTGGAATGAGTGTTGACACTTTCTTTTAAAACCAACTTCTTGGAAGATTTAAATTGTCATTTTCTTTTCAAACAAACTGATTTGGGAACCGTTCTCTCAGGTTGTTAGCTTCCAGGTCTTAGACACCCTATCTGTGACA
This sequence comes from Cordylochernes scorpioides, assembly GCA_030710605.1. NCBI lineage: Eukaryota > Metazoa > Arthropoda > Arachnida > Pseudoscorpiones > Chernetidae > Cordylochernes > Cordylochernes scorpioides. Next base: position 13,092,006 of record CP092880.1, on the reverse strand, counting down.
CAGTAGAAATCCGTATGATAGACTGCCTAAAAGATGAACATCCAGGCCTCTTTAAGAGGTAGTCTCTCATTGGAGGTTGTTTCTAATAAAGTCGGTCTAATCAATATATGTTACTAGCCGAATGACCCGGGCAACGCCCGTGTTTTACCCGATTGAATGTTTTTATTCAAATACTATTTGTTACAATTATAAATTGGCGCCTTAAATAAATGCATATATTAGTTAATAACTATAGCCTATGTGCTTTATCTGTCTATGTACTGTTGGCTTCCGTAGGCGTCTCTTACTGGGGAAAAGAAAGAGAGGATTCCATTTAGTTATTAACTAATATATGCATTTATTTAAGGAGCGACCCGCTCCAACACAATAGTTACAAAAACGAAAAAGCGAGTGGGGGGGGGGGGGGGGGGGGGGCAAAGGTGGCGTGATCGTAGCCAACCAATAGGAGGGGCGCCATTCCAAAAAAAAAAGCAAACGGTGACAGAGATGACAAATGATTAGGAGATGAAGAATTAAGAACGGATGACGCTCGTAACTGTATATATTAATACCTCTTTGGCAGATTATGAAGATTCCATTTGATCCAGTGTGGGTCTCATGAAATAAAGTCCGCCCTGGATTAACAAAGGCCATTAGCCCGAAACCATGGTCTCTAGGTGGAAGCTTCTCAGTTTGCCAAATCTGGTGTTGTGGCTTTGTCAGAGACCTGAGACCGCTAGTTTGCAGGGACGGTCAATAGATGGCGTCTAGTTTTGATGTTTATTTTGATGGGAGAGGCGACCTTTGTATTTGTAGATCAATATCCTCACAGCAAAATTTCCTTCTACATGTATATGAACATTAAATAATATTGAGATTGAAATTATTAACTTTTTTGTCAATACATGAGTATTTTGCCAATAGTATGCAGTCGTGACATCTTGCAAAATAAAACAAATTTAAATCACTATTTGCTTTAATTCAGCTGATAATTTGAGGATGAAATAGCTGACTTGAGGTGTGAAAAAGAAAGAAGATAAATGCAACTTTATTACATATTTACATATTATATCATATATTTATATTTAAATATAATAATGCATATTGTGTTATATAAAAATGAATGCTTGTTTGTTTGTTTGTATGTCCAGTATACAAATTCGCAGTAGTTCACTAATTCAAACCAAAATTTCCATACATAGGTAAAAAAATACGGGGAAGACGATAGGCTATTTTAAAAAATATATAAATCAATTATTAAAACTATATATTCAAATTATTCTACTTAGCTCACGAACAGCGCCCTCTATCAAAGATTAGATTAAATTATGCTGATGCAAACAAATAGATAATGCTAATAACAAACAATTATTTAAAAAATCTTATCTAAATATATATCACTCGGGTAGATATGCACACGGGTCAATCCCGGGGCGAAGCCCGGGTCACCCGTCTAGTTGTGTTATATAAACAAAAGAAGCTAAACAATATATGTCGTATTCGAAACCAATTCGTCTTTATATATGCAAAATGTCAATACCATTTTTTACTAATTAAGAAAATTGTATTCTCGAATGGAATTTTGGGTTTGTGAAAGATTCAAATATGACATTGAGGTATATTTATATAGAAAGAGTATTTGTGAACTTCACAGGTCTTTTTTTTCTTCGTTGACGGTTGGGTATCAAAAGTTCTGGATTGAAAAATATATTATGATGCATTAGCACGCCATATTTTATGAAAATCCGAAACTATTATAGACGCGTATGATTCTTTTATAAATAAAACAAATTGACCCGATTTGTACCTTCTGTAATTCAAAATTAAAAAATGAAATCACTCACTATATTTTTGATTGCTCTGCTCTGAAAGAAGAACCCTTATGCTCAAAACTGGGCAACTCTGTGCTTCACTTCCATCAATAATTGACAATATGACCCAAAATAAGTATATTCCTACGGCGTTTTATGGTTTCCACAAGTCCATATCTCAGAAGAAGGCCAAGGGACACTCACTCCTCACTTTCTTACTGCTACTCTATTTGTGTTGTTTTTCTTGCTTCCCTCTTTCTCTTGTTTTTTTTTTCTTTTTCTTCTGTCTATATCGTTGTTTCCTTTGTCTCACTGCTTTGTTCTTATGCATACCTCTGGTGAATCCTGTATAGGGTCAGTGACCCTAAATAAAGGCTTTTTGTTGTTGTTGTTTATAAATAAAACAAATTCTACTGCCCTTACTGCAATGGATAAATTAATTGGAGAGCTTGGCTCATAAACCGAAAATGCAATATAACAGCGGTATGGTAGATTAAACTGGCGAAATCGTTGGAAGGGTTCACCGTTGAAGAGCTAGACCCTCCCATTAATTTTTCCATTGCAGTAAGGGCAATAGAAATTGTTTAATTTTTTTTTAAAGAATCATACGTGTTTATAATAGTTTCGAAAAAAAAAAAAGATATCAATCAAATTTAAAGAATTCCAAGTATTACTCTTGCAAGCCACAAGTATTTAGCATATTAACAAAGTGAACAATAGTAAAAAAGTGAAACATTTGGTATTGGAATCTGGTTGTTAAATAAAGAATCTCTTGATCTCATGCAATTGAAATTTGCTGATGACTTGTGCCACGTCTATAGGAATAGATATCAACAACAAAAAGCCTTTATTTAGGGTCACTGACCCTATACAGGATTCACCAGAGGTATGCATAAGAACAAAGCAGTGAGACAAAGGAAACAACGATATAGACAGAAGAAAAAGAAAAAAAAAAAGAGAACAAAAAAAAACAAGAAAGAGAAAGAGTAGGAATAGATATCAACTAATCACTTATTTGAATTATTCTCGAATTTTAGCCAAATAACCTTTTCTTGATAAATCAAGAAATGCCAATCTCACGAACACTTTCAGGATGATAGCCCTCGTCAGACCATATTCAACGATCATATTCATTTTTTCTTAATATTGGCAAAATTTGTTTTTTTTACAAATAAAGATCAACTGCAACATCAAAATAGACTTCAGAATCAATGCCCCTCATCTATTGATTGTATCTGCCACAGGAAAGGTGATCGTTTAAAAATCAATATACACGTCTTATTAGCTTTATTTAATGTCAGTAATTTCCTTTTAAAAACATGCATCAAATCCCCCCTATTTTTGTATTTTTACTAAACTATTTCAACTGTAATTTAATGATGCTATGTGACGCTGAGTTTGTTTATACAAAATTTAATGTCTTGACAAAGGTTGGCATTCAGTCAACCGAAATATTAACAAATAAATCTTTTTATTCAATCCAATATATGTCTTTTTAAAAATATATATTTTATTATCTTAACTCTTGATTTTTTAAAATTTCGATTACTTTTAATCGTATCTTGTATACTTACAGCAAATATATTCATTTATATTTCAGCCATAAAATTGGCCTAGACACTTTGTCAGCTAAACATCTCTTTTGTAAATTGAGAAGATTTCAGTCCCTTGTGGAGGCAGGCAGCGAAGAGGATCAGAGAGGACGCTTAACAATAGTTGTGGAGTATTAACCCAACTGAATGAGTCTGACAAAGATGAAATAAACGCCTACTTTTATCTATTAGATTTATTATCTAATGAATTAAAAAGAAATTGAGAAGATTTCATGAATATCTTGTGGATATCATGAAATCATGGCTCGCTATGGATTAACGATGACCTTTAGCAAGAAACCATGGTTTCTTGGTGAACCTTTTGAATTTGCCAAAGCGGGTTTTGTCTCTGACTTGAGTCTGCAAGTTAATAGACGCGGTCAATAGAAGACACATTGATTTAATGTTTGTTTTGACGGGAGAAGTGACCTTCCTTTCTTTCTAGATCAATATCCGCCCGGCAAAATATCCATTTAGAAAGGATAGATTATTGCGTTCAATCACTCGACTGATGAGTTTCAAGAATGATCTTCTATATTTTGCAGTCACAGGACCTGCATTCCTGGAAGAATCAGCAAAAATATCAAGTTTAAAGATGATTCAAGAAATAAAAAAACTCAAGGTCAATCATTAAATTTCGACGACCAGACACTTTTTGTAGCCTTGAAAAAGAACGAAAATTTGACAATGAATATGTTAGCAGAAGATATTAATGTGGAACTTTCGGCCATTGCTCGCCGTCACTAAAAGCTCAGAGGCAGAAATTGAAGTAGATGATGAGAATTTTCTCCTGAATAATTCTTTAAAAATGTTTTGATGAAATAAAAAGCTGCAATAATAATGCAACATCTCAATATCTTTTAAGATTCCTCAGGTGCAAAACATGACAATTTATTTATCTTAAATTTTATTATTTTTATTTTAACCATAAATTTTATTACAGTAGAATCTCCATGAGAGGACGCTCACGCTAGAAGACACCTCTATCTAAAGGACAGTTTTCATTTGCAAAATTATCATTTTCACTATTAAGTAGCTCTCTGGTATGAGGACAACTCTCCCTAAAGGACACTTTGGCTCTGCAACTAGGTGTCCTTTACAGGCAGGTTCTACTGTATTACAAAAAGATATTAAATATATTTAACAAGAAAATAAAAATCGCTAATTCAATTTTGAACTTTACCTTACTTTGTTCACATTGCTTTATTCATCTTCAAATTTACACCGTGAAATATATTATGATTTCCCCCGTTACCTTTTTCATTGAAGAAAAACAATTTTCGTATTTTAAGATGACCACTTACACATACGCACTATTGTATGGAAAATGTAATGTGATTACTTAAATATAGAAATGTTACTAAAAATTCAATTTTTGCTTTGAAAAAGAGTTGGTTGAATGAATAAAACAGAATATTATAAATATAGACGACATAGGATTGAAAAAGAAGGAATAGCCATGCTAAAAATATGAAACGGTGGTCTGAAATTAAATATGTTGTTGAAATGAAGGAAAAGAGGCGTGTGCTAAGGAAATTATATTCTTGTAGGAAGTAATTAATGAAGATGTGATTAAAGTAAGCGAAATGTTGCTAGGAGAAATGGTGGATGCTGCCATAATGCCAAGCAAGGTGGGGAATGGTAGATGTTGCTATAATACTGAGCAGGGGTTTTCTATGAGAATTGGTAGGCGTTGTTATAACAACGAGTAAGCATTGCTGGAGAAATGGTAGGCGTTACTATAATATCGAGTAGGGTGTTGCTAGAAGAAATGGTAGATGTTGCTATAATACTGAGCAGGGGTTTTCTATGAGAATTGGTAGGCGTTGTTATAACAACGAGTAAGCATTGCTGGAGTAATGGTAGGCGTTACTATAATATCGAGTAGGGTGTTGCTAGAAGACATGGTAGATGTTGCTATAATACTGAGCAGGGGTTTTCTATGAGAATTGGTAGGCGTTGTTTTAGCAACGAGTTAGCATTGCTGGAGAAATGGTAGGCGTTACTATAATATCGAGTAGGGTGTTGCTAGAAGACATGGTAGATGTTGCTATAATACTGAACAGGGGTTTTCTATGAGAAATGGTAGGCGTTGTTATAACAACGAGTAAGCATTGCTGGAGAAATGGTAGGCGTTACTATAATATCGAGTAGGGTGTTGCTAGAAGACATGGTAGATGTTGCTATAATACTGAGCAGGGGTTTTCTATGAGAATTGGTAGGCGTTGTTTTAGCAACCTGTAAGCATTGCTGGAGAAATGGTAGGCGTTACTATAATATCGAGTAGGGTGTTGCTAGAAGAAATGGTAGATATTGCTATAATACTGAGCAGGGGTTTTCTATGAGAATTGGTAGGCGTTGTTTTAGCAACGAGTAAGCATTGCTGGAGAAATGGTAGGCGTTACTATAATATCGGGTAGGGTGTTGCTAGAAGAAATGGTAGATGTTGCTATAATACTGAGCAGGGGTTTTCTGTGAGAATTGGTAGGCGTTGTTATAACAACGAGTAAGCATTGCTAGAGAAATGGTAGGCGTTACTATAATATCGAGTAGGGTGTTGCTAGAAGACATGGTAGATGTTGCTATAATACTGAGCAGGGGTTTTCTATGAGAATTGGTAGGCGTTGTTATAACAACGAGTAAGCATTGCTAGAGAAATGGTAGGCGTTACTATAATATCGAGTAGGGTGTTGCTAGAAGACATGGTAGATGTTGCTATAATACTGAGCAGGGGTTTTCTATGAGAATTGGTAGACGTTGTTATAACAACGAGTAAACATTGCTGGAGAAATGGTAGGCGTTACTATAATATCGGGTAGGGTGTTGCTAGAAGAAATGGTAGGCGTTACTATAATATCGGGTAGGGTGTTGCTAGAAGAAATGGTAGATGTTGCTATAATACTGAGCAGGGGTTTTCTATGAGAATTGGTAGACGTTGTTATAACAACGAGTAAGCATTGCTGGAGAAATGGTAGGCGTTACTATAATATCGGGTAGGGTGTTGCTAGAAGAAATGGTAGATTTTGCTATAATACTGAGCAGGGGTTTTCTATGAGAATTGGTAGACGTTGTTATAACAACGAGTAAGCATTGCTGGAGAAATGGTAGGCGTTACTATAATATCGAGTAGGGTGTTGCTAGAAGACATGGTAGATGTTGCTATAACAACGAGTAGGGTGTTGCTAGGAGAATTGGTAGGCGTTGTTATAACAACGAGTAGCATTGTTGGAGAAATGGTAGGCGTTGCTATAATATTGAATGGGGTGTTGCTAGGAGAATTGGTAGGCGTTGCTATAACAACGAGCAGGGTGTTGCTAGAAGAAATGGTACACGTTGCAATAACAACGAGCAGGGTGTGGCTAGAAGAAATATTACGCGTTGCTATAAAAACGAGCAGGGGGTTGCTAGGAAAAATGGTAAGTGCTGCTATAGCAACGAGCAGGGGGTTGATAAGAGAAATTGTCAATGTCGCTATAACAACGAGCAGGGGGTTGATAGGATAAAAAGAATCCGTTTCTATAACAACAAGCAAGTTATTGCTGCAAGAAAGGGTAGGCGTTGCAATAGCAACAAGCAAGATGTTGCTAAAAGCAATGATAGTGCTGTTATAACAACGAGCAAGGTGCTGGTAGTAGAAATTGTGGAATTTGTTATAGCAACAAGCAAGATGTTGCTAGAAGCAATGATAGGTGCTGTTATAACAACGAGCAAGGTGCTGGTAGTAGAAATTGTGGAATTTGCTATAGCAATAAGTAAGATGTTGCTAGAAGCAATGATAGGTGTTGCTATAGAAACGAGCAAGGTGCTGGTAGTAGAAATTGTGGAATTTGCTATAGCAATAAGTAAGATGTTGCTAGAAGCAATGATAGGTGTTGCTATAGAAACGAGCAAGGTGCTGGTAGTAGAAATTGTGGAATTTGCTATAGCAACAAGCAAGATGTTGCTAGAAGCAATGATAGGTGCTGTTATAACAACGAGCAAGGTGCTGGTAGTAGAAATTGTGGAATTTGCTATAACAATAAGTAAGATGTTGCTAGAAGCAATGATAGGTGCTGTTATAACAACGAGCAAGGTGCTGGTAGTAGAAATTGTGGAATTTGCTATAGCAACAAGCAAGATGTTGCTAGAAGCAATGATAGGTGCTGTTATAACAACGAGCAAGGTGCTGATAGTATAAATTGTAAATGTTGCTATAGCAACAAGTAAGATGTTGCTAGAAGCAATGATAGGTGTTGCTATAACAACGAGCAAGGTGCTGGTAGTAGAAATTGTGGAATTTGCTATAACAATAAGTAAGATGTTGCTAGAAGCAATGATAGGTGCTGTTATAACAACGAGCAAAGTGCTGGTAGTAGAAATTGTAAATGTTGCTATAAGAACGAGCAAGATGTTGCTAGAAGCAATGATAGGTGCTGTTATAACAACGAGCAAAGTGCTGGTAGTAGAAATTGTGGAATTTGCTATAACAATAAGTAAGATGTTGCTAGAAGCAATGATAGGTGCTGTTATAACAACGAGCAAAGTGCTGGTAGTAGAAATTGTAAATGTTGCTATAAGAACGAGCAAGGTGTTGCTAGAAGCAATGATAGGTGCTGTTATAACAACGAGCAAAGTGCTGGTAGTAGAAATTGTGGAATTTGCTATAACAATAAGTAAGATGTTGCTAGAAGCAATGATAGGTGTTGTTATAACAACGAACAAGGTGCTGGTAATAGAAATTGTGGAATTTGCTATAGCAACAAGCAAGATGTTGCTAGAAGCAATGATAGGTGCTGTTATAACAACGAGCAAGGTGCTGGTAGTAGAAATTGCAGATGTTGTTATAACAACGAGCCAGGTGTTGCTATAACAACGAGAAAGGCGTTGCTAGAAAAAAAAATAGGTGTTGCTATAACAACGAGCACGAGAGGTTGTTCTAGAAGAAAGGGTAGTTGTTGCTTTAACAACGAGCAAGGTGTTGCTAGAAGCAATGATAGGTGTTGCTATAACAACGAGCACGAGAGGTTGTTCTAGAAGAAAGGGTAGTTGTTGCTATAACAACGAGCAAGGTGTTGCTAGAAGCAATGATAGGTGTTGCTATAAGAACGAGCAAGGCGTTGCTAGAAGCAATGATAGGTGTTGCCATAAGAACGAGCAAGGCGTTGCTAGAATCAATGATAGGTGTTGCCATAAGAACGAGCAAGGCGTTGCTAGAAGCAATGATAGGTGTTGCTATAAGAACGAGCAAGGCGTTGCTAGAAGCAATGATAGGTGTTGCTATAAGAACGAGCAAGGCGTTGCTAGAAGCAATGATAGGTGTTGCTATAAGAACGAGCAAGGCGTTGCTAGAAGCAATGATAGACGTTGCTATAACAACGAACAAGGTGTTGCTAGAAGCAATGATAGGTGTTGCTATAAGAACGAGCAAGGCGTTGCTAGAATCAATGATAGGTGTTGCTATAAGAACGAGCAAGGCGTTGCTAGAAGCAATGATAGGTGTTGCTATAAGAACGAGCAAGGTGTTGCTATAAGAACGAGCAAGGTGTTACTAGAAGCAATGATAGGTGTTGCTATAAGAACGAGCAAGGCGTTACTAGAAGCAATGATAGGTGTTGCTATAAGAACGAGCAAGGCGTTGCTAGAAGCAATGATAGACGTTGCTATAAGAACGGGTGCTAACTTCTCCTGAAGAGAGTTTCTCGTTATAATTCACTATATCGGTACAGAATACTTATACACAAAGCAGGAGAGTTTCCAGAAAGTCTCTGTGATAAATAATCAACAGCACGTCGTCCAATTAGGCGCCAGGAAGGTGATGCTCCCTGCCGTTTATATCTGGCACCACTGTAGCCTGGTCACGTAGTCTCGTTTGGACGATTTATTCTCACGCTCGGCTGCCCCAGAAATACATGTCACGTGACCGCCCATATAAATAACACCTACCCGGAACCTAATGGCACGAACAATGGAAGAATTAATTAAATATTTACCTTCTAAACCTATAATTTATATGGATTTATATATATTTATTATGATACATTAGCGCGCCATCTGTTATCAAAATTCGAAACTATTATAGACGCGTATGATTCTTTTTTAAAATAAACAATTCCTACTGCCCTTACTGCAATGGAAAAATTAATGGGAGGGCTCCTGGTTCATCAGTGGTGAACCCTCCCAGCGATTTCGCCAGTTTAATCTACCATACCGCTGTTATATTGCATTTTTCGATCTTCCTTTTATAGATATAATAACGGTATGGTAGATTAAACTGGCGAACTCGTGCCAAGACCATATCTCTTCACGCTTACATCACTAATCCAAATGACATTAAACCGCAAAAGAAGGAAACTTTACGCATTCTTTGTGGATCTTAAAAAAGCGTTTGATTCAGTTCCACATTTACTATTATGGAGAAAGCTTGCGCTTGTTGGTTTAAGTGGGCGATTTATCAAACTCATACAGAACTACTATGCTCAAATGATGGCAGCGGTCAGATGGAGCGGCTCTTTTACAGAATTCATCAAAATACAATCAGGTGTTCTCCAGGGTGAACCTCTTTCACCGTATTTATTTATTATTTTCATTAACGATCTGGTTGCTACACTGGATGATTCTGACCTGCCAGGTATATACATACCGGGCCATGGAACTATACACCTCCTCCTGTTCGCGGATGATATAGTCCTCTTTGGTGAATCCAAGATAAATCTTCAAATAAAGATTAATCTAATAAAAAGATATTTTGAGGAAAATGGTTTAACTCTGAACCAATCCAAGTCTAAAATCGTAGTGTTTCGAAATGGAGGCCGCTTGGCCAGATCTGACGTTTGGTTTTGGGGCCAACAACCCTTGACAGTATCTTCAAAATACACATATCTTGGCTACCCCTTAACTACCAAGAATACAACTGCTTACGTGGCGCAGCACTTTAAAAGCAAAGCATTGGTTGCTACAAACGCAGTATGGAGAATACTATCTAAGTCAAGAACCAAATCGTTCGGAGCAGTGATGAAATTACTTGACTCCATAGTTTTATCCACGTTGTTATACTCGGCCCCCATGTGGGCGACAAATCAGATAGTAGTCGTAAACCAGATCCAGGATATTTTCCTACGGCGATTTCTTGACCTACCCAAATATACTCCGGGCTACATCTTGCGAACAGAAACCGGAAGGATGTCCCTTGAATTAAACATTACGAAATTGATTCTAAAGTTCTGGATACGGATTTTAAAAATGGACAGGACAAGATTACCCTATGTTTGCTTGTCCCAGCTCTGGAAAGTTTCAATTGTGGGAAAAGCGGGAAACAACTTTATTCATAATTTGAATAGCATCATTGACTCTAGGGGTTTTTCTTTTCTTAAGAACTGTGAAGATTATATGGTTGTGCGAGGAGAAATCCCTAGAATTATTCAAACCACAGTGGACCAGCTACTCCAATTTGACCGAGCTAAGATACAAGGCTCAACTCATTTTATTCACTACCAATTTCTAAGTAGCTCCTTTATGACGGAGGACTACTTACTATCAAACCTCCCTTTGAAAATTAAACGATTTATAGCCCGTCAAAGGATTCTATGGCTACTTTTCCGCGAGGATATCACGGGATTTTGGAACAGCGACCCTTTAAATTGCTACTTCTGCAATGTTGGCATCCAAGACAATTTGGTCCACTATCTATTCCATTGCCCATTCCTACATGAAAAGAGACTGGAAATTCGCGAAATTTCGGAGCTAGCTCACTACAATGAACAACATGTATATAAAATATTTAATGCTCTCCTGCTGGATAAAGCATTTGTTTATAAATATTTTAAATTTTTCAAGGCGATTGATAAAATGAGAGAAGAGGTGCTCAACTCCACAGACAACGGCTGATTGCTCCCCCTCTCCTCTGGATTGCTTTTCCTCCTCACTCATGTACATATATAACCTTCAGGGGAATCCCCTTGTAAGACAATAGTGTCTTAATAAAGGTTTTTGTTGTTGTTGTTGTTGATTAAACTGGCGAAACCGCTGGGTGGGTTCACCCCTGATGAGCCAGGCCCTCCCATTAATTTTTACATTGCAGTAAGGGCAGTAGAAATTGTGTTTTTTTTTTAAAAGAAGCATACGCTTCTATAAAAGTTTCGAATTTTGATATATATTTATAATATAATATAATGCGGCTATGATTATTTTTCCGTTCATCATTACTCTTCACAATTCATCCTATCATACTCCATCCCTAAGGAAAGAAATAGTCGTTATTTCTCCTTAATAAAAATTACGATTTTTCGTTCTGTGTAAAAAGAAACATTTGCGGTAAAACTTGTTAAAACGTTGTTCTATATATATATATACTAGCGGACGTACCCGGCTTCGCCCGGGTTTTACCCGAGTAAAGGTTTGTCTAACGAATCTTTCGATAAAGTGAACATATTTTCCCGGTCCCTTGAAAAATACTCGATAAGTTGAATAAAATCAATATTAATTGGTTCCCTCGGTAATTGAAAGTTAAAGGAATAGTATCTTGCCTTGGAATTGTATCATTATTCTTGTCTCAAATAAATTGCCGTGTCATCCTGAATTTTGTCTTTCCTAATTTTCTACATATCAAAATCATCGTATCATCATGATAATATTTAGAGACACGCGGATTTTCCTGGGAAATCTCTTAAAGATTTCTTTAAAAATACATGGCCCACCTGTGCTGTGTGAGCAGAAGAGCTTAAATTGTCTTGTTCCATATGTAAATACCTGTTTTCTTTCCTCTTTTCGCTCTCCACTTCTCCCATCCATATTTCCAAAATTTCTTTTTTTTTGATTTTTTTATTCTTTCTTATAATCTGTATATATTTACCAAATGTATATAATCTTTCTCCATTTTTTATTTCCCACTTTCATAGGTTTCTCCGTTTTGTAACCCCAAGGAGAATCCTCTGTAAGACCTGTGTGTCTTAATAAAGGCTTTTGTGTGTGTGTGTGTGATAATATTTAGAGCAGATTGTTGAATTATAACAGATAAATTAGAATATTTATCTTGATTATTTTAAAGCGAAAAGTTATTTCAAAAAATTTATTTGCTAGAAACCTTCCCAGTACTATACTAAATAACTTCCCAAAGTTTCATGGCGTTCCAATGAGTGGTTTGGTCAGGCATAAAGGACAAACAGATACACACACACACACATACATTCATTTATATATATATATATATATAGATTTGAGAGATAAACAACACTAGATATTCGACAATGATTATTATATAGTTTCAATATAACCTAACTAAGACGAATTTTTGGAAAGCAAATGTTCTTCAAATGTGAGGCGTGGCCATTACTAATTAATTATGTAAACATATTCGCTGTAGATATTGAATTAAAAAAGTCTTCATTTCAACAGTTTCTATCTTTTCATTAATGAAGAATTCGTTCAAACCCTTTTTTCAGCTCTATGTGTAAACGTAGTGAAATTTTAATAATAAAATTGGTGATTGGGTGAGCTTGCATGGACTGAATGTACGCGATGAACAAATCATGTTATCAAATGAGATCAAATCCTATTGTTCCATCAGGTTGTCGTTTGGCAGATTCTTCAGCCTTTATTCTCTCCTCAGACATGTCTTGTATCATTCCAGAACGCCCCCCTCTAAATAGCGCCTCCCTCTCTACAGCACCCGATTTTAAATACATAGTACGATGTGATTTACATTAAAAGTGACCTGTCTATATCTATATATATAAAAATCAATTTATTTTTATGCTTATGAGGTGATACAGCAACGTCTTTACAATAAGAGAGGAGACAAAATGAATCAAATCTAGAAAAAAGAAGTGAGGACTTCTCGGTCATTAAAGTCTGAGAGGCAAGGCCTTCAGCCAGTTCAGGGCTTCCGGGGTGACAGAGTGGAGATTGGAGATTCCTCCATTGAATTTGTACAGCGGGCAGTCATCTAGTATATGAGACATTGATTGTGGGACGTTGCAGGCACAATTTGGATCTTTGGTGTAGCCCCATAACTTCATCAGCTCTGCACACCTTCCCTGTCCTGTCCTAATAAATAAAAATCAATGTTTGTATGTTTGTATATATATGTCCGGTATACAAATTCGCAGTAGTTCACTAATTCAAACCAAAATTTCCATACATAGGTAAAAAAAAATACGGGGAAGACGATAGGCTATTTTAAAAATATATAAATCCATTATTAAAACTATATATTCAAATTATTCTACTTAGCTCACGAACAGCGCCCTCTATCAAAGATTAGATTAAATTTTGCTGATGCAAACAAATAGATAATGCTAATAACAAACAATTATAAAAAAAAAATCTTATCAAAATATATATCACTCGGGTAGATATGCACATGGGTCAATCCCGGGGCGAAGCCCGGGTCACCCGTCTAGTATAAAATATCAATGGGAATTTAAAATATATGAAAAATGTTATTACAAATTAAAATAAAATAGGTTCTGTAGCCATGATGCATTATTGACAATAATTTGTCATTATATAGATACTGTTAATATCAATATTAAAGAATCTTAATTTTACAATAGGAAGAATCGCTGGATATCATTGCTGAGAAGTAACCGAAAGTAAAAGCTATGAGTTTCTGTATTGAAGAGGTAAAATCTTGGATAGCTTTCAGTCAATAACGTCTTTCAACAGGCTGTAGTACGAATACAAGCTTGTATTACAGCCTGTTGTTGTTGTCGTGTCCAATGGAGAGCCTCAGATGTCTCCATACATCTCTATCACACAGCAGCAATGTCCACTATCTTGGGTGTGTAAAGCTGCTGCTCTGGGTTCATGTCAATTTTCTGTTGTTGTTACCGTGTCCAATGAAGAGCCTCTGAAATCTCCATACATCTCTATCACAGCAGTCGTAATGTCCACTATCTTGGGTGTGTAAAGCTGCTGCTCTGGGTTCATGTCAATTTTCTGTTGTTATTGTTGTGTCCAATGAAGAGCCTCTGATGTCTCCATGCATCTCTATCACAGCAGTCGTAATGTCCACTATCTTGGGCGTGTAAAGCTGCTGCTCTGGGTTCATGTCAATTTTCTGTTGTTGTTGTCGTGTCCAATGAAGAGCCACAGATGTCTCCGTACATCTCTATCACAGCAGTCGTAATGTCCACTATCTTGGGCGTGTAAAGCTGCCGCTCTGGGTTCATGTCAATTTTCTGTTGTTGTTGCCGTGTCCAATGAAGAGCCTCTGATGTCTCCATGCATCTCTATCACAGCAGTCGTAATGTCCATTATCTTGGGAGTGTAAAGCTTGGAAAATGGGTACTGTTGCCACATTAGTCACCTTGGACCAGAATTAGGTCAAATATTCCAAGGGTCCAGGGGGGACTGGTGTGCTGGTGTGATCGGACTTCTCTCCCCCCCCCCCCCCCTGAAGGGCGTTGAAGGACGTTATTGTCCTAAGCTTATAGCTCTTCGATAAAAAAAAAAACTCATCGCTTTTACTTCTGATCTTTTCCTAGCATTGACGAATCTCTAAAACGATTTTCTTATATCTTTTTTTTTTCTTTATCTTGGGTTTGTTTCTCAATTATTATCATTATCTTCCTATGCAATATCTTTAAATATTTTATTTCATCCCCCTGAGTGTATTGTATGATTGGAGACATGGTCAATAGGAAACATGCTAGGTTAGTCTCTATGTCGCTGCCGTGTCATTACCATGGACGCTATCTGTTTGCACCAAAGAAGAGCAACGTTCAGTGATCCATTCTTTTATGGTCGGAATGTATACCTGAGACTGAAATTCATCTAATACTTTATTCACAGTACTGGAACAGTGTGTTGCCTCAACGGAGTATCTAAGAATGGATTGAAAATTTTTAAAACGGCCGTTCACGCAAGACAAAGGCGCCGGACCATCATTTACCGCCAAAAATAAGGAAAACATTGAACGTGAACGTGACTTGGTTCTGTTAGACAGACGAGTAACTATTGATGACACATTTTTTAAAAATTAATCATAGTTCTGTCTACGAAATAATCCGAAATAGACTTGGGTTTCATAAAGTCTGTGCAAGATGGGTCAAAAAGCAATTACACAGTTGCATCAACAACAGCGCTTGGACATTGGCCAAAAACATTTGAATCGCTATGGTAATGAACTTGACATCTTCTTAAACAGAATTGTCACTAGTGATGAAACATGGATCCATCATTTACAAGCCGGAAAGTAAACAGCAGAATATAGATAGGAAAGATCCAAATTAGCTCTGCAAGAAAAAGTTCAAAAGCCAAACATCCGCAGATAACTGATACCTACAGTTTTCTTTTTTTTTTTTTGAGGGGGGGGGGGGGGGATTCACAAGGCGTAGTACCGGAACAATAAACAGTACGCGTTACAGCAGATGTTTACTGACAAGTTGAAGTCTGCTTTTCGAGGCAAACGTCGAGGACTGCTGTCAAAAAGTGTTGTGTTGTTGCATGACAATGCCCGTCCACATACTGCTGTCCACACTGTTGAAACGCTTCAGAAACTAAACTTTGAAGTACTGGCTCATCCTCCGTATATTCCTGACATTGCCCCATCGTATTTCCACTTGTTTGATCAACTCAAAGAGGCATTAAGGGTGCGTAGATTTACCTCGGATGAAGCAGTGAAAAAAGTGATGCATTTCGGGTTCGCAGCTTAACCAAAAACCTTCTTATATGAGGGTTTCAGGAAGTTTGTGCAACGATGGTACATTGAAAAGCAAGAAAACAATGTTGGAAAATATATACATGTTAGTTTCCTAGTAGTATTACAATAAACCACATTACGGTTAATAGTTTGTTTACCCTCGTATGTATGAAAAATCAAAGAACAAAGGAGAAATGTTTCTTTTTATTATGTTCTTTATATTATTATATTCACTTCCTTCTCAAATTCTATCATTATTGTCTCTACCAGCAAATGTTTTACTATGATATAATAAATAATCTAATAATAAATCACTTTTTTTAAATACACCTATCTCCCCCGATTTACACAGTACTTTTTTACACGTTTTCGCTTTTACACGGTTTTCCAAATAAGTTTTTTTGTTTTTGTTTTTATCGCACTATACTAAATGCTACTGTGATTGAACACATGCGCTGTTTACACATCTCACGAGGAATCCCGAGCTTATGTGCTGACTACATATTTTAACCTGTCAATGCATTTTCGTTTTATTTCTGTGTACACCTATATCCCCCGATTTACACGTTTTTCTCAGGAACGTATCTACCGTGTAAATCGGGGGATAGGTGTATAATACAGTCAAACTTGGATAAATCGAAGCCCAAGAGACCAAAAAAAAAAAACGAAATATCCAAAAATTCGAATTAAAAATGGAAATTCTCTCTATAAGAAATTCTAGGGACCAAGATAAATATTCGAATTAAGGACGTTAAAATTACCCAAGTTCTACTGTAATGAGATTTTTCATGAGAAAATATTTCAAAAATCTCTCATATTTATCAATTCAGCACTCTAGAGACTTATTAATTGCTTACTATGCATTTTGTCTGACAATAAAAACATTTTTTTTTATTTAATCAATTCTATAAGGAGATGTGTACTACAAAAAGAAGGATTGAACTAAAAGATGAGGAAGATGGGAATTAGATATTTTTTATTGTACCTATTATTATTACTATAGATTTTTTAGGTCAATATATGTGACAAATGTCTGTAATTCAAGTAGAAAATTGACCTAAATACTGTGAGATAAACATTTCTTTGGCAACTTCAATCGATTTCTTGTTGTCGCTGAGATACAGCCGATATTTGTTGATGCCTGAGGAAAATGAGAATAGGCATCCATCTTTTTACTTCTTATCTGTTCAGATTTCCTCTGTTATCAACAACAGACGTCAACATACCATCAGTCTTTTGTGATATCTCAAAGTGCCAACAGCCCGTAAGCTTGTCTCCCAGTTTTTATTTTGTACTTTTAACATCTGATTAATAAAATATTTTTTATTCAAAATATATTATTCTCGTAATCTCTTTAAACACACAACACCGCGCTCAACGGCAATTTTGTTTGTTTACGCATGTAAATTTCATGTAATCAAAGGCTGTCTTTGTTGGGTGGATCGTAATAATTACTATCTATTAAAACATAAATCTTCTTTATTCAAGGTACAAAAATAATGAATATATAAATTTCTCTAATAAATCTATAAGCTCATATGCCTAAACCTCTCCACATACACTCTCTCACACACCTCTCTCAAAGAAATACATGTGTATATATATCCACTCAACACCACAGAGTAAATTAAGTTACAGATTAATTCAATCATAGAATGAAAATTGATATTTTAAATAAATAACATCAAAATTCTTGGATAGAAGACACTTGGCGTGCAGCACTTGATACCTTGCTACAGTGTATTGCGGTTTGTCTGCTTGCTACATTCATTTTTGGGCTCGAAAATTGTGCACTTTGGTTAGAAGCCGTAAAACTATATTCTATCTCTGAGAGAATAGTCCGAAACTATGGTTTCCACTTAGGCGTTATGAAATTGGCATAGCTGGGATTGCTGCTCTTTTTTTATCGACCCGAATCAGCTAATTTGAAGAGATGATCAATAGATATCGCCTTGATTTTGTGTTTATTTTTAACTGGAGAGGTGACCTTTGCCTATTCATAGATCAATATCCTCTCTTTCCCGGAAAAATGTATTGCCTTTCCGGTAAAATATTTGTATCTAAGTATAATTAAGATTATATATGCATATAAATAATTTTACTTTCTCTTTTTCTTTGCTTTTTTGGGAGATTTTTAGAGAGAGAGAGATGAATATATTCATAGGACGAAATCAAAATATCTTAATAAAGACTATGTACTGTATATCTGAATTACACACTCACGTTATACGCTTATAATCAAAAATATTTAAATTATTTTAAAATTTCCTGAACTCTCGAATTTTCCCCTCTTTATTCAACATCACAAAACATCGCTGAGGCCATAATTAAATCAACTAAGTCAATCTGGCAAGAAAAAAAGTTCTCTCATTAAAGTTAATGATAATTTGAAGATCCTAATTACAAAAGATCATTAACTCATCGGTTTGTGCTAACAAAAGTTGAATAGCGCCATCTATCGAAGTCTTTTTTTAAAAAAAGTTGTTGTATTGGAAAACAATTCGTTCCTGCCTGCTGTAATTACAAATCGATAGAATCCAATAAAATGGCTTGTTTGGTTTTGTGAGCTGTTGTCTTGTTATTGGTTACACTACATTTATAGCTTCTCCATTATCTTGTTTCTTTGGGCGAGTTGTCGAGCGGTTTTTTCGATCCTTTACTATAGGAGGCGTCTCCTTCATGTGAGATGTACCTATAACTACAGACATGGCTCTACGGTACCGTGGTCCATCCTGAGGTATTACTGCTGTAATGGCCATCTACATGTCTCTTCGGTGTTGTGGTTCATTCCGAGACAATAAGACAACTCCTGTAATGGTCATCTACAGGGCTGGCTCTTCGGTGTCGTGGTCCATCCTGAGGTATTACTGCTGCAATGGTCATCTACAGGGCTGGCTCTACGGTGTCGTGGTCCATCCTTAGGTATTACTGCTGTAATGGCCATCTACATGTCTATTCGGTGTTGTGGTTCATTCCGAGACAATAAGACAACTCCTGTAATGGTCATCTACAGGGCTGGCTCTTCGGTGTCGTGGTCCATCCTGAGGTATTACTGCTGCAATGGTCATCTACAGGGCTGGCTCTTCGGTGTCGTGGTCCATCCTGAGGTATTACTGCTGTAATGGTCATCTACAGGGCTGGCTCTTCGGTGTCGTGGTCCATCCTGAGGTATTACTGCCGTAATGGTCATCTACAGGGCTGGCTCTTCGGTGTCGTGGTCCATCCTGAGGTATTACTGCTGTAATGGTCATCTACAAGCCTGGCTCTACGGTGCCGTGGTCCATTCCTAGGTAATGAAGACAACTGTGGTAATGGTCATCTACAGGCCTGGCTCTACGGTGTCGTGGTCCATTACTAGGTAATGAAGACAACTGTGGTAATGGTCATCTACAGGCCTGGCTCTACGGTGTCGTGACCCATTCCTAGGTAATGAAGACAACTGTGGTAATGGTCATCTACAAGCCTGGCTCTACGGTGCCGTGGTCCATTCCTAGGTAATGAAGATAACTGTGGTAATGGTCATCTACAAGCCTGGCTCAACAGGGCCGTGGTCCATTCCTAGGTAATGAAGACAACTGTGGTAATGGTCATCTACAGGCCTGGCTCTCCGGTGCCGAGGTCCATTCCTAGGTAATGAAGACAACTGTGGTAATGGTCATCTACAGGCCTGGCTCTACGGTGCCGCGGTCCATTCCTAGGTAATGAAGACAACTGTGGTAATGGTCATCTACAGGCCTGGCTCTACGGTGCCGTGGTCCATTCCTAGGTAATGAAGACAACTGTGGTAATGGTCATCTACAAGCCTGGCTCAACAGGACCGTGGTCCATTCCTAGGTAATGAAGATAACTGTGGTAATGGTCATCTACAAGCCTGGCTCTACGGTGCCGTGGTCCATTCCTAGGTAATGAAGACAACTGTGGTAATGGTCATCTACATGTCTCTTCGGTGTCGTGACCCATTCCTAGGTAATGAAGATAACTGTGGTAATGGTCATCTACAAGCCTGGCTCAACAGGGCCGTGGTCCATTCCTAGGTAAGGAAGATAACTGTGGTAATGGTCATCTACATGTCTTTTCGGTGCCGTGGTCCATTCCTAGGTAATGAAGATAACTGTGGTAATGGTCATCTACAAGCCTGGCTCAACAGGACCGTGGTCCATTCCTAGGCAATGAAGATAACTGTGGTAATGGTCATCCACAAGCCTGGCTCAACAGGGCCGTGGTCCATTCCTTGGTAATGAAGATAACTGCTGTAATGGTCATCTACATGTCTCTTCGGTGTCGTGACCCATTCCTAGGTAATGAAAATAACTGTGGTAATGGTCATCCACAAGCCTGGCTCAACAGGACCGTGGTCCATTCCTAGGCAATGAAGATAACTGTAGTAATGGTCATCTACAAGCCTGGCTCAACAGGACCGTGGTCCATTCCTAGGCAATGAAGATAACTGTAGTAATGGTCATCTACAAGCCTGGCTCAACAGGGCCGTGGTCCATTCCTAGGCAATGAAGATAACTGCTGTAATGGTCATCTACATGTCTCTTCGGTGTCGTGACCCATTCCTAGGTAATGAAGATAACTGTGGTAATGGTCATCTACAAGCCTGGCTCAACAGGGCCGTGGTCCATTCCTAGGTAAGGAAGATAACTGTGGTAATGGTCATCTACATGTCTTTTCGGTGCCGTGGTCCATTCCTAGGTAATGAAGATAACTGTGGTAATGGTCATCTACATTTCTCTTCGGTGCCGTGGTCCATTCCTAGGTAATGAAGATAACTGTGGTAATGGTCATCTACAAGCCTGGCTCAACAGGACCGTGGTCCATTCCTAGGCAATGAAGATAACTATAGTAATGGTCATCTACAAGCCTGGCTCAACAGGGCCGTGGTCCATTCCTAGGCAATGAAGATAACTGTGGTAATGGTCATCTACAAGCCTGGCTCAACAGGGCCGTGGTCCATTCCTAGGCAATGAAGATAACTGTGGTAATGGTCATCTACAAGCCTGGCTCAACAGGGCCGTGGTCCATTCCTAGGCAATGAAGATAACTGTGGTAATGGTCATCTACAAACCTGGCTCAACAGGGCCGTGGTCCATTCCTAGGCAATGAAGATAACTGTGGTAATGGTCATCTACAAGCCTGGCTCAACAGGGCCGTGGTCCATTCCTAGGCAATGAAGATAACTGTGGTAATGGTCATCTACAAGCCTGGCTCAACAGGGCCGTGGCCCATTCCTAGGCAATGAAGACAACTGTGGTAATGGTCATCTACAAGCCTGGCTCAACAGGGCCGTGGTCCATTCCTAGGCAATGAAGATAACTGTGGTAATGGTCATCTACAAGCCTGGCTCAACAGGGCCGTGGTCCATTCCTAGGCAATGAAGATAACTGTGGTAATGGTCATCTACAAGCCTGGCTCAACAGGGCCGTGGCCCATTCCTAGGCAATGAAGACAACTGTGGTAATGGTCATCTACAAGCCTGGCTCAACAGGGCCGTGGTCCATTCCTAGGCAATGAAGATAACTGTGGTAATGGTCATCTACAAGCCTGGCTCAACAGGGCCGTGGTCCATTCCTAGGCAATGAAGATAACTGTGGTAATGGTCATCTACATGTCTCTTCGGTGTCGTGGTCCATTCCTAGGTAATGAAGACAACTGTGGTAATGGTCATCTACATGTCTCTTCGGTGTCGTGGTCCATTCCTAGGCAATGAAGATAACTATAGTAATGGTCATCTACAAGCCTGGCTCAACACGGCCGTGGTCCATTCCTAGGCAATGAAGATAACTGTAGTAATGGTCATCTACATGTCTCTTCGGTGTCGTGGTCCATTCCTAGGTAATGAAGACAACTGTGGTAATGGTCATCTACATGTCTCTTCGGTGTCGTGGTTTATTCCTAGGTAATGAAGATAACTGTAGTAATGGTCATATACAAGCCTGGCTCAACAGGGCCGTGGTCCATTCCTAGGCAATGAAGATAACTGTAGTAATGGTCATCTACATGTCTCTTCGGTGTCGTGGTCCATTCCTAGGTAATGAAGACAACTGTGGTAATGGTCATCTACATGTCTCTTCGGTGTCGTGGTCCATTCCTAGTCAATGAAGACAACTGTGGTAATGGTCATCTACATGTCTCTTCGGTGTCGTGGTCCATTCCTAGGTAATGAAGACAACTGTGGTAATGGTCATCTACATGTCTCTTCGGTGTCGTGGTTTATTCCTAGGTAATGAAGATAACTGTGGTAATGGTCATCTACAAGGCTGGCTCAACAGGGCCGTGGTCCATTCCTAGGCAATGAAGATAACTGTAGTAATGGTCATCTACAGGCCTAGCACTACGGTGTCGTGGTCCATTCCTAGGCAATGAAGATAACTGTGGTAATGGTCATCTACATGTCTCTTCGGTGTCGTGGTCCATTCCTAGGTAATGAAGATAACTGTGGTAATGGTCATCTACAGGCCTAGCTCTACGGTGTCGTGGTCCATTCCTAGGTAATGAAGATAACTGTGGTAATGGTCATCTACAAGCCTGGCTCTACGGTGTCGTGGTCCATTCCTAGGCAATGAAGACAACCGCTGTACCACTGCCGACCGCACACTGTGTGTATTAGCCAACAAGCTCTGCAAGATATACATATGCTTTCCTGACCACCGTACTCTTCTGTCCTCTCACCAATCGAGCACGTCTGGGACATTATTGGAAAAAAAATTTGCATGCCTTGCCTCATTCGCGTTCAGAAGACGAACTGTGAACAAATGGTTGAAAGGGAATGGATAGTCATACCTCAGGACGCCATCCGTAGTCTGATTGACTCTCTACCTAGACGTGTTGCTGCGTGCATCGCCGTCCGCGGTGGTCCTACTTGCTACTGAGCCGACGACGTGTATATTAATGGAATCAAACTTTACGTCTAAATATAGGTTAGACCATTTTTATTCTAATTCCGTTCCGTGAGTGTGGGCTTTAAAGCTTGTGGAATTTCGAGGGGAGAAGTATACTGACTTATTGATCGCATTAAGTACTCATAAATATTGCAACATGGATGACAAAGCCAAGATACCAGAGTAAAGTTGGGGAAAGTGGGGCGAACTCCAGCTGCCCCCGCTGCCATGTGCCAGGCGTTAAAAACAGCATTCCTGTGTGGGGGAGGACAGAGTTTGGTGACATATGCGGCGAAGAGAAGACGTGGCGACTTGCCTCCGGGCGTAGGCTGCAAGGCGGTGTAGTCCAAGCTGGACGTGTATAGTGTGGAGAGGAACGCTTCACAAGAGTGACATCCACGGCGCCAAGGATTCTTCTGATGGGAAGATTAAAGACAAGTCCCACTGTTTGTTCTCATTCTGTTTAGAGCCATTATAAAGCGCTAACTTTAGCTGCAATCCCTTCGAACTCACATGTGTATCTTTGTGGCATCCTGAGTAGACAGAGTACACGAATAGCGTCTGGGTACGACGTAACAATATATTAAACAAAATGTTAACGTGGGATTCAATCCCGGTTCATTACTGTCGGGAATCAAGGTAAGTTACCCACTTGTCCACCGACTCTTGTCTACAGGGAGTTCTGTATAAGAGGCTCCATTATTCAATAAATATAAGGTGGAATTATCAGTCTTACAGATATGAGTTTCTTTTTATAGAAATCAATTCATATCTCTAAACAGGGAGAGAGAGAACTTCTTCATTACATATTTCATATAAGTATCATATATAGTATCATTATATTTAGATTTTAAAACCACACCAAGATGCTCTGCGGTGAGGACCCGATTTGTACCTTCTGTAATTCAAAACTAAAAAATGAAATCACTCATTATATTTTTGATTGCTATGCTCTGAAAGAAGAAAGAAGAACCCTTATGCTCAAAACTGGGCAACTCTGTGCTTCACTTCCATCAATAATTGACAATATGACCCAGAATAAGTATATTGCTACGGCGTTTTATGGTTTCCACAAGTCCATATCTCAGAAGAAGGCCAAGTGACACTCACTCCTCACTTTCTTACTGCTACTCTTTTTGTGCTGTTTTTCTTGCTTCCCTCTTTCTCTTTCTTGTTTTTTTTTTTTCCTTTTCTTCTGTATATATCGCTATTTCCTTTGTCTCACTGCTTTGTTCTTATGCATACCTCTGGTGAATCCTGTATAGGGTCAGTGACCCTGAATAAAGGCTTTTTGTTGTTGTTGTTGTTGTATATTTAGATTTTAACACAATTGTGATCTATCCAGACAACGAACTTACCATAATTCTTACAAATTGTATCTAGAAGAAATTCAAGCTATCGTTGGGAAAGTTGCGTAAAGTTATATTTAGTCCGTTCAAAAGTATCCTTATTAACTCTGGTAATAATCGTTAAAAAACACTATTCTAACTAAATCATAACTATTAAATTATTATAATCATAGTTGTAACAGTAACTAATTGCACTAAGTTGTTGCAATATTCTAGTTAGGGGTTGAGGTAAGTTATTTAAGGCAAATTTTCCTTCTGAGAAATGAGTTTCAGATTTAAAAATTTAATATTTCAACAAATTTCGTAAATGTTTCTACAAAAATAGCCTATCTTTTATTAATTTATACATTTTTCAAAATAGAAATCTTTACGTTTTATTAAATGCATTTAGATATACATCTTTTGATGGTCGCTGAGCGCAGAGAGCTAAAATCAGATCGGCGAATAAGCTACAAACAGACTATGAAAAAATCAAACATAGATATTCTTACAAACAGTCGTTTTTAAGGCTATGGCTTTGTAGGTACAGAGTCGCTTCGACTTCATAATATCCTGGAATTTGTAATTTGTTGTATTGTGGCTGATCAAATTATCAAAATCTAAACTTTCTGTACCGAGAAGATGAATATAAGCATTTCTTTATTTGTGTGTGCGTGCATTTAATGAGAAAATATGCTTGACATGAATACAATTATCAAAATTTTATAAAAAAACTTATTATATTGACTATGCTTATGGAACAAATGGAAAAAGAGATACTAAGACAATCTATTACCCCATTTAATATCTCCCATGATATATCATCATGGATTTAAAGAGGCACATCGGTGTCTTAGAACTGATTCCCCTTAAATAAGAGGAATCAATATATCTCGAAATAAATATTTATAGTATGTAGTGCTATCCCGATTTGATAAAATTGGAATTAGGCAGTATAATATTAGACATCTTCCATGCTATCTCCAGTGTTACTCTTGCTGGGATATATATTGGACGACGTGTTTAACTCTACGTGGACCATTCTACGATCTACCAGAGTTAGGCAGTACTAAATATTTACATACCGTCCGTTATCTCCAGTGTTACTCTTGCTGGGATATATATATTGGACGACGTGTTTAACTCTACGTGGACCATTCTACGATCTACCAGAGTTAGGCAGTACAAGATATTTACATACCGTCCGTTATCTCCAGTGTTACTCTTGTTGGGGTATATATTGGACGACGTGTTTAACTCTACCCGGACCATTCTACGATCTACCAGAGTTAGGCAGTACTAGATATTTGCATACCGTCCATTATCTCCAGTGTTACTCTTGCTGGGGTATATATTGGACGACGTGTTTAACTCTACGTGGACCATTCTACGATCTACCAGAGTTAGGTAGTACTAGATATTTACATACCGTCCGTTATCTCCAGTGTTACTCTTGCTGGGATATATATTGGACGACGTGTTTAACTCTACGTGGACCATTCTACGATCTACCAGAGTTAGGCAGTACTAGATATTTATATACCGTCCATTATCTCCAGTGTTACTCTTGCTGGGATATATATTGGACGACGTGTTTAACTCTACGTGGACCATTCTACGATCTACCAGAGTTAGGTATTACTAGATATTTACATACCGTCCGATATCTCCAGTGTTATCTTGCTGGGATATATATTGGACGACGTGTTTAACTCTACGTGGACCATTCTACGATCTACCAGAGTTACGCAGTACTAGATATTTACATACCGTCCGTTATCTCCAGTGTTACTCTTGCTGGGATATATATTGGACGACGTATTTAAATCTACGTGGACCATTCTACGATCTACCAGAGTTAGGCAGTACTAGATATTTACATACCGTCCGCTATCTCCAGTGTTACTCTTGCTGGGATATATATTGGATGACGTGTTTAACTCTACGTGGACCATTCTACGATCTACCAGAGTTAGGCAGTACTAGATATTTACATACCGTCCGCTATCTCCAGTGTTACCCTTGCTGGGATATATATTGGACGACGTGTTTAACTCTACGTGGACCATTCTACGATCTACCAGAGTTAGGCAGTACTAGATATTTACATACCGTCCGCTATCTCCAGTGTTACTCTTGCTGGGATATATATTGGATGATGTGTTTAACTCTACGTGGACCATTCTACGATCTACCAGAGTTAGGCAGTACTAGATATTTACATACCGTCCGCTATCTCCAGTGTTACCCTTGCTGCGATATATATTGGACGACGTGTTTAACTCTACGTGGACCATTCTACGATCTACCAGAGTTAGGTAATACTAGATATTTACATACCGTCCGCTATCTCCAGTGTTACCCTTGCTGGGATATATATTGGACGACGTGTTTTACTCTACGTGGACCATTCTACGATCTACCAGAGTTAGGTAGTACTAGATATTTACATACCGTCCGTTATCTCCAGTGTTACTCTTGCTGGGATATATATTGGACGACGTGTTTAACTCTACGTGGACCATTCTACGATCTACCAGAGTTAGGTAGTACTAGATATTTACATACCGTCCGCTATCTCCAGTGTTACTGTTGCTGAGATATATATTGGACGACGTGTTTAACTCTACGTGGACCATTCTACGATCTACCAGAGTTAGGAAGTACTAGATATTTACATACCGTCCGATATCTCCAGTGTTACTCTTGCTGGGTTATATATTGGACGACGTGTTTAACTCTACGTGGACCATTCTACGATCTACCAGAGTTAGGCAGTACTAGATATTCACATACCGTCCATTATCTCCAGTGTTACTCTTGCTGGGATATATATTGGACGACGTGTTTAACTCTACGTGGACCATTCTACGATCTACCAGAGTTAGGTAGTACTAGATATTTACATACCGTCCGCTATCTCCAGTGTTACCCTTGCTGGGATATATATTGGACGACGTATTTAAATCTACGTGGACCATTCTACGATCTACCAGAGTTAGGTAGTACTAGATATTTACATACCGTCCGATATCTCCAGTGTTACTCTTGCTGGGATATATATTGGACGACGTGTTTAACTCTACGTGGACCATTCTACGATCTACCAGAGTTAGGTAGTACTAGATATTTACATACCGTCCGATATCTCCAGTGTTACTCTTGCTGGGATATATATTGGACGACGTGTTTAACTCTACGTGGACCATTCTACGATCTACCAGAGTTAGGTAGTACTATATATTTACATACCGTCCGATATCTCCAGTATTACTCTTGCTGGGATATATATTGGACGACGTGTTTAACTCTACGTGGACCATTCTACGATCTACCAGAGTTAGGCAGTACTAGATATTTACATACCGTCCGTTATCTCCAGTGTTACTCTTGCTGGGATATATATTGGACGACGTGTTTAACTCTACGTGGACCATTCTACGATCTACCAGAGTTAGGTAGTACTAGATATTTACATACCGTCCGATATCTCCAGTGTTACTCTTGCTGGGATATATATTGGACGACGTGTTTAACTCTACGTGGACCATTCTACGATCTACCAGAGTTAGGTAGTACTAGATATTTACATACCGTCCGATATCTCCAGTGTTACTCTTGCTGGGATATATATTGGACGACGTGTTTAACTCTACGTGGACCATTCTACGATCTACCAGAGTTAGGCAGTACTAGATATTTACATACCGTCCGATATCTCCAGTGTTACTCTTGCTGGGATATATATTGGACGACGTGTTTAACTCTACGTGGACCATTCTACGATCTACCAGAGTTAGGTAGTACTAGATATTTACATACCGTCCGATATCTCCAGTGTTACTCTTGCTGGGATATATATTGGACGACGTGTTTAACTCTACGTGGACCATTCTACGATCTACCAGAGTTAGGTAGTACTAGATATTTACATACCGTCCGATATCTCCAGTGTTACTCTTGCTGGGATATATATTGGACGACGTGTTTAACTCTACGTGGACCATTCTACGATCTACCAGAGTTAGGTAGTACTAGATATTTACATACCGTCCGCTATCTCCAGTGTTACTCTTGCTGGGATATATATTGGACGACGTGTTTAACTCTACGTGGACCATTCTACGATCTACCAGAGTAAGGCAGTACAAGATATTTACATACCGTCCGTTATCTCCAGTGTTACTCTTGCTGGGATATATATTGGACGACGTGTTTAACTCTACGTGGACCATTCTACGATCTACCAGAGTTAGGCAGTACTAGATATTTACATACCGTCCGATATCTCCAGTGTTACTCTTGCTGGGATATATATTGGACGACGTGTTTAACTCTACGTGGACCATTCTACGATCTACCAGAGTTAGGCAGTACTAGATATTTACATACCGTCCGTTATCTCCAGTGTTACTCTTGCTGGGATATATATTGGACGACGTGTTTAACTCTACGTGGACCATTCTACGATCTACCAGAGTTAGGTAGTACTAGATATTTACATACCGTCCGATATCTCCAGTGTTACTCTTGCTGGGATATATATTGGACGACGTGTTTAACTCTACGTGGACCATTCTACGATCTACCAGAGTTAGGTAGTACTAGATATTTACATACCGTCCGATATCTCCAGTGTTACTCTTGATGGGATATATATTGGACGACGTGTTTAACTCTACGTGGACCATTCTACGATCTACCAGAGTTAGGCAGTACTAGATATTTACATACCGTCCGCTATCTCCAGTGTTACTCTTGCTGGGATATATATTGGACGAAGTATTTAAATCTACGTGGACCATTCTACGATCTACCAGAGTTAGGCAGTACTAGATATTTACATACCGTCCGCTATCTCCAGTGTTACTCTTGCTGGGATATATATTGGACGACGTGTTTAACTCTACGTGGACCATTCTACGATCTACCAGAGTTAGGCAGTACTAGATATTTACATACCGTCCGTTATCTCCAGTGTTACTCTTGCTGGGATATATATTGGACGACGTGTTTAACTCTACGTGGACCATTCTACGATCTACCAGAGTTAGGCAGTACTAGATATTTACATACCGTCCGATATCTCCAGTGTTATCTTGCTGGGATATATATTGGACGACGTGTTTAACTCTACGTGGACCATTCTACGATCTACCAGAGTTACGCAGTACTAGATATTTACATACCGTCCGTTATCTCCAGTGTTACTCTTGCTGGGATATATATTGGACGACGTATTTAAATCTACGTGGACCATTCTACGATCTACCAGAGTTAGGCAGTACTAGATATTTACATACCGTCCGCTATCTCCAGTGTTACTCTTGCTGGGATATATATTGGACGACGTGTTTAACTCTACGTGGACCATTCTACGATCTACCAGAGTTAGGCAGTACTAGATATTTACATACCGTCCGCTATCTCCAGTGTTACCCTTGCTGGGATATATATTGGACGACGTGTTTAACTCTACGTGGACCATTCTACGATCTACCAGAGTTAGGTAGTACTAGATATTTACATACCGTCCGTTATCTCCAGTGTTACTCTTGCTGGGATATATATTGGACGACGTGTTTAACTCTACGTGGACCATTCTACGATCTACCAGAGTTAGGTAGTACTAGATATTTATATACCGTCCATTATCTCCAGTGTTACTCTTGCTGGGATATATATTGGACGACGTGTTTAACTCTACGTGGACCATTCTACGATCTACCAGAGTTAGGTAGTACTAGATATTTACATACCGTCCGATATCTCCAGTGTTATCTTGCTGGGATATATATTGGACGACGTGTTTAACTCTACGTGGACCATTCTACGATCTACCAGAGTTAGGCAGTACTAGATATTTACATACCGTCCGCTATCTCCAGTGTTAATCTTGCTGGGATATATATTGGACGAAGTATTTAAATCTACGTGGACCATTCTACGATCTACCAGAGTTAGGCAGTACTAGATATTTACATACCGTCCGTTATCTCCAGTGTTACTCTTGCTGGGATATATATTGGACGACGTGTTTAACTCTACGTGGACCATTCTACGATCTACCAGAGTTAGGTAGTACTAGATATTTACATACCGTCCGCTATCTCCAGTGTTACTCTTGCTGGGATATATATTGGACGACGTGTTTAACTCTACGTGGACCATTCTACGATCTACCAGAGTTAGGTAATACTAGATATTTACATACCGTCCGCTATCTCCAGTGTTACTCTTGCTGGGATATATATTGGACGACGTGTTTAACTCTACGTGGACCATTCTACGATCTACCAGAGTTAGGTAGTACTAGATATTTACATACCGTCCGCTATCTCCAGTGTTACTCTTGCTGGGATATATATTGGACGACGTGTTTAACTCTACGTGGACCATTCTACGATCTACCAGAGTTAGGTAGTACTAGATATTTACATACCGTCCGCTATCTCCAGTGTTACTCTTGCTGGGATATATATTGGACGACGTGTTTAACTCTACGTGGACCATTCTACGATCTACCAGAGTTAGGTAGTACTAGATATTTACATACCGTCCGCTATCTCCAGTGTTACTCTTGCTGGGATATATATTGGACGACGTGTTTAACTCTACGTGGACCATTCTACGATCTACCAGAGTTAGGTAGTACTAGATATTTACATACCGTCCGCTATCTCCAGTGTTACTGTTGCTAGGATATATATTGGACGACGTGTTTAACTCTACGTGGGCCATTCTACGATCCACCAGAGTTAGGCAGTACTAGATATTTATATACCGTCCATTATCTCCAGTGTTACTGTTGCTAGGATATATATTGGACGACGTGTTTAACTCTACGTGGACCATTCTACGATCTACCAGAGTTAGGCAGTACTAGATATTCACATACCGTCCGTTATCTCCAGTGTTACTCTTGCTGGGATATATATTGGACGACGTGTTTAACTCTACGTGGACCATTCTACGATCTACCAGAGTTAGGCAGTACTAGATATTTACATACCGTCCGCTATCTCCAGTGTTACTCTTGCTGGGATATATATTGGACGACGTGTTTAACTCTACGTGGACCATTCTACGATCTACCAGAGTTAGGTAGTACTATATATTTACATACCGTCCGTTATCTCCAGTGTTACTCTTGCTGCGATATATATTGGACGACGTGTTTAACTCTACGTGGACCATTCTACGATCTACCAGAGTTAGGTAATACTAGATATTTACATACCGTCCGATATCTCCAGTGTTACTCTTGCTGGGATATATATTGGACGACGTGTTTAACTCTACGTGGACCATTCTACGATCTACCAGAGTTAGGTAGTACTAGATATTTACATACCGTCCGCTATCTCCAGTGTTACTCTTGCTGGGATATATATTGGACGACGTGTTTAACTCTACGTGGACCATTCTACGATCCACCAGAGTTAGGCAGTACTAGATATTTACATACCGTCCGTTATCTCCAGTGTTACTCTTGCTGGGATATATATTGGACGACGTGTTTAACTCTACGTGGGCCATTCTACGATCCACCAGAGTTAGGCAGTACTAGATATTTACATACCGTCCGTTATCTCCAGTGTTACTCTTGCTGGGATATATATTGGACGACGTGTTTAACTCTACGTGGACCATTCTACGATCTACCAGAGTTAGGCAGTACTAGATATTTACATACCGTCCGCTATCTCCAGTGTTACCCTTGCTGCGATATATATTGGACGACGTATTTAAATCTACGTGGACCATTCTACGATCTACCAGAGTTAGGTAGTACTAGATATTTACATACCGTCCGCTATCTCCAGTGTTACCCTTGCTGGGATATATATTGGACGACGTATTTAAATCTACGTGGACCATTCTACGATCTACCAGAGTTAGGTAGTACTAGATATTTACATACCGTCCGATATCTCCAGTGTTACTCTTGCTGGGATATATATTGGACGACGTGTTTAACTCTACGTGGACCATTCTACGATCTACCAGAGTTAGGCAGTACTAGATATTTACATACCGTCCGCTATCTCCAGTGTTACCCTTGCTGGGATATATATTGGACGACGTGTTTAACTCTACGTGGACCATTCTACGATCTACCAGAGTTAGGCAGTACTAGATATTTACATACCGTCCGCTATCTCCAGTGTTACCCTTGCTGGGATATATATTGGACGACGTGTTTTACTCTACGTGGACCATTCTACGATCTACCAGAGTTACGCAGTACTAGATATTTACATACCGTCCGTTATCTCCAGTGTTACTGTTGCTGAGATATATATTGGACGACGTGTTTAACTCTACGTGGACCATTTTACAATCTCTTTTATTTTCGACTCTTAAAGGAACCATACACATTTTCATAATGTGGAATTTTCTAATAGAATGCCTTTGTTGTTATATATGCACATCTTTGTTCAAATACAAAATACATATGTTCTTAATATCACTTCTTTTCTTTCTACTATTTAATACAACCATATTACTTCAATAGACCTTATTGGAATGATTAAATGATCATAAATGATTTGAGATCAAGATTTAAGTCAGGCCTCATACTATTTGCCTGGTATAGATAGCGAAGAAATGTTAAAGTCTTTTCAATTGATTATCAATCATGTATATGAGTGTTGTTTGAATTTCTCTTGAGAAAACAAAATACATGTTTCATAAAACAGCAAATATACATATCTAGGAGAATTCGAACTTATTATAGACGCGTATGATTCTTTTAAAAATTTAACAATTTTCTACTGCCTTTAATTTTTAAAAGGATAATACACGGCTATGACAATTTCGAAATCTCATAACATATGGCCTGCTATTATATCATATTATAATACATATCTATGCAGATAGATACTTCCTCTTTTAAAAAGTACATAAATTATTTTATTGAATAATATATCAAATGCAACAACAACAAAAGCCTTTATTGAGGACCTCTCGTCCTATACAGGATTCGCCAGTTTACAGAGTAAGAGAAGAGAACTAAGAATACAGAGATATATGTAGTAGGTATAGTATTTTCTACACTGTGACTATATACAACAACAAGCCTTTTACTGTTCTACGTCATTCTAAGCCTGACATAGATTATTTGCATATAATTATTTACATTAAAATATCAAATGCAACAATAATACAACTTTTGGAATTCTCTGAATATAATGTTCAGATCAGTGAATAAGCCACATCACAAGTTTTGGTGAAAATTTCAGTAGAAGCCAACATTTTTAATAGGAGTAAAAATAAGTCCGTGCGTTTTTTTTTTTTTTCAAAACTTGGAGCTTTATTGTGAAAAATTGTTTAGACCTTCAATGTCCAAAATATTGTCCGTTGCTAGCCACTACGTTTTCCCATTTTTCAGGCAATTGACGTATACCATCGCGGAAAAATGCCGGCTCTTTGGCCGCTATCCATTCATCGATCCATTTTTTTACTTCATCGTAATTAGAGAAGTGTTGGTCAAGCCAGGCCATGTTGCATTGATCCGAAGAGATAATAATCGGAAGGAGCAATGTCTGGACTATACGGCGGGTGGGTTAAGACTTTTTATTTGAGCGTTTCTAAATACGTTTTATCGGGTGCTGTAGAATGTGGCCGAGCATTATCATTTTGCAAAATAACTCCGTCGTGTCTATTGGCGTATTGCAGCCGTTTTTCTCGCAATGCTCGGCTCAAACGCATCAATTGTCTTCAGTAGACCTCCCCCCTGTGATACTTTTGTTTGGCTGTAGTAGCTCATAATATACCACTCCTAGCTGGTCCCACCATATATACAGCATAATCCTCCTGACATGAATATTCGGCTTGGCTATCGATGATGAGGCATGGACAGGATATCCATACGTTGCCCGACGTTTTGGATAATCGTAATGGACCCACTTTTCATCACCCATTACAATTTGAGGCAAAAAAAAACTTTATTTTTTGACGTTGGAGCAATTGTTCACACGTTTTCATTTTGTGTACTAGTGTTATCAATCGTTTGAATAATATTAAAGAAATTATATTTTTTTTGACTGAAATATCTCAAAATATATTCAACAATATCTATATAGATAATACCGTAACAGAGTTTTCCATTGTAAAGTCCTGAGCTATCTCCTCCGAAGATTCTGAACTACACATAACAATCTATATACCAAAATTTTCGTTATTTTTTTCTTCGTGTCATAGGCCTGTTTTTATTTTCCTAATGTTAACAGTTATTTTTATTTTTTAATTTAATCTATTTTACAATCGTAGATTTTTTGCATTTATCATCATCAATCATTTGTTTTGAAATTCCGTAGAAATTCCGTAGAAATGTGTTTTGAAATAATATATATATCTGATTAATTTGATTATGTAAGTACTTTGTTATAGTTTTTCATTTAAATATATACATTTTTCGATTTGTAGATTGAATTATTACTTTATTCTATAATAATTATCTTTTATAACTGTTTGTTATAGTTTTTCATTTGAATTTAGCTCCATTTTTGTGTCTTTTTTCTTCTGTATATTAAAAAAAATATTGAAACTTAGTTTTTCATTTAAATATATACATTTTTCGATTTGTAGATTGAATTATTACTTTATTCTATAATAATTATCTTTTATAACTGTTTGTTATAGTTTTTCATTTGAATTTAGCTCCATTTTTGTGTCTTATTTCTTCTGTATATTGAAAAAAATATTAAAACTTAGAATTAAGCTTTGCTTTTTCATATACATGTTTGTTACACATTTAGCAATATATATACCAAAATATTTTTTTGGCTACTTAACTCTTTTAGTGAATTTTTGTCAGGGGGGCTGCAAAAGTGCCTTACTTATTTTGGAATATTTAACTTTTTTGGTGAATTTTTGTCAGGGAAGCTAAGGACTGCCATAATCATGCAATATGTTGATGTTCTTCTCATAAAAAAAATATTTGGGTTTAGAATTGGGCTTTGCTTTTTTATATACATATTATTTGCACTTTTTTTTTTCATCAATTGTTTCCTCACATGCTTGGAATTTTCTTTTTATGCCTGTCCTGGCTTTCAGTTTTATAGTTTTCCTCTGCTTGGTTCTTATTTTACCTTTTTTTTTCAGCGTCTTTTTTGTATTTCTGATTAAATTAATTTGTGGGTTCTTTGTTATAGTTTTTAATTTTACATTTTGCTCAATTTTTTGTGTCTGGTTTTCTTTTTTGCCGTATCTTTCATAATTCTTTTTTGCAGTATCTTTCATAATGTCTTTGGCATCTTTATTTTTCTCAATAAGAGGCTAATTATTTATTTGTATAATCAATTGTTGATTACTTAATTTGTTATATGATAAAATGTTATATGATACATACAATTTTCTACATTTTTGCACTGTGCAATTTAATCTGTTGTTTATATTGAGATCTTTTACATTAAATTTATTTTGACATGTATTTGCTCAACTTGGTTTTTAGTTTAGCTTTTTTTTTTTCAGCGGCTTCTGTATCATGCCTCGCAGAGGCCGTGGAAGACTCGCTTATAGGACTCGCCACGGGAACAACGCCCCTAATCCTATTTCTCCTGTTCCCACTGAATATATTATTGGGGGCCTCGATATAGTCTGCCCTTACTGCTCAGCCCTTCATTTCCCTGGCGAAACTGTTGGTAGCTCCTGCTTCCTGGTATATTGACTCTTTTGGATTCTGTGCTTAGGCGTGTGAATCCGTATACTTCTGCTTATAGGCAGATGCACCAGGTGGAACTAGCTGAGGAACACCGGGCTCGCATTGAGAACCGGCAAATGTGTCAGGTTCAGATGCTCATCCGGCAAAATCATTGTAGAGATCTTCGCCGATATAATGCCCCAAGTGTAAGTGAAGTTGCGGCCATTTTTGTTGATCAAGATGGCCATGTACCTTCTAACAGAGATATTGCTGTTTTTCCGCATGATTGTGGTTTAGTGCGTATTTCTCCACTTAATCCTAACTGTGACCCAATGACATACCCTCTTTTATTTCCTGCCGGTGATCCTGGTTGGGCAATAGGAATCTTACATGAAGAAAACATGCGCACAAGCACTAGAAACCATGTTACCATGCTTCAGTTCTATAGTTATAGGTTGGCCATCAGACCTGGCTTTTCGCCCATTCACTATGGCAGGAGACTATTTCAGCAATATGTTGTTGATGCCTATGTTAAAACAGAGGGCAATCGCCTGAACTATATTCGCCAAAATCAGTCCCTGCTTAGGGTGGAGTTATATCAAGGTCTGATGGATTATATCCATGAGCAGGAACATTCTCGGGGTGTGCGAATAGGCCGTATTTTTATTCTTCCATCTTCCTTTCCTGGGAGTTCCCGGGCCATGCAACAAAACTATCAGGATGCAATGGCCATTGTTAGAAAGTTTGGAAGACCTGACCTATTCGTGACATTTACCTGTAACCCACGTTGGACTGACATTGTTGAAAATCTTCTTCCTAACCAGAATCCTTCTGATAGACCGGATCTGGTGGCTAGAGTTTTCAATCTCAAGTTACAACAATTACTGCACGAGATTGTTAGTCAGCATGTATTGGGAGTGGTCATTGCTCGGGTGCATGTTGTTGAGTTCCAAAAACCTGGTTTACCGCATGCCCACATGCTGTTTATGCTTAGAGAAGAAGACAAGCCTAGAGACAGGGATGCCATTGACAGATTGGTTTGTGCAGAAATTCCTAGCCCTACTATGCAGGTTCAGCTGTATGACATGGTTCGTAAACATATGATCCATGGTCCTTGTGGAAACTTCAATCTTCACTCACCATGCATGTCTGATGGCAAGTGTACTAAAGACTTCCCTAAATCATTCCTGCAGCTGACTGAGGCTAACAATAATGGCTATCCTCGCTACAGACATCGAGATGACGGCCAGACATTTGTTGTGGGCACTCACGAGGTGGATAACCGCTGGGTTGTTCCCTATAACCCCTATCTGCTGGTTAGGTTCATTGCTCACATTAATGTGGAGGTCTGTGCCTCTGTGAAAAGTGTCAAATATCTTTTCAAGTATGTATATAAGGGACACGACAGGGCTGAGGTGGAAGTGTCTGTTGGAGAATTAGATATGGAAAGCAGGGCACATGATGAAATCAAAAACTTTCTTGACGCTCGGTATGTAAGTGCTCCTGAGGCAATGTGGCGAATGTTTGAATATCGCTTGCATGCTCACTCGCATACCATATGTCGCTTAGCTGTTCATCTACCTAATTTTCAATCTGTCTATTTTGTTGAAGGTAGTGAAGAACAGGCTCTTGAAAATGCCTCACGCAGACGCACAACTCTGACTGCCTGGTTTCAGCTCAATTGTGTTAATGTATCTGCAAGATCACTTTTATATGGAGACATACCTTCCGCTTATGTTTTCAGGCAGAATCAATGGAGTGCTAGAGTTCGGGGTGGAGCTTTGTGCATTGGACGTATGTGTTCAGTGAATCCTAAAGATTCTGAACATTACCACCTCCGGCTTCTACTATTACATGTTGCAGGTGCTCAGAGTTTTGAAGATTTGCGAACTGTGGATGATATTGTTTGCTCCACTTTTAAAGAGGCTGCCCAGCGCCGTGGATTATTGGCTGATGATTCTGAATGGGATGCATGCTTAGCTGAGGCGGCTTTGTTCCAAATGCCTTGTCAACTGCGGCAGCTCTTTGCGACAATTCTCATCTACAATAATCCTACCGACCCTGTATCACTGTGGACCAAATACAAGGGGTATCTTAGTGAGGACTTTTCTAGTGCAACATCTGACGCAGCTGCTGAACAGATGACTCTCAGAGAGCTTGAATTCCAGCTGAGAGAAAATCGCCTCAGTTGCCACCATTATGGACTTCCTGCACCCCTAACCCCACTTCTTGATTCAGGAGAGGATCACCTTGATGTTAATGCAGAGCTGCAAATTGGGACAGAAATGTATAGGTCCCTTACACCAGATCAAAAGTCAATTGTTGACACAATTGTTGATTCCCTCAATGTAAATCCACGTTGCTTTTTTATTGATGGGCCTGGTGGTACGGGCAAGACTTATGTTTATAACACCCTAATTCATTGTGTTAGAGCCGTTGGAAAGATTGTCATTCCGCTGGCCTCCACTGGAATAGCGGCTACCCTTTTGTCAGGTGGCCAGACTGTCCATTCCAGGTTTAAGCTGCCGATTCCCTTGCTTGAGAATTCTGTAGCTGCGATCTCGGCCAATAGTTCTGAGGCTGAGCTTATTCGTAGATCATCCTTAATTATTTGGGATGAGGCTCCTATGGCCCACTACAGAGCACTTGAAATTGTGGATCGTCTCCTAAAGGACATTATGCATTGTGACCTTGCTTTTGGCGGAAAGGTTGTTGTTCTTGGAGGTGACTTTCGCCAAGTGCTACCTGTGGTACCTCGAGCTTCAAGAGCTGAAATTGTTGCTGCTTGCATTAAGCAAAGCAAGCTATGGCCATTGTTTGTGATCTTGCGCCTTACTCAGAATATGCGAGCAGGTATTGATGCACAGAGCTTCTCTCAATGGTTACTTAAAGTTGGTGATGGTGATCTACCTACAGACCAACAGGGCCTCATTTCTCTTCCAGAAAGCTGTATCTTTCATGGGGTTGACCTGGTGCAGGAAATATTTGGTTCTTCCTATGGTGATATTACCGCCCTTAGCCAGTCTGTGATTTTAACGCCAAAAAACACAGATTCATTAGAGATTAATGAAAAAGTTTTGGATCGCTTACCAAACAGGAGTCAGTGTTTTCTCAGTGTTGACAGTGTCGAGTGTGAGAATGTGGAGGAACAAAATAACTACCCTACTGAATTCCTTAATAGCCTTACTCCCACAGGAATGCCTCCACACCGGTTAAACCTTAAGATTGGTGCTATTGTTATGCTCCTTAGAAATTTGAATCCTAAGCAGGGTCTCTGCAATGGCACACGTATGGTTATCCAGCGCATGCGCTCTCATGTCCTAGAAGCACAAATACTGACAGGGACCAAAGTTGGACAAACTGTATTGGTGCCAAAAATATCTTTGGCTCCTTCAGATACCAACCTTCCCTTCATTCTGAAGAGGCGTCAGTTTCCACTAAGGTTGGCTTTTGCCATGACTATTAATAAGGCTCAAGGCCAAACCTTTGCTAGAGTGGGTCTCTTGCTACATGAGCCCGTGTTTACTCATGGACAGCTCTATGTGGCTTTTTCACGTGTGCGAACTTTGAATAGCATACGGGTAAAGTTGAACCCACGTATTTATAAAACTAGAAATATAGTTTTTAATGAGGTCCTTTAAATGAATTTTTCCTTTTTATGTTGTCTTATCTGCTATATAGTTGTGTTGTATTCAATTTTATTTTCAGATTTGTTTTCTTTTAATTTTTTTTTTCATTTCAAATAAATGAATGTATGCCTTTTATGTTGTCTAATTTGGTTTATTGTTGTGTTGTATTTAATTTTCTTTTAAGATTTGTTTTCTTTTACTTTTTGTTTCATTTCCAAAAAATTTGTTTAAAGTTTCACCAATGCCTATAAACAAAAGGTAATAAGACCAAATCCAAATAAATAAATAGTGTGTGACGTTTCGGTAACAGCGTTGTTACCATCTTCAGACAAAAGTACTATGGCCTACGGCCATACCACGTTGAAAACACCGGTTCTCGTCCGATCACCGAAGTTAAGCAACGTCGGGCTCGGTCAGTACTTGGGAGGGTGACCACCTGGGAACACCGGGTGCTGTAGGCTCCTTTTTTCCATTCAGTACTTTTGTCTGAAGATGGTAACAACGCTGTTACCGAAACGTCACACACTATTTATATATTTGGATTTGGTCTTATTACCTTTTGTTTATAATCTACAATCCAAATTGTGCCTCATCAACCAATGCCTATAGTTTCTCACACCTCCCATGCTTACCCCTCTGTAACTGGCCTGTGGTGCAGTGGACATTGTTGGGAGGTACAGTAAACTCTCTACACGATTGTATCAAGTCTTGTTCTGGTAGACTTGATGCTGTAACCAGGAGGGACACTCCCTCTTTAAAAATCCTGAGTTCAACTGACCCAGTTGATGAACCTCAGCAATGGTTCCACTCCAGGGATACGGAGGAGCTGCGTCTGTGCTCATGTTAGAGTCAGAAACAAAGGCTTCCATATTTGGAATGGCCTCAAATCACAGGCAAAGTCAGACTTTCACCAAAGTGTGCCTGGATCATGGTGCCATGATCAACGAAAGCTGCACCCCTATACCCCATTCCATGAGATCATGGAATTCGTGTAATCTTTACACAAGGGGATAAGAAACATCAACAACATAGTTTCTCACCTGAAAGGATTTTTTTGTATTAGTTGTTCACTAATAAAATATTTATAATTAAGTATTTTGATTTTTGGTCTTTATTTACCTATTTTCCCCAGTGCTCTATACATTGATTCAGGATCTATGCAATGTCTCACATATGGTTATCTAGCGCTTCACATGTTTTTAGGCTAAACCCGGGGCGTTGCCGGGTCACTCGGCTAGAAATAATGGCTGTATTTGCTATATAGTTGTGTTGTATTGAATTTTCTTTTAATATTTGTTTTCTTTTTTTTTTCAATATAATTTTTTAAAGTTTTCACCAATGCCTATAGTTTCTCACCTGAAAGCAATTTTTTGTATTATTTGTTCATTCATAAAATATTTATTATTATTTTGACTTTTGGTCGGTGGAAGGCTGGGTAAACCGTTTGGTTTTCGACCACTAGGACCCGGGTTCGATTCCCGCATTGGGCACTTTTTTCTGTTTAAAAAAAAAAAAAATGCTCCAATGGCCCCCGATTCTTGCAAAAGTCCAACCCCACCAGCAAGTGCAAGTAACCGAACGGGGCTCTGGCATTTGTAAGTGCAAAGTCAAACTGCTTTTCACATGTGTAGACATGTGGTGCGCTTACAGTAAAAGCAGTCGCTAACTACCCACCATGATTATCATGGCCTGTACCACGTGTACTAGGGATAAGCAAAAAAAAAAACCTATTTTCCCCAGTGCTCTATACATTGATTTAGGATCTTTGCAATGGCACACATATGGTTATCCTGCCCATTCACAGGCCTTTAGGGTAAACCTGGGTCGTTGCCCAGGTCACTCGGCTAGAAATGCAGTTTTTAGAGAGGTCCATTAAATGAATTTATCCCTTTTATGTTATCTTATTTTCTATATTGAAAAGTTAATAAATATGAAAAAAAAATTAAAAATGTTTAAGAATATTATTAAAAAAGAATCATAAAGATATTTTAAAGGAGTCCTTTAGGGATGTCTGTTTTTGCACTTATGATTCCAGAGTTACATGGTCCAGTGGGCCGTATGAAAATCGAGTTGTTCATATAATAACATGTTTAAAAACTGATATTTTCTTTTAATGTAATCTATATAGCTTGAAATAAATAAAAATAATGGCTGCTTGAACTCGGTCGCATGTGACATTTTACAGGTACATTGGGACAGCTGACATTCCCCCCCAAACCAACCCACTGATAAATAGGCAAGAAGGTATGGGAAAAGATCCCAGTAGACGCGAATTCGCGTTGGTAGCCTACAATTTTATGTTAATTTTTAGAAATCAGGGACATGAATTCGCATCCTTTAGGCTTGACACCCTATAAGTGAGGATATGAATTTGCATTATATGGGTTCAAAATGTTTCGTTGCTCGCATCTATAATACCTTTTTTTTAGTAAAGTTGTAAGTAAACATCAAACGTCGAAATTTGCATTTTAAAATGGTTGAATTATCAGAAGTGGTGAATAATTAATATTGTCGAAATACCGTTTGTTATTTGATAGGCCAGAGATTGGGAAATCAAATCAAGGTCGAATTATCGCAAGG
Organism: Cordylochernes scorpioides; assembly: GCA_030710605.1. Classification (NCBI taxonomy): domain Eukaryota; kingdom Metazoa; phylum Arthropoda; class Arachnida; order Pseudoscorpiones; family Chernetidae; genus Cordylochernes; species Cordylochernes scorpioides. The sequence continues at coordinate 13,049,937 of CP092880.1, read as the reverse complement.
GGTCGAATTATCGGTTTTGTCGAATTACTGTTTGTAATTTCATAGGTTCTGGAAATCAAAACATGGTCGAATTAACGAATTTATACTTAGAAAGTATTTTTACTTATCCTTACTTGAAATGCTGCTTCTAGGAAATCTGAATATACCCATTGCGATTTTTAAGCCACCATCTATACTTTTAAAGTCTCTGCAGGCCCTTTGGGTAAACCCTGGGCGTTGCCCGGGTCACTCGGCTAGTGTTTATAATATTATATTAGATATCTATTTGAAAGATTTATTTATTAATATTCCTTTTCTCACAAACTATGCTAATTATTGTGTGCAAAACACACCATAAATTCAACAACAACAACAAAAAGCTTTTATTAAGTACATTCGTCCCATATAGCATTCTCCCAGATAGGTAAACACAAGTAAACATAGCAGTTATCTACGGGAAGTTAAGCTTAACATCGACCTTTCTTCAAGTTTTTTTAGATCCATCATCTGTGTTGCGGCAAAACTATAAATATATTCAGAGTATGCAAATATACTTTAATATAATATGATTCACTAGCGCGCCATCTGTTATCAAAATTCGAAACTATTTTGAAGGCGTAAGATTCTTTTTTGAAATTAAACAATTTTTATTGCTTTACTGCAATGGAAAAATTAAGTGGAGGGCCTGGCTCATCAGTGGTGAACCCTCTTAGCGGTTTCGCCAGTTTAATCTACCATACCGCTGTTATATTGCATTTTTGGAACTTCCTTTTATAGTGATACTGTTGGTAGACTCTTGGAATGGGTATTTTAGAAGAACTATGGGCATAAGCTTTGAGGACAGTAGAATTACATACAATTATAAATATATAATATGCTTCGAGCAATCGCTCTTCCGCAAATTGCAGTAAGGGGAGTAGAAATTGTTTAATTTCAAAAAAGAATCTTACGCCTTTAAAATACTTTAATATCTATATCTCTTATTGTTTCTTGTGTAAAAATCTTAACCAATATATTCCTTAATTTCCTGCAACCTATTATAGTTCTAAGCTTGGTGAAGTCGGTTAAGCCTGAAAATTTGCATTATAGAGATTCAAAAGAACTTTATCGTTTATTATTTTATTAATAGGGCATATTGATGAGATAAACATTGATGGGAAGTTCAAATTGAGAGTATAAACTGTTTAATTTGAATAAATACGAGGAAAATATGAGGAGATAGGTGGCAATTCATTATGTATTTACCCAATATTAAATAGAAAATAAAAATTGCGAAATTAATCAATTTGCACTACAAAATTTTATATGAACAAACGACAAAGGTGGACAGCTTATATATAACGAAACTAGGCTAATAATGAGCAAAATTCCAAGGCATCTTTCTCCTTTTACACCTAATTCACACTAATTAGATATAAATTAATTAAACTAACAACTAAAAAGTAAACAACATGAATGTATCGCTAGAAAAACAGACGATATTTGTAAAAAAAAAATTGACACACAATTCTTCAGCAAACATGGCAGATAATTAGCAAAATTCCAAGGCACCCCAGTGATTCCTGGAAATTCATAATCCAGGCGCCAGGGGGCAGGATCTACCCCCCTTCCCCATAAATAAACCTGACAGCAGACGATGATACTACAGCACTAGATCAATCGGCTGCAATTAATTGCCAGGCCTGTGCTAGAAAGCCTCAAGTACTGGGTAATAAAAAAGTGATAAAAGCTAAATGAATTATGATCGATGGCTCGCTTATCTAGTCTTCTGATATGATATTTTGGTCGTCTTCCTCGATTATTACCCTATTCTTTGTTTAGCCTTACTTAGCTCATTGTTGCCTTCTCTAAGTAATTATTATGTGCCATTCTTAAAATTATTTTTTAATCTTCAACTTGAAATTACAAATATATAATTGTTGATTATATTATTTTTCATAATATTATAATCTTTTGGAAATGTGTTTAAAAAAAAAATTGTACGAAATTTAATAATTTTATGCTTTTTGATGCGAAGGAAAAAGACATCATTTATATATTATACACAAATAAAAATACTTTTTATACATATTTTTAAAAATGAGTTGTTAATTATCATGTAATATGACATTTTTATTATTTTGCAATAAATAAATATTAATTTATATTGCGACATTTAATTGCAAATGCTACTATATTTAGAATATTATGACATTTGAATTTAAAAAAAAATTGTATTAATACTAAAATAAATATTGATTTATATTGCGACATTTAATTGCAAATACTAATATATTTAGTATATTATGGCATTTAAATTTAAAAAAAGTTTGTATTTATTATTGTGTGTGTGTATAAAACATTTTTTTAAATACAGTAGAACTTGGATAATTCGAACTTCTTTAATTCGAAAACCTCTTTAATTCGAATATTTATCTTGGTCCCTAGAAGCCTTAAGCCTTTATTCAAAACATCTTTAATTCGAATTTTTGGATAATTCGAATTTTTTTTATGGTCCCTTGGGGTTCGAATTATCCAAGTTCGACTGTATTATCTTTAATATTTATATACAATTTAATCAATGAATTATTTATTCAACTTTCTGTAAGTATGGTGCTAATAAATTCTTTAGGAGTGTTTCAGCTATGTTAACTATAGTGGATATATTTTTAAAAGATAGAGGCACCACTAGTGTGATATTAGATATGAGAATAGAAAACAATGTGAAAATTAGAATTATTAATTATAAAAATAAGTTTAGAACGACATTTGAAATTTATCCCGCATGTGTTTTTTTTTTTTTTTTTCAAACGAAAAATCGAAATTTATTTTAAGGAGAAATAACGATTATTTTCAACTTAGGGATGTAGTATGAAAGGATGAATTTTGAAGAGTAATGATAAACGGAAAAATAAATGTGTTTAGGGATGGGAGAAACGAGTAATAAAAGGTTTAAAAGAGAGAAGTTAGATATTCAGAAGTAAAAATGATCTAAATGTGGGGACAGAACTAATTATACAGAATATTACACAAATTCTAATGAAATTTAGCTTTCTACGTGCTTTATAAGACGTATGTTAATGAGAAGGACACAAAACATAAGTCAATATAATATAATGCGGCTTGTGATTGTAAAACGACATTTGAAATACTATCCCGCATGTGTTTCTTTTCAACAAAAAATCAAAATTTATTTCAAGGAGAAATAACGATTATTTCTAACCTTTTGGATGAGGTATGAAAGGGTGAATTGTGAAGAGTAATGATAAACGGAAAAATAAAAGTGTCCAGGGATGGGAATCGAACCCACATTGTTCCGCTTACCGGGCAGATGCCATGTCCACTAGGCTACCTGGACATATTTTTCCGTTGGTAAGTCCAGTCGTGAACGTGAGGTGTCAAGTCCCTGAAGTTCTTGCATTCAAAAACAATGTACGACACAATTGTTTCATCTCTCTGGGGAATATATATAGAGCTACATCAACCAATTACCCCAAGTTTCAGTGACACGCTGTCCTCAAAGGAAGGATTATTTAGAATCCTATTGATGTAGCTATATTTTTACCAAACCAACTTCCAACCAACAAATTTACTTAAAAACTGTTTCATCTCTGTCTGGACGTATTATGGACAAATAAGATCACATTCTGTGAGTCTATCTATGTGTTTCCAGTCAGTAAACCAATCATCAGGTGTTTCTTAGGCTGAACGTACCTATGGTACTTCGAGATAGGGCCAAAGAAGAGGTGTATAAACTGCAGCCATTAAGATTGCTACACTACTAAAGAATGCAAATAGGAGGATCCTCTATTTATTGAAGACATAGTGTAAAATGAGAGGAATAGAATATTGAAATTAAATTTGAAAGTAAATTTGAGAAGTATTAGGTAGTACAGAACTCAGTGTAAACAGCTCTATACATGTTGAACATCGAGTTGAACACAGAATGGATGGAAGTTATTGGTACAGAAGTCCTTGCGGCATAAACTCTATTCCATAGTTCATCAATCGAACTGGTTGGTGGCTTGCCAGTCTATCCGCAACAATGGATTCATTAGAGATAGATCTAAAGAATAAACCACATTCTTTAGATCTCTCACCAATTGAATCCATTGTTGATTCGAGATATGGAATGCTGGCAACAGACGTACACCCTCTATATCGAGGATGGTCATAATAGCATGAGCATGAGGTCGTGCATAGTCATGTTGAAAGGGAGTGTAAGACATTTTTGAAGAAAGGATAAAACTACGGGCCGTAAGACTTCGTACATGAAATGGCGGCTGCCAAAATCACAAGCTAGAACTAGAAATGACCGCGATATGTATCCAATACTCACCCCCCATATTATCGCTGCAGGTGATGGGATAGGCGTACAGACTTCGGTCTAGGTAGCTAACTATCCAATGGTGCAGCTGACGGGGTTCAAGCAATACTAGCTTAAGTAGCCATTCCATCCATCGATGTGCAGGTGACGGGCCCGAAGGACGATGAAGAATGCATGCAAACATTTGTCTTCGCTTCCCTCAATGTCTTCACACACGGCCATCATGGTGCTGGATGCAGAATAGAGATTCGCCAGGAAAGAAGACATGACGCCATTCCAGTGTCCATGTCTATCGTTCAACGTATCTCTGTTAGCAATTCTTCCTCTGATATAGTGTCAAGGAAAGCCCTAGAAATAAAGGTGACCATGCTGACAGCTCGTTGTGCTGCATACATCGTCACAATGCTCTTTCTGACATTCCTCATGGTGAAAAGGACCTAAGTTCCTGACATATGGTATTAACGCGGTTATATAAACTTGCAGGGCCATGTGAACAAGATGTTTGTCCTCTCAGGCGGTAGCAACCGCAGGATGTTGAAATCCTGGGCAACGTTCTTTTTGGCCATCCTGGATTCATTGATTCTTTTGACAGCCCGATATCACAGTAACACAAACCGTAATCCAGGTAGACTACGATTCTGTCACGATCAAATTCCTTGAAGTGCTGGTATAGATTCTGTACAAGGCATAACAATATCTTTTCACGAAAAACCGAAATGTAAATGAAATTTCTTCTAAAGAAATCGGCTTTAGGATCATCCCTTTTATACAGATTGTAGATGGCGCTAATCCTACCTTATTTTACATATTGGAGATAGAATTCTAACCATTTGTATATACAGGTGGGTTGTTTTCCCAGCAAAATTGGGGTCTGTCGTGTATCTCCTTCATGGTGTAGCAAGTTTAATGGCCAGAAGTGTAGTTTGAGGTCTAGGGCGGAATCTGTCCTCCCAGACGTGCCTGGCCTCCTTGTAAATTAATGATTTGACACGGGGGCCAGGCGGTAGCACTCTGGGGGACAAGACTCTACACCAGAGATCGTCTGCGATATCGTTTCCCACCGTGACCCACTGTACACTAACGGCTTTACTCCGAGTTCAACCCTGGAAATTCGTATGCCAAGTCCTTTCTTTCTTCTTCCATATGTGATACACTGTAAAAAACATTGCTGATTATTGTTACTATTAATGTAGTGGTGGTGTTTTGTCCTGATTTTGTTGCTCCATGGAAAGGAGGGGGGTGCCATTGTCTCGTTAGTCAGCCACATTTCAGAGTTCCCTGTTCACGGTTACCGTAGCGGCTCGGGGCTCACGACACCGTACTACAGGGCAGTCCCTTACTTGTGCTGCTTCTACCGCCCTCCACGTAGAGGAGGGGTTGGACTAGTTGGATTATTACTGTTATTTCTGTATATATCCTCTTCTATTCGTAAAATCTGTATAAGACCAAAAGGTCTTAATGAAACTTTTGTTGTTGTTTTCACCCCGGAAATTAAGGACGTTTCCCACTGTAACCCACTGTGCACTTACAGCTTTACCTCCAGTTCTCAACAAGGAAATTTCTATACCAAGCCCTTTCTTACTTCTTCCATAATTAATTAATCTATATATATATAAATGAATGTCTGTCTGTCTGTCTGTCTGTCTGTGTGTGTGTGTGTCCTCTATGGATTCAAAAACCATACATCCAATCGGCGTGAAATTTTGGGATATTATGAGGTGTATCCCCGGAAAGGTTTACGAAAAAAAATTTCTTGAATATCTTGAATATCCTTAGAGTTATTTGCAGATTTGTATATTTAACTCGCAAGCAGCGATACCATTGAGACGGAGATAGGCTTAGTTTGCTGCTCCTGATGACCTTGGGTCATTGTGTGAGTCACAGCATGATGCTACAAAAACACTCTCTCTGGGGATTTTACAGCGTCGACAACCTGTAAGATTGCCTCTCTCATATATTATACTTTAAACATCTGCTTAATTAAAGCATTTTTCATTTGAAAGAGACTGCTCTCTTAACCCCCTTTAGACAACATTAAATGATATCCCGTGTCGATGATTTTGTAATGTATAGAATTAGGAAAGATAAAATTCAGGATGACACGGCTCACAGGGAACGGTAAAAAATGTTCACTTTATCGAGGAAATATAAAATTCGGGATGACACGGCACACAGGGACCGGGAAAAAATGATCACCTTATCGAGAGATTCACGACCATGATTTTATTCAACTTATCGAGTATTTTTCAAGGGACCGGGAAAATATGTGTTCACTTTATAAAACGATTATTTTGTAATATAGAAAATTAGGAAATACAAAATTCAGGATGACACGGCACAAGGGACCGGGAAAAAATGATCACTTTATCGAGAGATTCAAATTTACGAGTTTCAAATAATCAAAATATATCTTTCTTTTTTTATATGTTTATAGAGAATTGTTTTAACAAATGTTCGTTATACAAACCTTTACTCGGGTAAAACCCGGGCGAAGCCGGGCACATCCGCTAGTACATTATAAATAACATTCTGATGAATTAGCGCGCCATCTGTGGAAGGGATCCATTGAGTAAGGACAGTAGAAATTGTTTATTTTTAAAAAGAATCATACGCGTCTATAATAGTTTCGAATTTTGATTTAAAAAAAAACATTGCTGATTATTTTATTACTATTACTGTTATTCCTGTATATACCCTCTTCTATCTTGGAGAATCTGTATAAGAAGAAAAGGTATTTTAAAAGATTTTTGTTGTTGTTTTCATCCGAGAAATCAAATTAAGTATATTGTTGATAAGATGTTGAATCATAATCTTGGAGTTCAAGATAGAGTTGACCAGTTATTCAACCAGAGTTTTCAACGATGTTTGGAGACAAGCTTGAATTGTTCTCAAGAGCTCTGACTAATCTCTCTTGGTTAAAATTCAAAACACATAAAGCTGTTGATTATATATAAACGTTCTTTCCTGATTTATAATATTATAAAATAAATGAAGCTTAATAATTATTAAATTGTTAAAGTGATAATCCTGTTGAAGGACCGACAAGTCCGAAAGCTTGAAAAAAAAAGTTACACAAGAAACTTAACCCTGGAAGCTTCATTTATTTTATTACATAAAGCTGTATTATTATTATTAAATGTACATTAGAATATATTAAATATCCTCTTTGTTATGTAAATATTTATTATGAGAGCGATTATTACTTGAAAGCTAGCATTTGAAAATTTAAAAAAAGGAAAATCCTTATGAGAATTTTCTTTAACTTTTAAATACTATAAATTATTGTAAAAATATATGAACATAAACCATAATACAACACTATATATGTTCCATCGCGTTTGAGAATTGCAGAAAAATCTTAAAATACTTAATAAAGTACTCGTTAAAAAGTTTCTTTATCTCGAAAGGTTTCGAAAAATGATAAATTGGTGAAAACTTTTACACAGAGTACTTGATTAAGTATTTTACTATAGGTTGTTACGTTGGCGCCGTGAAGACGAGAGCATGGATAGCTTAAATAACGACTAATTGGTTCGTATTGGGGAATACATCAGGAATTTTAAACGATTTTATAAAATCATTCCCAAAAAAAGAACAAGTAAACAGATATGCTCAGAGATACTTGCCTACAGATTCTGTCTTCAGTCATTTGTCATCGCGTCGCACCTCCAGCTGTCGAGTCGTTGGGGTTTTGTCACACGAGGCATCATCTCGCTCTATACAAGCCATTGTCCTTGTGTCAAGAGTCCTCTTGTAGCCTTCGATCCGGTAATCCAATGATCGCTGAATGTTATCTATTGTCTTGAGCTCCGTCGTACTATTCCAGCGTCTGCAGATGCTCGCCACTTTGATTACTCTTGCTCTCAGCAGTACGGTCTGGACGAAAGGCCACTTGATGACATTCGTCCACAAGGCCGCTCCTACAACACTGACTGTCACTGCGACCTTTACGTCACGACGCCTACTTTTGAACATGCCGCGGTCTCATTGCTCTAACTCGGGGCTATCAATATTGTAACGTAGAGGAAAGACAAACCTCAGAATTACATGGAAATTTATTTAATATAAAACCAAATTGAAACCACGGAAATTTCAATAGTTTTTTTAAATAGAATAAAGGCAGTGGAGGATTCAAGTTGCTTTTGTGGTATGGAGGAACAAACCTCAAGTCATCTACTGATCGATTGTCCAGCCTTTCAAGATTATAGAATGAAGAATGAACTAGTTGTTTGTGAACTTTGATTTCCGATAAAAAATCATATTTAAAGTTTAATTCATTTTGTAAATACATTCTAAACTTTCTACAAAATCTGGATCTCTAATGTTTTCATGCGTTGAATAATGTAAATAAACTTTTCTCCTTGTTTGGCGCAAGTATCCCTTGCGGGATATAGCGCTTTGGAAATAAAATAATTGAAATTGTAAATTGAAACTAATAAAATAGCAGAGAGGCAATGAGAGAACATTTTACAGTGTATTAAAATACAAATATCGGAATTTAAAATCTTTTCATACAATAATAAATAATCTGCTATCGTTGATCTATTGCCAGTATTGGACTGTTGATTTTCTTAGTTTCTTTGCAACGTTCCCTAGCCAGTTGGAATCAGATCTCAGAAGGTAATCTAATCGTAGTTTACAGACCTAGCAGCAGAAGTAAATTAGTTTCATTTTTTCAGGTCATACCATGTAGTATAAAATACTGTTCTTGAAGCGATTGGGTGAAAACTGGTTGTGAGGTTTATATATATATATATATATTATAAGAAATAAAACTATTACGCATCATTTTTTCAAACAAAACAAACTTATTTTTGTCCATATTACGAAGAAAAATATTGGGATGGCATGGTTCATCAGTGAGCCCAGCAGTTTCACCAATTTAATCTACCAGACCGCTTTTTAGAGATATCATACTGTATTTAAACTCATACTGTACTTTGTATCTACATGAAGGCATAAGTACAGAAATTCTACAGTTTATCAGTTCAACATACAAATTGTCACATACTATTTCTCCATAATATATTCTCCAAATACATTGTGGAATCTTCAATCTCCAAAGACAATAACAGCATAAACTGAAGAATTGTGCTCTACTTCAGCATTTCCAGCCTATACAACGTAGATAATGCTATAGAAATTGTTCCCTAAACTCTTTACAGTTGCAAACTATTTGTATTTACTTTTTGATTTTTTGGATTTTTAATTGATTACAGTGACTTTCAATATGTTATGTATATTGTATGCCTTTGCACAGCCAATGGCCTAATGAAATGCGACCGCATGAAAAAGTTTTCCCTTATTTTTGAATAAAGGAAACTCATTGCAAATATTTGATCTTTATTTTATATTCAAGTCAGCTTCTGGGGATCTCCTCGAATACCTGTGTAGCCCCGGTCCGCTTCTTATCAGCACTGCAATAAAAGTACTGGTTTTGTTTCGGTTGATATTTAAGTATAAGTAAGAAATATCTTTATACGGAATGTTCACAACTGCCTCAGAGCTCTAATACGTCTTAGTAAATGTTAGCCGAATCAAATGGTCAATTTTAAGATGGACATTGCAGCGATAATGACAGCTTTTTTGACACAGCAATATATTTCAGGCAAGAACAAACTATGAATGATGAACAAAAGATAAGCAATGAGGGAAGTTTACAGAGTAGTAAAATATGTTAGCAAATACTCTGTTATATACTCTGATTCTCCATTAATAAAATAATAAAAATACTTTGCGGCGATAATGACATCTTCGGTACATCAACATTGTCATGTGAATTGTAAGAACTGTATCTCCTTATTCTAATATGTTACATTCTAGCGAGAAGTAGCATTTTATACCGAGACATTTTTAGATTTAATTATCCTTGAATTTTTACGTCGCATGTAAATGTTTCGTTCTACTTCTCCTTCTTTCTTATCTCCACTCAATCATATTTGGTTATCAAGCTTGTAGAGCTTGTTGATGGTGTCTGGAGGGGATGAGTAGAGCTCAACAATGGATGAATCAATACGGTCAATAGTTACCCAGTCATGATGTTTTTTGTTCTACTAAAGCCTTAAACCTTCTACGTCTTGATTCAATTAAATATTTCTTATTTATTGTGGAATTGCAATAGCTAACTGAGTGCGTTGTAACAATGGATAGAAAAGTTTACCTTTTTTTAAATGCAGAAGACTCTCGTCAGCTTAGCGTTTTCAAAGTATAGATAACTTTGGATAGGTGAACGAATGATATTACAGTAGATTTCCGACAGCCATGATCTGGGATCGATTCCCGCATTGGACACTTTTTTTCCTGAATAAAAAATTGCTCAAATGGCCACGAATATTGCATAACTCTAACCCCACCAGTGAGTGCAAGTAACCAAACGGAGCTACGTCACATTTGCATGTGCAAAAGTCGAACAACTTTCTATATGTGTAGACATGGGGTACACTTACAGTAAAATCAGTCGCTAATTACCCATAATCGCTAATTACTCACCATGACTATCATATTATAGCCTTTACTACGTATACTAGGGTAATAATAAAAAAATAATGGATACCTAATGCAAAACATCGCATATGTTGAATATATTGCCAAGTGTAAAATTAAGAAAGACAAACTTCAGGTAAGTGTTATCAGGGATTCAGAATCAGAAATTAATTCATCGTTATTTAAAAAAAAATGTTTATTTATTAATTTATATACATGTAATTTATCTTGTTCTTTTTCAGCCATACAAAACTATAGCAAGCTAGACATATATAGTATTATTTCTATTTAAAACATTTACTCATTTTTTATTTATATTTCATAGAATAATTTAGTTTTTTTTTTTAATTAAAGAGAAATTAATCTATACACCATAATTATATAGATAAAGAATTCTTCCTGAATTGATATTAGACGAAAAACATGGTGAAGGAAGACGAGTTTCTTTTATTGATGCATAGGTACAAGCTTTCGGGTAAAAACCCTTCAACAGGCGAGTAATGAAGCGCGACTTATAAGGACTATAGTACAAATGGTACTAATCATGCGCCGTCTCGTGGTTTCAGACTGCAGATTTAATATTTACTTTTCTCAAAAATCGGTCTTCCGTTAATATTAACATATATAAATAGTTTAAAAACTTTCCTTTTATATATATATATATATATACAACAACAACAAAAAGCCTTTATTGAGGACCTCTCGTCCTATATAGGATTCGCCAGTTTACAGAGTAATTGAAGAGAAGAGAACTAAGAATACAGAGAGAAACCTATATGTAGTAGGTATAGTATAGTGTTTTCTACACTGTGACTATATACAACAGCAGCAACAAGCCTTTTACTGGAATCAAAGTCATATCATTATTTACATCAATTAGATTATGTATATAGCCTCCTCTTCTCTTCAGCCGTCTTCCAGAATTTGAACAACGCAAACGCTCCAGCTCTGTTTCTCACCACCTCATTCAACAGGAGCTCCAAAGAGAGTCCCTCAAGGCCTATTTCACTGAGGAGCACTTCTCGTTCATCTTTCAGCCCCATACATGAGAGTATATGGTGATGTATATATATATATAATCCTTCCTACCATTTGTACCATAGTTCTTATAAGTCGCGCTTCATTACTCGCCTGTTGAAGGGTTTTTACCCGAAAGCTTGCACCTATGCATCAATAAAAGAAACTCGTCTTCCTTCACCATGTTTTTTCATCTAATATCATAATTATAAAACATTTTTCAAGCTGCTACAACACACACTCTCAATCTCTCTCTTGAGGTAACAGCCCTAATTCCTAGAGCCACCACGTACTAAAGTCACAGCCAACTATCCTGGTTGTCTAATGGTGGAGTTTATCAGATGTACTTGGTTCTGTACAGGGGTGAATATACCTAGTAGAGTGGCTGTTTGGAATCTATGATGGTGGTAGGTGGAAATAATGACACAATTTATTTAAGGCAAGAACAAACTATGAATGATAAAAAAAATGATAATAAATGAGGGAAGTTTACAGAGTATCAAAATATAAACATCAAAAATGATACTCTGTTAATAAAATAATAAATACTTTGTTACAATATAGTCGATTCGAGAATTAAAAATTCATTTTCATTCAGTCAGTTTTCGAGCTGATGGCTTTATCTAAAGGACTAACGAGACGTTATAGCGAACTAAGATAATCTGGTATAGGTGCAATGTGTTCACACTTTCTAATCGTCTGTTCATTATTTTATAATACATACTAGAGCCATCTATCTATGTGAAACACACACACAACATCTATATATATATAAATGAATGTTTGTATGTTTGTTTGTATGTCCGGTATACAAATTCGCAGTAGGTCACTAATTCAAACCAAAATTTCCATACATAGGTTAAAAAAATACGGGGAAGACGATAGGCTATTTTAAAAAATATATAAATCAATTATTAAAACTATATATTTTTAGTCAGAAAATGATGATGACGATATTGCTGTATCATGTTTGATTATCAGATACAAAATTATATCGGGAAACATTCCAAAAAGCAGAGACAACGGGTGAAACCGGTTCATTATTTTGTACGCAGGAACAAAATTCTAACAGAAAAACATTCATTCGAGCAGAAAACAAAAGCCAGATCATCTTTCTATAAAAATATCGCTTCTCAGACACAAAGTTTGGAGCGGGACGTTTCACAAGCGTGACATCCACGGCGCCAATTTATAATTGTAACGAATAGTATTTGAAAATCAAAATAATATAATTTTCAAATATCGTTGTGAAAATTTACATATTTATTTTTATATTTTAAAAACACACAAAGTTTGGAGCGGGACGTTTCACAAAAGTGACATCCACGGTGCCAATTTATAATTGTAACGAATAGTATTTGAATAAAAACATTTAATCGGGTAAAACCCGGGCGTTGCCCGGGTCATTCGGCTAGTATACTATAAAACAATCATAATTTTCCATAAAATAAAATCAATATTTACTGATACACGATTATTAAATATTTTTTCCTCAATAGCATATTAAAATTACTTTAAACAAGGTGATAAATGCTGATTCATAATGGCGACAAAATTTCCATGCTTATCTTTGTATAAAAATATCAGACGAAACTTGTTAGCGCGCCAAATGCATTCATCAAACGACGGTCTAGAGTCAAATAAGATTAAATAAGATAAGCAGGGTGGCCAGGCGTATTATATCAGTGTGACAAAGTTGCTATCGCTGTAATTGCTCCATTTAGTACACGCTAGCCACCACAGAGTGGGTTTATCAGTGACAGCGTTGTATTGATTCTTAAGTTATCATCATTCCTTCTATTTACACACCTGATAGTGGCAGGCAGTGTTGCTAACTGCTAAATTTTTATGATCTTCTGATCAAAATTAAAGGGATGTAAGTTTTTTTGTAGTTTCGTCTGATAACCTGAACTTCTTTTTTTTTTTCACGATAGTTTTATTACATTTTTAAATTTTTACGTAAAAGTTTTACGTTTTTACGTAGTTTGAAAGTTTTACGCAATGAATTTTTAACTACTTTTTTTAAAAATAGGTTAGTTTCTATATTTTTATTCATCAAAATATTATTTAAGTATTCAATTATAGTTTTCTAAATCAACTTTTTTTTAAAATCACCGTTTGAAAAATTCCCTTTCAATAATAACGATACAAAAAAGCAAATTGGAGCACATACCCAAAATGTGAATACAAAAGAAAATTTGTAAAAAAAATTAATTATTTTTTACTTACGAAAATGCGCTATTAGTATTTTTTTACGCTTAAATATTGAAACTAATTATTTTTTTAAGTTGGAGTAAAATTCTAACAATAAATGTGATTGAAAATAACATAGAAAGGTTTTGTTTTAACATAGAGTATACATAAAAAAAACTTGCAGGAGGATGTGCATCTCTCCCTTTAAAAATGTATTTTAAAACAATGTATCTTCTATACACGGAGTTTCAGATCAGTACGTATGCCACAGCATTCTAAACCAAAGTGTAAATCCGATATAACACTTTATGACAATCATAAAGTTAGAAGTTGCCTGATTCATAGTTCTTAAAATTAAAAATACTTCGGCCAGTAAATCTTTTTATTATCTCGACGTTTCGTCAAAAATCTTTTGTCCTCGTCATGAGCGAACAAAAATTAAAACATTTGGCAAGGCGTTAAAAATTATTCTAAGGTTGCAAGGGCGTTCTCATGCAATATTTCAAATTTTATACAATATCTGTTGATAAGAGCGTCCTATTCCTTTTTATTCAGTCAAGTATTTAAAGTAAGCTTTCGAGCTGATGGCTTTATCTAAAGACCTAACGAGACGTTATAGCGAACTAAGATAATCTGGTATAGGTGCAATGTGTTCACACTTTCTAGTCGTCTGTTCAATATTTTATAATACTGTCGCGCGTGACCCCTCCGGTTCCATGCGACGATGCGCTTCTTCCGCCGTGGATCACCTGCCCGGGCTCCCGTTGCTCTTCTTTGTAGCTAGCTCTTCCCTGCAGGCCACCCGAAGACGTCCAGAAGAGCAGCAGCAACGATGATGGCGAGAGTAACGACAGCAGACGGCACGGAGACTTCAAACACTGACTTTATTGTCATCCACTACTAAAAATTACATTTAAATGGGATAATAAAAAATGGGTATTTACATTATGTTACATCCTGGGGCCAACATAAAAGTGTATTTACAATATTTTTTCCCCAGGAAACAGGACCACAGCATTCGGCGATTCCCACATCAGTTAGAGAAGGGAAACAGGAGAAAGCGCCATCTATTGGCGGAGGTTGTAGTCATTTGGAGGCCTTACACGCGACAATACATACAAGAGCTATCTATCTGTGTGAAGATAGGAAGTTATATTCAATTGTCGTATTTAAAAGACAAATTTATACAACTACTAAACGAAAAGTTTAAAAAATACATATTGGGAGGGCTTGACTCATCAGTGGTGAACCTTTCCGGCGGTTTTGCTAATATAATCTACCAATAATTTGACTTTAAGATACAAGGAAATAAACAGCGCTATTAATGATTATAATTCCTATTTTTACAGATAGAGGGCACTAAATGTCATTTTCAAATAATGTTTCCTGGTGGCAACATTAAATAATACCAAGACCATATGCTCTGTGACCATTTAGGAGCCGCAAGAACTACATACCAAATACAGAGAGTGCTCCGTTTTTGAAAGAACGCTTTTAGTGTTTTACTTAAAATATTATATTAATGTTTGTACAACTTATTGTTTTCTATGTTTAAGCCTTGACGTTTAGTAACAGCCCTGTATCGATGTTTCCAGGAAATAAGGCTTTGTCTTAGAATATTTTGATCATGATCATCATAACAGTCCTTAACAACTTTCCAGAGACCCTCTAGGGTCTTTGGTTTTCTAGATCTAAGAGAAGTTGTCAGCAAGCTAAAAGCACAAAAATCTATAGGGACCAAGTCTGGGGATTTGGTAGGGATGTGCTTAAAAGGGATGTACGAAATGCCGATTTCACCCCTCTTTTCATCCAGACATTGACGTGTTAAACGTGATGTATGACTCATGGCTTTATCCTGGTGCAGCACACAGATCTTGAGTCACTTGGATACAAAAATGGGACCTCATTGTTGGATAATGGGTCTAAGACAAGTTTTTGGTAGATTTGAGAATTTATATTGACATTTGGATCCACCTTCTTTATAGCAAGCTTCCCATTGTAGTAAAACCTGCAACGAAAATGAAGCCCTTTGATAAACTTTCCTTATATTGCTTGACCCAGTTCTGATAGAGGTTTATTTGAGAGTTAGCGTCGTTAATGGGTTGGTTGCTATCATTGAGGTAAACCCATGCCTCGTCCAGTGTAACAACATTCTTCCATTTTTCACCTGTCAGGTACTTTTTTATAATTTTAATAATTTGAGTAAACGAGTATCTCTTCAGAAAGTCTGAAAACGTGACCTTTTATAAAATCTCGTATAAATTTAGGCATTTCGAATATTTTAAATTCGTTTTTTTTCCATGAAATACAAATCAATGCTTTTTCTTTCGAATAAATAAAACATCATAAAAATCTCGCGCTTCTTTCGCGAGCTACAACGCCTCAAAATAGTTATTTTAAAAATGGAACACCCTCTGTAGTTTTGGCCCTCCATGCTAAAATATATTTTTACTTACGTAAAGAAAACTTTTTTTTTTACAGATTCTTGAAGCCCAAACAAACTTCACTTGGGATTCCTTCAACGTATACCTCCAGCAAAATACCCATTTGAGAGAATGGTAAAGATTTCTTAGGGCCTCTTCCCAAATATTTCTGCTTGATTAGAAGGACAGAGCCAATTTCCAATTATTTGTTTAGGCAGGTACGATAAGTTAACCCCCCACACTGATAAAACGGTGTTTACCTTACAACCCTGAACACTCGGATTTTCCTGGAAAATCTCTTAAAGATTTCTTGAAAAAGACATGGCCCACCTGTGCTGTGTGAGCAGAAGAGCTTAAATTGACTTGTTCCATATGTAAATACCTGTTTTCTTTCCTCTTTTCGCTCTCCACTTTTCCCATCCATATTTCCATTTTTTTTCTTTCTTATATATATTTTTTATTCTTTCTTATAATCTGTATATATTTACCATATGTATATAATCTTTCTCCATTTTTATTTCCCACTTTCATAGGTTTCTCCGTCTTGTAACCCCAAGGAGAATCCTCTGTAAGACCTGTGTGTCTTAATAAAGGCTTTTGTGTGTGTGTAGGGCCTCTTACTATCACAAAAAGGATAATTATTGGAAGGGACCAAAGGTAGACTTGGCGTGTTTCTTTGAAAGTCTGCGAGCTTTTGGACTATGACGCATTTACGTCATTACGCAAATACAGAATACGCGAATATTTTAAATAAAGAAACACGTCTATCTTTGGTTTCTCCCAACAATGAGACCCTGCGAATCCATCTTTTATAAAAAGCTTAATTGTTTTTGTTTCTTTACAACAACCTCAAATATTATATCTACAGACCTTACTGCAATGATACAAGTTATTGAATGAGAGGGTTTGGCTTATCAATAGTGAACCCTCTCAGCGGTTTGGCCAAACTAATCTTCAGACCGCTTTACTAATGTATTGGATTCAAATCAAATCACATTAATAGGTACCGCTCAGCAAGAGCAACCTAGTTCATGATAATTGAACAATGAATAATATGTGAAGGTTATTCACATAATAAACAATTTTTAACGCGGGATTCAATCCCGGATCATGACTGTCGGGAATCGAGCGTGTTACCCTCTCATCCACCGACTTTTTGTTTGTATTGGATTGGCTTTGTTATATACCCTGGATTTTATATTGAAGGCAGCTTAGAGGTGTTTAGAGTCTGTAGATGTAATATTTGATGAAATTAATAAAAATAAACACATTGCCAGTAAATTTTTTTGTTACAAATTATATCGATAGATGGCAATATTAATTTATAAACATAATAGTTTTTACATACTACTATATAAGATATACAGAAACAAAAGCGGTACTTCAATTTTTAATTTATCGAGAAACTGAAGAAAAAAGGATCTAGAAGAAGAAAAACAAGTCTTCGAGAAGATATTTTTTGTATAAGAGGTCAATCGTACAAGATTTCAGGCAAGAAGCTTACCTTGCACGTTGTATGTTTTATATAAAGAAGTTCTACTCATTGACTTTTGTTTCTTCTTCTATAACAATAGATAGATTATCGTTGTAAGGATCCCCTTATTATGTAACTAAGCTTTGATGATGGTTTTAGCCATCTATCGGAATAAATATCAAACTAATTTTTGATCAATTTGTTTTTAAATATAGATAAAGAATTCTTCCTGATTTGAAATTAAACGAAAAAACATGGTGAAGGAAGATGAGTTTCTTTTATTGATGCATAGGTGCAAGCTTTCGGGTAAAAACCCTTCAACAGGCGAGCAATGAAGCGCGACTTATAAGAACTATGGTACAAATGGTAGGAAGGAATATATATATATATATATAATAAAGTTTTTAAACTATTTATATATGTTAATATTTTAACAGAAGACCGATTTTTAAGAAAAGTAAATATTAAATCTGCAGTCTGAAACCAAGAGACGGCGCATGATTAGGGCTATTGAAATAAACATGTGGGAGGTTTAAATAAAGGACAGGAGAGGATGATAAGCTTCTGGAAGATCTATTTTTCTGTTGATGCTGTTCAGTTTGTGGGATACTATATGATTGAAGAGTTCATTTCTCGCCTGTTGAAGGGTTTTTACCCGAGAGCTTGCACCTATGCATCAATAAAAGAAACTCGTCTTCCTTCACCATGTTTTTTCGTTTAATTTGTTTTTATTTCCAAACTATTGACCAAATTACCCCTTTTGATGCATCAATAAAATCAACGAAAGACCTTTGACTTATATAAAGGGAATAAAATAGATATATCCACATATCATCAAAGTACAGTTGCACGACCAAGAGATATTTTGACCGTTTTACTTCACCATCTTCACCATCCGCCTTTGCCGGTCCCAAGCCCGGATGAAAAAAGGAGGAGGGGAAGCAGTATCAAGCTCACTATAAAACCTGGGCTTAGCTGGCCCGGCTGATAGTACTTTGTAAAGGCTCCTGATCCAGGGATACAGGATGAGCAGTGTCTTTACTCCATGTTAGGAGCGGCTGCACATGGTATCTGTTCCTCATGTCAGAGGTGGCCATTTCTTTTGGAGCTAAGTCGGCCTGCTACTAGGAGTAGTGCTCCCAGTCTTAATGGCAAAGGCAGCAGCATTCTACTTCACCCACACCATCAACAAGCTCTACAAGCTTGATACCCTAATATGATTGAATGGAGATAAGAAAGAATAAGAAGTCCATCTTATTAATTTACAATATTTATTTTTATGTTTCAACATTCTGTGGCCACCTAGAGAGATGAAATAGTCTCAGGTTACCCAATCAGAACGTACCATTTCATCATCCCGAAATGTAAGAAATAAAATCAGCAATAAACGCAATGAATTAAGGATAAACATTAGACGAGGTTTCTAATGAGGAAATCTTTCAAGGAATTTATCGACCAAATGGACTCATTAAGTAAAAAAATGATGTTAATTGAGATTCGAGCATCTTCTAATTAGTTTCCTCCAGAGACCATTCTCCCAGATTGCCTGCCATCTGATAAGGAAGATTCTATGGATGATCATACGACCATAGTCATTTAGACAATTGACAATTAAAATAATTTTATTGACATCTTATCAATACATGCAAAGTACACAGTCTGTACTATTCAAAAAGTTAATTATATACATGATACTATGTACAATGAATATGGCGCCTCTACCACCGCTGCAGAGTTTGGTGGAGAATCACCAGTGTGTCTCCAGCGACACCACGTATTTCGCGATCTACGAAGAATACGTAGATCGCGTACTTCGACACTGAGGAGATGGTGATGGCGTGGTCCTCGAGACCAACTGTAAAAATCCAGGACTGCAGTTCTGATGATGGAGAATACCTCTATAGTTATTTAGAACTAAAGATGAAATGCTTCTTTAATTCGATATTTAACTTTACAGACTTTCAAGCAAATCCGTTCATCTATTTATTTAAAAAAAAAATCCAAACTCATGAAAAAACTTAGGGAAGTTTTACCTTTTAATATGTATATCTGGATTCAGATAATAACTCTGATACACAGTGACCTTTATTGAAGAAATACAAGATAACCAAGTGTGAAAAAAAATGACACTGTCTCCTTAAAAAAAAGACAACCGCTGACAGCAAAGACTTTCCACTTTTTAAAGTTTTTTTTTATGAGTGTATATTTATTTAGTTAACCCAGTTTCCTGGAACGTATAGAAGTCTCCCACTACCCATTCGGTGGTACAAATTAAGACATTATCATAAAACAACGCCTATATACATATTGGCTTGAATACTATTTCTGAGATTCCACCATTCAGTGTAGCATATATAAGCAGAATCGTCCAATACAGTATTAGAGCTCTGAGAAGCGGTCTGGTGGATTAAATTGGCGAAACCGCTGGGAAGGTTCACCACTGATGAGCCAAACCCTCCCAATATTTTTTTCATTATAGTAAGGACAGTAGAAGTTTGATTTATTTTCAGAAGAAAAATTTGTGTTTTAATGTTTGTATTTGCTATATATAAATGGCGCGTTATTGCCTTATAATATATACATACTAGACGGGTGGCTTCGCCCCGGGATTGACTCGTGTGCATATCTACCCGAGTGATATATATTTAGATAAGATTTTTTGTTATAATTGTTTGTTATTAGCATTATCTATTTGTTTGCATCAGTATAATATAATCTAATCTTTGATAGAGAGCGCTGTTCGTGAGCTAAGTAGAATAATTTGAATATATAGTTTTAATAATTGATTTAAATATTTTTTAAAATAGCCTATCGTCTTCCCCGTATTTTTTTACCTATGTATGGAAATTTTGGTTTGAATTAGTGAACTACTGCGAATTTGTATACCGGACATACAAACAAACAAACATACAAACATTCATTTTTATATATACATATATTTCTGATTTGTAAAACAGTTATCACTTTGTGAAAAATGTTCTCATGTCTTTCCGGCCTTAAATACCCGTTTCATGATTTTTCAGGATACTTGAAATACCACTTTTTATTTGTCGTTAAGGTACAGATTGCACAACGCTGATGAGGGCCAACAGCCCTAAATTCTTACGTGGTTAGCTTTTCTTGATTAATAAAAAATGGGTATTTGTCTAATTCTGGAATAATTAAAAATCAACGTTAAGTTGATAATGTAACAAAGTATTTATTATTTTATTAGCAGAGTATTATTTTTTATGTTTATATTTTGCTATACTCTGTACACTTCCCTCTTTTACTTATCTTTTGTTTATCACTCATAGTTTGTTCTTGACTGAAATAAATTGTTGTCTCATCTTGAAGTTGGTCTTCCCTAATTTTCCACGTGGCAATATTTATTTCGACAAATGGCGTAAGCCATTAACACAACTTTGAGTTGCACAATAAGGAGATGCCTTTCTTTTAAGTTATCACTTTATTTATCCAAAGTACAGTAATGTAAGTGATAATTATGGTTGGTATTTAGTAACTACCTTTTACTATAAGTACACCCCATCTCTATACACGTAGGAAGCTATTCAGTTTTTACATTTACAAGATACCAGAGCCCCTCTTATTTACTTGCACTCACTGGTTAGTTGGACTTGTACAAGAATTGGGGTCCCATTGAGCAGAAAAAGATGTTCAAGGCAGGATTCGATCCTGTGTCATGGTGTAGAATATTGACGGTATCTGATACTTCGATGAAAGTATTTGCAGCAATCCGCAAGCACCTATAGCAATTTATATATTCAATTGACATCTATCGTTAGAATTTGTAACCATTAATTTTCTAGCAATGTGTTTATTTTTTCAATAATATCATCAAATATGATTTCTGCAGATCTCACTGCAATGATGAAAGTTACTGAATTAGAGATCTCATTCAATAACTTTTATTTATTCATTATTTTTTTATTATCCCTAGTACACGTGGTACAGACCATGATAATCATGGTGGGTAGTTAGGGACTGCTTTTTACTGTAAGTGCATCTACACATGTGAAAAGCAGTTCGACTTTGCACTTACAAATGTGCCAGAGCTCCGTTTGGTTACTTGCACTCTCTAGTATGGTTGGACTTTTGGAATAATCGGAGGCCATTGGAGCATTTTTTTTAATTAGAAAAAAGTGCCCAATGCGGAATCGATCCCGGGTCGTAGCGATCAAAAACCAATGGTTAGATCATCCTTTCACCGACCCCCCACTTTTATCATTGCAGTAAGATATGTAGAGATAATATTTGATATATGTAAAAACACATTGCTAGGAAATTAATTGTTACGAAAACTATCCGTTATTCTACAAAATAACCTTCAAGTCTTCTGTAGATTTCTGTGCATTTGGGATACTGAAAAATTCTGAGAAAAAAAGTAAACGGCCACATTAGAATGCCTTCTGAAAAGTTGTTTGACAGCTTGTTAAAAAATCTTTATGAATACCTTGATAAAAAGCCTAATTTAATTGTAAAATAAATGTCTATTTATTGTTAATTTTTCAATGAAATCACATATTTAATATAGATTTAAATAAAATACTAATAATAACATTGTGTATCTCTCAAATTCGAAATATAAAAAGGTGAATCACCCTTTTTGAATACATATAAATAAATATTTAAATTAATAAAACTCAATAGTGATAAAGAAATATAAATTTATACATATCAATATCACAAAGCAATAACGCGCCATCTATACATATAAAATAAAAGGATTTAAAAGCGCGAATGTTTCTTTTATACATAAAACGAACTTCTACTGTCCTTACTGCGATGAAAAATGCGATGGCGCGTTATTGCTTTGTGTTAATCTATTCCTAATGACCTTGTCTTTATAGTTTGCTGAAGAGCATTGCTCGAAGCAAGTATTTGAATGTAATTCTACTGTCCTATAAGCTTATGTCCATAGTTTACTTGAAAACCATTTCTAAGATTCCATCCTTCAGTGTAGCATATAAATGCAGAATGATCCAATACAGTATTAGAGCTCTGAGAAGCGGTCTGGTGTATTAAATTGGCGAAACCGCTGGGAGAGTTCACCACTGATGAGCCAAGCCCTCCCAATATATTTTTTCATCGCAGTAAGGACAGTAGAAGTTCGTTTTATGTATAAAAGAAACATTCGCGCTTTTAAATCCTTTTATTTTATATATCAATATCAACATTTTAAACAATATATTTATATATGATTTATCACCAAAACTATTTGAAAAATAACAAAAAAAAAACTTTATATAAAAGCCACACGAAACGATAAAAAGAAAAGTAATAATATTTTTGCATATATATATATATATATATATATAATTAACTAGATGAAAAGAACTAGAGAAAACTAGAGAAAATATATAATTAACTAGATGATGTTTAGAAGTAAAGGGTTTTTTTTTTTCTCTCTATCTATACTAAATAATAACATTTTACAAATTTTATAATTTGAAATTAAATAATCAAATTAATGAAGATAATTTTAATAAAATACTTAACTATAAAACTATACAACTATTTATTTTTATAACTAATTTAGATTTAGCTTGCTAATCTAACCAAATATACTTGATATGATTTATCATTCTTATCAGTTTGCTCATTAAGCTTTAAATGTAGAATCACTGTTATATTTTTATTATATAGTTTTTACACTATATATATATATATATATATATATATATATATATATATATGAATTAATAAAACACAATAATGACAAAGAATATATTTATATTTAAATTTTTCCACCAAACTCTTTGAAAAAAAAAACAAGAAAATTATATAGAAAATACACACCAAACGATAAAAAAAATAGTATTGAACATTGAGAAAAGAGCACAATATCTAACCAAAAAAAAAAACGTAACAAAGAAGCTATTATAAAATCTGAAAAACAATTTCTTCCACCAACGTTGAAAAAAAAAAAGAGAAATTTCAACAACGATAGCACCTAATACCATCGGAAATTTTGGTCGACTCCAAGTAAAAATGTCAAAAAGAAGGGACACTCCAATAATGGACTGTCCTTAAGTCGTCTGCACCATAATGAGTCAGCAAAAGATAATTCTCGCCCTCAAGCAGCCCCCAATTACCTTCCTAACTACCACCCAGGACCCTAAAAAACAAAAGTACACACACGACGCCTAGGGGGGACCCTGCTATTATCCAAGGGGTCAATTTGTTCTCCTGCTAAAATGTTTCGATCCAGACCTGTTTCCTCTACAGACGACCTAATTGTCTTCTCAGTATCGTCTGACACGTTATTCTTAGATACTTCTACGATATCGAGAATTACGGAGCAATTGCTTTTTACCGGAAAATCTTTTGGTATTGTTTTATTTGTTTTATTATTATTATTTTTTTTATTTTTTTTTTTTTGTAAAAGTAACATGTAGGATTTTTTTTTATATTGTACTTTACTTCTGGTGTGTTTTATTTGAATATAAATACGCACTATTAAGAATTATGAAGAATTTTGTTTTTACGAAAAATCTCTTTTGGTATTGTTTTATTTGCTTTATTATTATTATTTTTTTTTTGTAAAAGTAACATGTAGGATTTTTTAAATATTGTACTTGACTTCTGGTGTGTTTTATTTGAATATAAATACGCACTATTAAGAATTATAGATAATTTTGTTTTTATCGAAAAATCTTTTGGTATTGTTTTATTTGCTTTATTATTATTATTTTTTTTTTTTGTAAAAGTAACATGTTTGGATTTTTTTTTATATTGTATTTGACTTCTGGTGTGTTTTATTTGAATATAAATACGCACTATTAAGAATTATATATAATTTTGTTTTTATCGAAAAATCTTTTGGTATTATTATTATTTTTTTGTAATTAACATGTTTTGAATTTTCTAGATTGCACTTGACTTTCTGGTCTGTTCTATTTACATATGAATACACACTACTTAGAATAATAGAGCAACTTGTTTTTATCGAAAAATCTCTTTTGGTATTTTTTTATTTTTGGTAAAAGTAATATGTTTCGATATTTTCTATATTGTAATTGACTTCTGGTAAGTTCTATTTAAATATAAATACGCACTATTAAGGATTATGAATAATTTTGTTTTTTTTATAAATCGTAAGGTGGAATCCTCTGGTGTTTTATGTGTTGCTGCTAATTTTGTTTTTATCGGAAACTCTTTCTACATTTTTTTTTTTTTGCGTGTGTGAATGTTTAAAATATTTATATTTTCTATATATTGTACTTAACTTCTAGTTCTTTTTAATTTGTTCATCTAATATCAAGAATAAAATGTATTTGTTTTACTGTAAAAGCTTTTTTAAAGTTGGTGCTTCGCATTTTTCCCTAACCTGAGTTAGTAAGATGGTAAAAAGTTAAACAAAGCTTCAAGGGCTGCGTATCTTTTTAAAAAGATACGCAGCCCTTGATGCTTTGTTTAACTCATTTATAAATCTTACAGGGTTTTTCAATTGATGGTAAAAAGTGTTAATAGATGATCCATATAAGTCTTGTGACAATTTTTACAAAAGACTTTTCAGAAAGGGAAAAACAAACTATATTTAATATTAGATAAATTAAACAATGAACTTAATACAAATTGATCATAAACAGTATCCGAAAATCAAGCTGAGTAAAAATATGACTATATAATATGATAAAATTGAACTGTTTTTAGACGAAAAACATGGTGAAGGAAGACGAGTTTCTTTTATTGATGCATAGGTGCAAGCTTTCGGGTAAAAACCCTTCAACAGGCGAGCAATGAAGCGCGACTTATAAGTACTATGGTACAAATGGTATATATATATATGTAGTAACCCCGCAAAAGATTTGCGATAGGTAGTGACGCAGTGAGGAATAAAGGAAGAAGGTCTGAATTGGTTTCTGCAAAGGACATCTCAGGAGTCCTGCCCTGCAATACGAGCTTAGAAGCGAAGTATTGTTTTCAGGGTTCAGCAATCTCAAGATGCTCTGTAAGTAGCATTAGATCAGATGGGCAAAAGGCGTGAAGATCGAAGGAGAGGTAGGTAATCGGAGAATATGGGAAAGAAAATTCTTCTGAGAGAGGTTAAAAAGAGATGGTGGCTCAAGAGCTGCGCTGCTGTCGGTGATTGAGCTCGACCAGATGAAAAATAAAAGTAAACGAAAAATGAGTGGGCGCATCGTGCTGATGATGGCCTGGGTCGAGCGTTAGAGAAAAAAAAAATCTCGCTTGTTACCCAAGCTCTCCGTGTGGAGTTAACATGGGGAGGAAGAGTGTACCAGGTCGATGAATCATTAAAAAATAAAAATTAAAAATGTTGACGAGCAGGAGTCTCAGGAACCGTTGAAGAAGTTAGAGGATGGAGGTAGATTGTGAAAACAGGGCTCGACTGTTGCCATTGATTGATTGAACCCGGGTTTGAGGAAAAAAGAATGAAATAAAGAATGCTGGGACGGTGACCCGGGTGTAAAAAAAAATAATAAGCCATGGATTTTCCTGAACACACCTTCAGGATGGGATGGCGAGGAAGGAGTATTCCACTGGGACAAATCAATAAAAAAAAAAGTCGGCAAACAGGAACTCTGCGATGGGCGAGGGGTGGTTAGAACGAAGGCATAGAAGGCCAATGGAAAATGATCAAGAGACGAGAGAAGTATGGAAGGCAGAGTTGGAAGGATCAAGATATAAGAAGGGACAGTTGGTATAAGGCGTCACTGTTAAAACAAAATTTTTAAGTTAAATTAGCTTAGACGTAGGCCATGGAAAATTAAAACAAATGATGTCAAAGAATATAAGGTTTCAGGTGATGTTTATATAGGTTGGCTAATGGTTTTAACTGTTTAGGGATGGAAGGAAAAGAAATATCTTAATGTAAAATAAATATCCTAAAATATATGAATTGAAAGAAGGTTGTGAACTATCTAACTCAAAATATACTACATATATATATATATAAAGTTTTTAAACTATTTATATTATTTATATATGTGTGTTAATATTAACGGAAGTCCGATTTTTGAGAAAAGAAAATATTAAATCTGCAGTCTGAAACCACGAGACGGCGCATGATTAGGGCTATTGAAATAAACATGTGGGAGGTTTAAATAAAGGACAGGAGTGGATGATAAGCTTGCGTTATGATTTTATTCATTTTTTACCATGGAATATTATATCAGCCCACAGTATTTCAATACATATATATTTGAAACTATTATAGACACGTATGATTCTTCTAAAAATTAAACAATTTCTACTGTCCTTACTACAATGGAAAAATTTCGAATTTTCATAACAGATGGCGCGCTAATGCATCATAATACATATATATATACTCATGGACAAAAATAAAGGAAGTTGTATCTTTTAGCATGTATATCGGGATTCAGACAATAACTCTGTAAGATATTTGTAAGAATACACACGAGATAATCAAGAGGGAACAAAATTGCCTCTGACTCCTTGAAAAAAAAACGACATCGAAGACTTTCCACTTCCTTAAGTTTTTACATGAGTGTATATGTAAGACCAAATATATCGATAGAAATTCTTTATTCCTACAAGTATTTTTTTTGCACAAGAGAACCTGATGGTGTTTCTAGTGTAACTTTTCATGCTGAACTCAAAAATCTAATCAGAAATTTCCCATCACCCATGGTTTTTGCCTGACGATCTTTTTTTAGTATTGGGATAAATACATGCATCCAACATGAAAGAGACTTACGAAAACATGAAACTGCTTTTGAAAAAGATAGAATATGAAAGATACGGTTGGAAAATATGCAGCGATTTGAAAGTCGTTGCTCTCTTGCGGGGATTACAGCTTGGATATACAAAATTTTGTTGTTTTCTGTGTGAGTGGGATAGCAGAGATAGGGAAAGGCATTACATTAAAAAAATCTGGTCAAACCGTAAAATCTTTACTCCAGGATATAAAAATATTGCAAATCTACCCCTGATCGATTCAGAAAATATTTACTTACCACCATTACATATTAAACTGGGATTAATGAAGAACTTTGTCAAGGCAATGGATCGAAATGCCAGTGGATTTGCCTACCTAAAACAAAAAATTTCTAGTATAAGTGAAGCGAAGATTAAAGAAGGCATTTTCGTTGGACCTCAGATTCGAGAATTGCAGCAGGATGGAAATTTTCAAAATAGTTTGAATGAAGTTGAAGCAGCAGCATGGAATTCCTTTAAAAACGTTTGCAAAAACTTCTTAGGAAGTGTCAAGGTTGAAAATTACCGAGACATAGTTAATGATCTGTTGCTTTCCTACAAGGCACTGGGATGTAACATGTCCCTCAAGATCCATTTCCTGCATTCACATCTAGATTTCTTTCCAGACAATCTTGGCGCAGTTAGCGTTGAGCATGGTGAGAGGTTTCATCAAGCTATATCAAGCATGGAGAAGCGGTACCAAGGTAAATGGAGTCCCGCTATGCTTGCCGACGACTGCTGGGCACTCAAGAGGGATCTACCACAAGCAACGTATAGAAGAAAATCCACTGTCACTGCTTTTCAATAATAAATATGTTTCGTTCACATATGCCTTTATATTAACAATATTTCCAAATTAAAGTTGGTGTATCTCAGAAATATTGTGTAATAGAAAAAAACTTATGGTATATTTGGATTCAGGACATGTAGATAAGATGTTATTTCTTTGTGGACAAAGAAAAATATTTTTGATAAACCAGTTACTTGACATTGTTTGCAATTTTTAGTGTATTTATCCCAATACTAAAAAAAGACCGTCACGCAAAAACCATACGTGATGGGAAATTTCTGATTAGATTTTTGAGTTCAGCATGAAAAGTTACACTAGAAACATAATCAGGTTCTCTTGTGCAAAAATCTTGTTGACCAGTGAATTACTGTAATTCATACATTTCTGCTTGGAGAATCTGTATAATGTATTTGTATTATGTATAAAAGAAACATTCGTGCTTTTAAATCCTTTCATTTTA
Organism: Cordylochernes scorpioides; assembly: GCA_030710605.1. Classification (NCBI taxonomy): domain Eukaryota; kingdom Metazoa; phylum Arthropoda; class Arachnida; order Pseudoscorpiones; family Chernetidae; genus Cordylochernes; species Cordylochernes scorpioides. Next base: position 13,021,128 of record CP092880.1, on the reverse strand, counting down.
TATGTATAGATGGCCCGTTATTGCTTTGTGTTAATTTATGCCTAACTGACCTTGTATTTATTGTTTGCGGAAGAGCATTGCTCGATGCAAATATTTGAATGTAATTCTACTGTCCTATAAACTTATGTCCATAGTTTTCTTGAGAACCATTTCTGAGATTCCACCCTTCATTGCTGCGTATAAAAGCAGAATCTTCCAATACAGTATTAGAGCTCTGAGGTCTAGTGGATTAAATTGGCGAAACCGCTGGGAGGGTTCACCCCTGATGAGCCAAGTCCTCCCAATATATTTTTTCATTGCAGTAAGGACAGTAGAAGTTCGTATTCCATATACAGTTACGAGCGTCATGCGTTCTTAATAATTCTTCATCTCTGTCACCGTTTGCTTTTTTTTTTTTGGAATGGCGCTCTCCTATTGGTTGGCTACGATCACGCCACCTTTGCCCCCCCCCCCCCATCATGCCCCCCACTCGCTTTTTGGTTTTTGTAACTATTGTGTTGGAGCGGGTCGCTCCTTAAATAAATGCATATATTAGTTAATAACTAAATGGAATCCTCTCTTTCTTTTTCCCAGTAAGAGACGCCTACGGAAGCCAACAGTACATAGACAGATAAAGCACATAGGCTATAGTTATTAACTAATATATGCATTTATATAAGGCGCCAATTTATAATTGTAACAAATAGTATTTGAATAAAAACATTCAATCGGGTAAAACACGGGTGTTGCCCGGGTCATTCGGCTAGTTATGTATAAAAGAAACATTCGTGCTTTTAAATCCTTTCATTTTATATGCAAAAGGTCTTAATAAAGCTTTTTGTTGTTGTACAAGTATCTACAAGATACGTGTACTTATAGATACAACCATATTATATTTTCAAGTTCTATCACAAATCAAGAGTATTTCATCACCAACAATAGTAAGTATAATCTGCCACAAGAGAGATTGAGCTCGAGCCATTGTTTCTCTCCCCCCCCCCCCCCCCAGATCAATCTTTAGCCTCAGAGAGAATTAAAAACAGCAAAATTGCGCTAATTTTATCAAATTTGAAACAAGCGAAGCTACTACTCTTGTCACAGTTAGTGATATCCTATCCATGATAACCTGTATGGAAATCCTTCATTTTATACGACCACATGTACCCCATTATATATTTATAGATGGACATTTGGCCTATCCACTTTGCCAGCTAAACACTTCTTTGTCAGATTGTGAAGATTACATTGGATCCCTTGTGGATCTCATGGAATAAAGTTCGCCCAAGGCTGACAAGGGACATTAGCCCGAAAACATGATCTCTAGCTGGACGCTTCTAAGTTTTCTAAAGCTGGTGTTGTGGCTTTGTCACCGACCTGAAGCCGCTAGTTTTCGGAGACCGTCAATAGATGGTCTAGTTTTGACGTGATGAGGTGCCCTATTCTTATTTATATATATATAACTTGTATCAAAATCCGTTTTAACAGTTTTGGTAAGGACGGGCTTGAGGGGTTCGCAAAGAAAATTCGAATACCGCACGCGGAGAACTTAAATTATTATGGCTTAACTCTAAAAAGAAAAAAGCTGAGATGAAACACAAAGTGAATGAATCACAATTTGCTATCAAGAAAAGTAATTGATTTAGGAATATGCTAACGATAATCCGTTCACAAAATAGATGACTAAATAATCTTTCATTCCAACCTTTTTCTTTTCTGCAAAACATTCCACAAAATGAAAGAAGTTGAGAAAAGACAGAGTGAGGTCTCTAAGCCAATTTAATCGTAAAATTTATAAAAGAGATGATAACCAGAAAGCATTAATCGAACAGGGAACCAAAATTGATACTAACCTAGCTTCTACAAGACATTCCACAAAATGAAAGAAGTTGAGAAAAGACAGAGTGAGGTCTCTAAGCCAATTTAATCGTAAAATTTATAAAAGAGATGATAACCAGAAAGCATTAATCGAACAGGGAACCAAAATTAATACTAACCTAGCTTCTACAAGACATTCCACAAAATGAAAGAAGTTGAGAAAAGACAAAGTGAGGTCTCTAAGCCAATTTAATCGTAAAATTTATAAAAGAGATGATAACCAGAAAGCATCAATCGAACAGGAAACCAAAATTGATACTAACCTAGCTTCTACAAGACATTCCACAAAATGAAAGAAGTTGAGAAAAGACAAAGTTAGGTCTCTAAGCCAATTTAATCGTAAAATTTTATTAAAAAAGATGATAACCAGAAAGCATCAATCGAACAGGGAACCAAATATTAATACTAACCTAACTTCTACAAAACATTCCAGAAAATGAAAGAAGTTGAGAAAAGACAAAGTGAGGTCTCTAAGCCAATTTAGTCGAAAAATTTATAAAAAGAGATAATAACCAGAAAGCATCAATCGAACAGGGAACCAAATATTAATACTAACCTAGCTTCTACAAGACATTCCACAAAATGAAAGAAGTTGATAAAACATAAAGTGTGAAAGAGAGAGTTTAGGATTGAAACTTCTTATACATCGTTCATATAAGGCTATATAAGATTAAATACAAATTTGAATAAATAAGAGGGAGAGAAAGAAGTCTCTCATCAATTTGATCGTCAAAATTGTAAGAAAGTTGATAACCATAAAAAAAAAGACTAAAGATTCATACAAACCTATCTTACACAAACCATTCTACCCAATCACACACTAAACCATCGAAATCCTTCAAATATCGATTTGTAAACCAGGAAAATAAAAAATAGAAAGAAATCACCATACGATAATTAAAAAAAGAGAGAAAAACCATCTGCGGTCTATCCACGATGAAAAGTAAATTATCCACAGGACGTTCTGTAAATAAATTCAGCTCAATCCATTAGAAGGATCCTGCCATAAAAAAGGGCGATGAAACCTCCCATTAGAAACGATGATTTATTTACACAGTGTTATCATAGGTGTCAATAGCGATGAAGGAGCACCTGCCAGGCATCCCAAGTTACGAAAGGAAAATTATACTATTGCCATCATTTAGGTTTTGTACTAATGTACTCCTGGGAAGTCATCTTTATCCATTAGTACGCAATGGCACACCTTTTTTTCTTTATTCTTGTCCTTGGCGTACTTTCATGGATGTGTTCACGTGGTTTTTCTTTCTACATCTAAGCTATTTAGTTAATATTCTAACATACAACGAAAAAGAGAAGAAATTTAGTTAATATTCAATAATGGTTTTCTTTTTTTGTGTACCTCTTTACGAATTCTTATTTGCAAATCATTGCGTAATACCTTCTAGGAATTATTTTAGGATGTTTATACAGAATAGATTAAATTTCTAACTTTTCTTATACTTATAATTTGGAAAGAAAATTTCTTATTTACATATTGGTATCGATATTTTACATAAGCGTCTATAGTTATTTGGTAAACGTAATCAACTTTTTATATATTTCTGTAAAAAATAGACACGGTTAGTTTTCTTAACATTTCAAACAAAAATATTTTGTCTTCGTCAGGAGAAATAAATAAAATTAAAACATTTGGCAAGACGTTAAAAAAAATTCTGAGATTGCAAGGGCGTTCTCACGTGATTTTTCGAATTTAGTACATCTAAAGCACGAGTCAAAAATAAATATTAAACTCTATGATCTTGGAGATCTTAAAGACTATGATCTCTCTCTCTCTCTCTTGGAAATAAATATATAATAATAAAATTATAATCAAAAATAAATAAATAAAATAATATAATGATAATAATCACAGACTTCATATTATTATATATTAAAAAAAGAAGGCATATCCTGACTAAGAGAACATGTGCTTTACAGAAGGCAGAGCGCCATCTGGTGAAACAGAAATCAACTAAACATTGATTTAACCTGTTCCCTGATATTTGGCCAACCCAATTTCTTGATAAATCAAGAAAAGCCATCCACGAACGCGTTTCGCGCTGTTGGCGCTCGTCAGCGTGGAGTAGGCTGTACCACTGCGACCAAAAAGAATTTTGGTCCCAGTGGCTTCTTGAGAAACCAAGAAATTGGGTTGGCCAAATATCAGAGAACAGGCTAAATCAATGTTTAGTTGATTTCTGTTCCACCAGATGGCGCTTTGCCTTCTGTAAAGCACATGTGCTCTTGGTCAGGATATGATTTTTTTTTTTTTTAGTATCAACACCTGACCCACTTATTTTTTATTTTTTACATTGTTTTTTCATTATTATATATATTTATTTATATATATATTCATATTAGGAATATATAATTTGAGGGAGGAATATATGAATGTGCAAAGAGGAAAAGTCTTCTATTTAAAAATGCATTAACACGATTTTTATCAATGTGATGAACACACAGGCTGCTTATAGAACGTGCTACAAGATCAGTTTGGAAAATTCAGACAAAATCTAAGTACGGATGAGGGCCATAGCTCCAAACCATGGAATACAGGTTGGCCTATTTCTGTAATTGTCTGAGCAGTTATTATGGCACATTTTATCATCTCAACCTGTGCGGTCTACATAGGGCTGATATACAAAATGGTGGTGGTGTCTTGCCCAGCTCCATGGAAAGGGGGGGGGGTGTCATTGCTCCGTTAGTCAGCCACATTTCAGAGTTCCCTGTTCACGGTTACCGTAGCGGCTCGGGGCTCACGACACCGTACTACAGGGCAGTTCCTTACTTGTGCTGCTTCTCCCGCCTTCTACGTAGAGGAGGACTTCTGGGCGGAGATAAACAAAATGCATTATTTTTTATGCAATTATACACCTGAGATATTTGAAAATATATAAAAATGGCATATTAAGTCTATCTTGAAATATCTTTATAATTGGTGCAGAGTTAAACCTCCCATTTGTGTCTTAGAAGTGTTGGGGGGTCTTTCGTTATTTAATACAATATTGAAATACTCTTTTGTACCCTCCAAGAACCTAGTTTTGTCAAAAATACTTTCTATTTCCTATTACATTAAAACCTTCTTTGGACGACCCATTCACTCAGCAACAACCTTCTTGAGGGACCACCCACTAAAATAAAAAAAAAATGAATTGATTCGATATTTTCCAACCTCCAATAAACGTCCACCTCCAAGAGAAACCGAGAAAGGAGGAGCTTTATATCTTTCACAAGAGGGTTTAATGTATTTTCTAAAATATTTCTTTTAATTTGTTTTCCTTACTATTTGCAGACTTATGTCCATAGTTTACTTGAAAACCATTTCTAAGATTCCATCCTTCAATGTAGCATATAAAAGCAGAATGATCCATACAGTATTAGAGCTCTGAGAAGCGGTCTGGTGGATTAAATTGGCGAAACCGCTGGGAGGGTTCACCACTGATGAGCCAAGCCCTCCCAATATATATTTTCATCGCAGTAAGGACAGTAGAAGTTCGTTTTATGTATAAAAGAAACATTCACGCTTTTAAATCCTCTATTTTATATTAGATATGTGTGTTTTATACTTTCTCTCTGTTAACAGATCATTGTAGTAAAATAGTACCACATCTATACTACGTATGAAGAAATGAAATAGTATTTTATATCATAAAGGAACATATAATGGATCAATATTGTTTTATAAGGTTTTCTCAAAAGTTCATGTTTTTCTTAAAAGATTGTTTTTCTTTTTGTTGAAAATAAAGATACTTCGGCCAGTAAATATCTTTATTTTCAAGAAATATGAATGGCGGCCAGGCAGCCTCAATATTTACGATTGTTTTTCTTATTACTTGGCGAATAATATTATTACGGCGAATACACAATACAATTACTTTATATATAAAACCAATACATTATACATAACGGCGAATAATATTATTACGGCGAATACACAATACAATTACTTTATATATAAAACCAATACATTATACATAACGGCGAATAATATTATTACGGCGAATACACAATACAATTACTTTATATATAAAACCAATACATTATACATAACGGCGAATAATATTATTACGGCGAATACACAATACAATTACTTTATATATAAAACCAATACATTATACATAACGGCGAATAATATTATTACGGCGAATACACAATACAATTACTTTATATATAAAACCAATACATTATACATAACGGCGAATAATATTATTACGGCGAATACACAATACAATTACTTTATATATAAAACCAATACATTATACATAACGGCGAATAATATTATTACGGCGAATACACAATACAATTACTTTATATATAAAACCAATACATTATACATAACGGCGAATAATATTATTACGGCGAATACATAATACTATTACTTTATATATAAAACAAATACATTATACATAACGGCGAATAATATTATTACGGCGAATACACAATACAATTACTTTATATATAAAACCAATACATTATACATAACGGCGAATAATATTATTACGGCGAATACACAATACAATTACTTTATATATAAAACCAATACATTATACATAACGGCGAATAATATTATTACGGCGAATACACAATACAATTACTTTATATATAAAACCAATACATTATACATAACGGCGAATAATATTATTACGGCGAATACACAATACAATTACTTTATATATAAAACCAATACATTATACATAACGGCGAATAATATTATTACGGCGAATACATAATACAATTACTTTATATATAAAACAAATGCATTATACATAACGGCGAATAATATTATTACGGCGAATACATAATACTATTACTTTATATATAAAACAAATACATTATACATAACGGCGAATAATAATATTGGTATTTCAATTTTTTTTGCAAGTTTGTACGAACTTCTGGTACAACCTTGTATTTGCCTGTATTTATAGATTTAAAATTGAAATAAAGCTGTTAGTGAAGATGATAACTTAATTTGAAAATATATTCAGAGAGAGAAAAATATATTACAACTTCCATTAAAAGAGACTACCTCTCTGAGCGACTATCAATTGTGAAAAAAATTGACCTTTCATAACCCAACTTACATTGAGAAATCACTTTTAGGAAATTTCAGGAATATCAATGCTGTTAACGCCATTTACCATTGGGAAAAGTTAAAATGTATTTACGAACTTATCTGAGAATTTGACTTGGAGTTTAGAGGCTAAAAGGACTTATTCATGTCAAAATGATTTGTAAATTGTCAGAGAAGTCAAAACGTATTTAGAAAACATTTATCTATTTTCTTTTCAAAGTAATTTCACACGGATCAGCACTCAACTTGCATCATTAGTAAACCAGAAATAAACATTGAAACCAAGGTCTTTGAAAAAATGATTAGCCTTCAGTTTAGAATCTGCATTTCCAAGAGAAAATGCTGTTTTCCAAAACATATTTTTAAAGAATGTTTAGTCTCGTAATGTGAACATATTTTACTCTTCATGTTCATGAGGAGCTGAACTCTTTATTTTTACTCTCTGACCATATACAACAACAACAAAAAGCCTTTATTCAGGGTCACTGACCCTATACAGAATTCACCAGAGGTATGCATAAGAACAAAGCAGTGAGACAAAGGAAATAGCGATATATATAGAAGAAAAGGAAAAAAAAACAAGAAAGAGAAAGAGGGAAGCAAGAAAAACAACACAAAAAAAGTAGCAGTAAGAAAGTGAGGAGTGAGTGTCACTTGGCCTTCTTCTGAGATATGGACTTGTGGAAACCATAAAACGCCATAGCAATATACTTATTCTGGGTCATATTGTCAATTATTGATGGAAGTGAAGCACAGAGTTGCCCAGTTTTGAGCATAACGGTTCTTCTTTCTTCTTTCAGAGCCTCTGACCATATACATCTACAAGATTGTCAGGATAGTGTCTATAACTTGGTTTACAATTTCTATTGGAAGTGTCTGGACACTGAAATAAGAGCTATCCTATTAAAGGTCAGAGAATTTTCGAAGTTCAAGAACAGATATAGAAGTATATAGATGGAAATTTTGCCGGGAGGATATTGAACTAAAGAGACAACGGTCGCCTCTCCCGTCAAAATAGACGTCAAAACTAGACGCCATCTATTGACCGTCGCCGCAAACTAGCGGTCTCGGGTTTAGTTTGCGGCGACGGTCAATAGATGGCGTCTGGTTTTGGCGTCTATTTTGACGGAAGAGGCGACCCTTGTCTATTTATATACAAGTATGTAAGGTAATTTGGAAAGTAGGATGTCGATCAAAAGAAAGATTTTTTTCGCGCGTCAAATTAAACGCAAAAGCTCTATCATCATTTGACCATTTCTACAAACTTAGCAGACTCGAGTGACCTAGACTCAACACCTGCCTTGGAAAATTCAGAACTCCCACCTGGAGACTATAGTTTCGGGCTATTTGCCTTCATCAGTCAAGGTCAGACCTTGATTTCATAAGATTAGCAAGGAAGTTGCCAAAGAGGCGTTTAGCTAGCAGAGTGACAAGTCAATGCTATAGACAATATACAGATGCAATTTTTGTCTACGACCTGTTTCTGCTAGATTTTAGAGACAGCCAATAGATGGCGCGTAGTTTTTGGGTTATTCTTTCTTTAGAAATTTAGCTTATGACCGAATATAACCCAAGATAATTGACTTTCGTTTCGAAAGTGAAAAAAAATATTTTGTAATAAAATTTATGTGATCAATAGTTAACCAGAAATTATTTGAAAAAATAATAATTAAAATCAGGTAAAAATTTTCTTTTAATTTTGGTTTTTTCAAGTTTTCGAGCAAAATTTTCTGCTCTTCAACGGGCAAATAATTCTATGTACAATATGAAGAATCAATTTGCTTGAAAGCTTGCAAAAATCGAAATTAAAAGAAACTCTTTACCTGAATTTTATTGTTCCTTTTTCAAATAAAATGTATGAATATATATTCTCAATCCCTTTGGCTCAGATGACGAGGAGGAACAGGCCTCCACCCCACAGCCCCCCAAGGGTGGCGTGATCGTAGCCAACCAATAGGAGGGCGCCATTCCAAAAAAAAAAAAAAGCAAACGGTGACAGAGATGACTGATTAAGAGATGAAGAATGACGCTCGTAACTGTATATAGAATGCAAATATTTATTGTAAAGAATTTGGGAAAAAAAGTTATAAATATCAATATAGTTACATGGATATAATACACTGCTGGCCACCCAAATTGCAACACCAAGAAAAACAAGATATATCACAACAAAATGTAGATGACATGTTGACCAAAATATAGATGGAAATTTTGCCGGGAGGAAATTGATCTAAAGAGACAAGGGTAGCCTCTCCCGTCAAAATAGACGTCTAAAACCAGACTCCATCTATTGACCGTCACCACAACTAGCGGCCTCGGCTCGGTGACAAAGCCACAACACCAGCTTTGTCACCGACCCGAGGCCGCTAGTTGCGGTGACGGTCAATAGATGGCGTCTGGTTTTAGACGTCTATTTTGACGGGAGAGGCGACCCTTGTCTCTTTAGATGTTGACCAAGTATCAAATGATTAAATTTATAGACTTCTGCGAAGTGTGGTTCCTGCCAGAATAAGTAGCTAGATTGGCCGCCATTGTTGGAGATCACCGCTGCCACACGGCATTGATTCAAAGAGACTTTGGATGTGTTCTTGGGGTACAGCAGACCAAGCAGCTTCCACATATTGCCAAAGTTGATCTGGTGTGGCAGCTGGGGATGTAATCTGGGTCAATCGTTGAGCTTGAAATACTGCTTTGAAGTGGAGCCACAGGCGCGCGTGATGTGCGTCTGCGCTGAAATTCTAATAATTTGCATAAATCACCTCCACTAATGCATGTTGTAAATTTAATGTTATTTGCATGGTTCTTTCAGGGTGTTGCATTTACGCTGGCCAGCAGTTTATCTTCAAGTTCAGCAGCTTGCAAAGGCTTTTCAAATGTCTTGTATCGAAATGTTTTATTGTCTTGTTAGGCAAGATTCCCGTAGAAAAGTATCGTCACTAGAAACTTCGCCATTCTCCAATATTTTAATAAAGAAACTTTTCAAAGGAAAATTGAGATATTTCAAGAACTCCAAATGAACATAAAATACTATCTTTTATACTATCTTTACTACTACCTTTTCACATTGATTCGCGTTCTCACGTACTTCTGGCTTTAACTACCCGTTTCATGATTTTTCAGGATGCCCCAAAGACCACCTTTTTTGGTCGTTGAGGTACAGTTTGCACCACGCTGACGAGGGCCAACATCCCGAAACGGGTACGTGGTTAGCTTTTCTTGATTAATCAAGAATGGGTATTTGGCCAATTCTGGAATAATTGAAAATCAATAAAGAGTTGATATTTATTCCGATAGATGGCGCAAGCCATCAGCAACTTTCAGTTGCCCAATAAGAAGATGTCTTTTTTTCCTTTTTATTTTTTTAAATGAAATACTATGTTAATAATAGAGAAATCCATTTTTTGAATACATTAAATAAAATAAAGAGGATTTGGGATCAAAATATTTAATAAACTTCCAATATTTCGACGAGGCAGTTCGTCTATCTTTTTTGGGAATCAAACCTTATGAACAAATTATCCATTACGAAAAAGGCATCTCGTTATCGTACAACTGAACTTCAGTTTCATGATAAGGAGATACCTTTTTCTTAATTTATCCCCCTTTTCCCAGTACAATTTCACATTTGTACTTTTTTTTTTAGGGGGATGGGGGGGGGGGGGGGGGGTTTGGTGGAAGGAAGGATGGTCTAAACCGTTGTTTTTCGACCGCTACGACCCGGGTTCAATTCCTTTTATCTGATTTAAGAAAAAAAATGCTCCAAAAGCCCCCTATTCTTGCAAAAGTCCAACCCCACCAGCGAGTACAAGTAACCTAACGGGTCTCTGACACATTTGTAAGTGCAAAGTCGAACTGCTTTTCACATGTGTAGACATGTGGTACACTTACAGTAAAAGCAGTCGCCTTCTTCTACCTACCATGATTGTCATGGCCTGTACCACGTGTTCTAGGGATAAGCAAATAAAAAAAACTTTTTTTTTTTTCAAATTATCCATTGTTTACAAGATTTGAATCCCTGAAGAAGATAGGCGATCTGCCTCGTCAAAATATTGGAAGTTTATTAAACATTTTGATCCAAAATAATCCTTATTTTATTAATAAAAGACTATTTGTAATTAAAAATTAAAAAAGGCATATCCTGACCAGGCTCACATGAGCATCTCTAGATGGCAGAGCGCCATCTAGTGGAACAAAAATAAACTAAACGTTTATTTAACTTGTTCTGTGGTATTTAACCAACCCAATTTCTTGATAAATCAAGAAAGGTCAACCATGTACACGTTTCGGGCTGTTGGCCCTCGTCAGCGTAGTACAGACTGTACCTCAACGACCGAAATTCGGTCCTAGAGGCTTCCTGAGAAATCAAGAAATGGGTATTTAAGGTAAATTTAGCGTAAATACGTTTTTCGTGTGAAAAATGTCGGCATGGTCAGGATATGCTTTTTCAATTTTTAATATCAACACCTGATCTTTTTATATTTTTATTATTTTTGCACTATATGTAATATTAGGAAATCTTACCTTTATATGTGTTTCGTACAATTTATTCCTTATCTAGAGGAAATGTTGACCTGCAGGGCTGGGTCTTCGGGCATGGCCAAGACACCCTGGCCATCCTGGCGTCTACCAAGTCACACATCTATAGGTACTTCCTCGGCGTGGAACTGAGGAGTGTTCAAGAAGATCTTGTCTGGAGGAGAACTCTCTCAAAGTGGGGAAGCCTTCCTTGCTGAAGAAATTTGTATACAACTATATATATATTCCCCTACATTTTATCTACCCTTTATTTCCTATTTTAATATATATTTTTCCACCTTTGTGAAAATTGATTAGAAGAATCAATAAAATTGTTTAAATTGTCAAAAAGAATTATCTAGAGGAAATGTTCTCGAGACATTCTGACCTCCAGGAACTTACGAAAGATCTCAGTTATCACAAAAGTTCTCCCTCCCTCAGGAACTTCAAAAATGTAATTTCATTCCATTAAAATCATCATCATCATTTTCTACTTTCTTATCTCTTTCTTGGCCCCCTCCAGGCATCTTTGCCAACTTGAATTTCAGAAAGCTTTGTTCTCTAAGAATTCAATTCACTGAACGTTATGCAGGGTGGCCCATAAGTCTCGAACCCTTTAATATTTTTTATTAAAAATTAATAGGCAAACTAAAATAAAAACTATATTTTATTCTATGTAAAAGATTAAAACTTTTTTTTCAAATATATTTAAATTTAATAGATATTCAAAATGTTCTCTATTTGCTTCCAAACACAATCTAAGTATTTTAGGGACACTTTGACAAACACGAGCACATAAATCCGCATCAAGGAGATTAAATTCTTCTTCTAATGCAATTTTCATTTGCTCTAAAGTTTTGGGTTTTCAATGATAAACTTTTTCTTTTGAATAACCTCTCAAAAAAAAATTGCCAGAGTAAGATCAGGTGACCGTGCAGGCCAATCAATGGGTCCACGGCGCCCCATCCATTTGTGAGGGAACTTTTCATTGAGAAATGTTCTAAAAATGTTTGAGTAATGGGCGGGTGCACCATCCTGCATGAAGTAAAAGTTTTCCCAACCAATTTTAGCTGTTTATCGATTGTGTCACATCAATTTATTTACAGCTCCTGACAATAATTGAACAATTATAAAGTTTTCCAGAGATGAGTTTCTTAAAAAAAATTAATCTTTGTTTTCTAAGAATATAATTCACTGGACATTATTATAATGTCCAGTGAATTATATTCTTAGAAAACAAAGCTTAATTTTTTTAAGAAACTCATCTCTGGAAAACTTTATAATTGTTCAATTATTGTCCAGGAGATGTAAATCAATTGATGTGAAAGAATCGTTATAATAATGTCCAGTGAATTATATTCTTAGAAAACAAAGCTTAATTTTTTTTAAGAAACTCATCTCTGGAAAACTTTATAATTGTTCAATTATTGTCCAGGAGATGTAAATCAATTGATGTGAAAGAATCGTTATAATAATGTCCAGTGAATTATATCTTAGAAAACAAAGCTTAATTTTTTTTAAGAAACTCATCTCTGGAAAACTTTATAATTGTTTCAATTATTGTCCAGGAGATGTAAATCAATTGATGTGAAAGAATCGTTATAATAATGTCCAGTGAATTATATTCTTAGAAAACAAAGCTTAATTTTTTTTAAGAAACTCATCTCTGGAAAACTTTATAATTGTTCAATTATTGTCCAGGAGATGTAAATCAATTGATGTGAAAGAATCGTTATAATAATGTCCAGTGAATTATATTCTTAGAAAACAAAGCTTAATTTTTTTTAAGAAACTCATCTCTGGAAAACTTTATAATTGTTCAATTATTGTCCAGGAGATGTAAATCAATTGATGTGAAAGAATCGTTATAATAATGTCCAGTGAATTATATTCTTAGAAAACAAAGCTTAATTTTTTTTAAGAAACTCATCTCTGGAAAACTTTATAATTGTTCAATTATTGTCCAGGAGATGTAAATCAATTGATGTGAAAGAATCGTTATAATAATGTCCAGTGAATTATATTCTTAGAAAACAAAGCTTAATTTTTTTAAGAAACTCATCTCTGGAAAACTTTATAATTGAACAATTATTGTCCAGGAGATGTAAATCAATTGATGTGAAAGAATCGTTATAATAATGTCCAGTGAATTATATTCTTAGAAAACAAAGCTTAATTTTTTTTAAGAAACTCATCTCTGGAAAACTTTATAATTGTTCAATTATTGTCCAGGAGATGTAAATCAATTGATGTGAAAGAATCGTTATAATAATGTCCAGTGAATTATATTCTTAGAAAACAAAGCTTAATTTTTTTTAAGAAACTCATCTCTGGAAAACTTTATAATTGTTCAATTATTGTCCAGGAGATGTAAATCAATTGATGTGAAAGAATCGTTATAATAATGTCCAGTGAATTATATTCTTAGAAAACAAAGCTTAATTTTTTTTAAGAAACTCATCTCTGGAAAACTTTATAATTGTTCAATTATTGTCCAGGAGATGTAAATCAATTGATGTGAAAGAATCGTTATAATAATGTCCAGTGAATTATATTCTTAGAAAACAAAGCTTAATTTTTTTTAAGAAACTCATCTCTGGAAAACTTTATAATTGATCAATTATTGTCCAGGAGATGTAAATCAATTGATGTGAAAGAATCGTTATAATAATGTCCAGTGAATTATATTCTTAGAAAACAAAGCTTAATTTTTTTTAAGAAACTCATCTCTGGAAAACTTTATAATTGTTCAATTATTGTCCAGGAGATGTAAATCAATTGATGTGAAAGAATCGTTATAATAATGTCCAGTGAATTATATTCTTAGAAAACAAAGCTTAATTTTTTTTAAGAAACTCATCTCTGGAAAACTTTATAATTGTTCAATTATTGTCCAGGAGATGTAAATCAATTGATGTGAAAGAATCGTTATAATAATGTCCAGTGAATTATATTCTTAGAAAACAAAGCTTAATTTTTTTTAAGAAACTCATCTCTGGAAAACTTTATAATTGTTCAATTATTGTCCAGGAGATGTAAATCAATTGATGTGAAAGAATCGTTATAATAATGTCCAGTGAATTATATTCTTAGAAAACAAAGCTTAATTTTTTTAAGAAACTCATCTCTGGAAAACTTTATAATTGTTCAATTATTGTCCAGGAGATGTAAATCAATTGATGTGAAAGAATCGTTATAATAATGTCCAGTGAATTATATTCTTAGAAAACAAAGCTTAATTTTTTTTAAGAAACTCATCTCTGGAAAACTTTATAATTGTTCAATTATTGTCCAGGAGATGTAAATCAATTGATGTGAAAGAATCGTTATAATAATGTCCAGTGAATTATATTCTTAGAAAACAAAGCTTAATTTTTTTTAAGAAACTCATCTCTGGAAAACTTTATAATTGTTCAATTATTGTCCAGGAGATGTAAATCAATTGATGTGAAAGAATCGTTATAATAATGTCCAGTGAATTATATTCTTAGAAAACAAAGCTTAATTTTTTTTAAGAAACTCATCTCTGGAAAACTTTATAATTGTTCAATTATTGTCCAGGAGATGTAAATCAATTGATGTGAAAGAATCGTTATAATAATGTCCAGTGAATTATATTCTTAGAAAACAAAGCTTAATTTTTTTTAAGAAACTCATCTCTGGAAAACTTTATAATTGTTCAATTATTGTCCAGGAGATGTAAATCAATTGATGTGAAAGAATCGTTATAATAATGTCCAGTGAATTATATTCTTAGAAAACAAAGCTTAATTTTTTTTTAAGAAACTCATCTCTGGAAAACTTTATAATTGTTCAATTATTGTCCAGGAGATGTAAATCAATTGATGTGAAAGAATCGTTATAATAATGTCCAGTGAATTATATTCTTAGAAAACAAAGCTTAATTTTTTTTAAGAAACTCATCTCTGGAAAACTTTATAATTGTTCAATTATTGTCCAGGAGATGTAAATCAATTGATGTGAAAGAATCGTTATAATAATGTCCAGTGAATTATATTCTTAGAAAACAAAGCTTAATTTTTTTTAAGAAACTCATCTCTGGAAAACTTTATAATTGTTCAATTATTGTCCAGGAGATGTAAATCAATTGATGTGAAAGAATCGTTATAATAATGTCCAGTGAATTATATTCTTAGAAAACAAAGCTTAATTTTTTTAAGAAACTCATCTCTGGAAAACTTTATAATTGAACAATTATTGTCCAGGAGATGTAAATCAATTGATGTGAAAGAATCGTTATAATAATGTCCAGTGAATTATATTCTTAGAAAACAAAGCTTAATTTTTTTTAAGAAACTCATCTCTGGAAAACTTTATAATTGTTCAATTATTGTCCAGGAGATGTAAATCAATTGATGTGAAAGAATCGTTATAATAATGTCCAGTGAATTATATTCTTAGAAAACAAAGCTTAATTTTTTTTAAGAAACTCATCTCTGGAAAACTTTATAATTGTTCAATTATTGTCCAGGAGATGTAAATCAATTGATGTGAAAGAATCGTTATAATAATGTCCAGTGAATTATATTCTTAGAAAACAAAGCTTAATTTTTTTTAAGAAACTCATCTCTGGAAAACTTTATAATTGAACAATTATTGTCCAGGAGATGTAAATCAATTGATGTGAAAGAATCGTTATAATAATGTCCAGTGAATTATATTCTTAGAAAACAAAGCTTAATTTTTTTTAAGAA
This sequence comes from Cordylochernes scorpioides, assembly GCA_030710605.1. Lineage (NCBI taxonomy): Eukaryota > Metazoa > Arthropoda > Arachnida > Pseudoscorpiones > Chernetidae > Cordylochernes > Cordylochernes scorpioides. The sequence continues at coordinate 13,004,970 of CP092880.1, read as the reverse complement.
ACTCATCTCTGGAAAACTTTATAATTGAACAATTATTGTCCAGGAGATGTAAATCAATTGATGTGAAAGAATCGTTATAATAATGTCCAGTGAATTATATTCTTAGAAAACAAAGCTTAATTTTTTTTAAGAAACTCATCTCTGGAAAACTTTATAATTGAACAATTATTGTCCAGGAGATGTAAATCAATTGATGTGAAAGAATCGTTATAATAATGTCCAGTGAATTATATTCTTAGAAAACAAAGCTTAATTTTTTTTAAGAAACTCATCTCTGGAAAACTTTATAATTGAACAATTATTGTCCAGGAGATGTAAATCAATTGATGTGAAAGAATCGTTATAATAATGTCCAGTGAATTATATTCTTAGAAAACAAAGCTTAATTTTTTTTAAGAAACTCATCTCTGGAAAACTTTATAATTGTTCAATTATTGTCCAGGAGATGTAAATCAATTGATGTGAAAGAATCGTTATAATAATGTCCAGTGAATTATATTCTTAGAAAACAAAGCTTAATTTTTTTTAAGAAACTCATCTCTGGAAAACTTTATAATTGTTCAATTATTGTCCAGGAGATGTAAATCAATTGATGTGAAAGAATCGTTATAATAATGTCCAGTGAATTATATTCTTAGAAAACAAAGCTTAATTTTTTTTAAGAAACTCATCTCTGGAAAACTTTATAATTGTTCAATTATTGTCCAGGAGATGTAAATCAATTGATGTGAAAGAATCGTTATAATAATGTCCAGTGAATTATATTCTTAGAAAACAAAGCTTAATTTTTTTAAGAAACTCATCTCTGGAAAACTTTATAATTGTTCAATTATTGTCCAGGAGATGTAAATCAATTGATGTGAAAGAATCGTTATAATAATGTCCAGTGAATTATATTCTTAGAAAACAAAGCTTAATTTTTTTTAAGAAACTCATCTCTGGAAAACTTTATAATTGTTCAATTATTGTCCAGGAGATGTAAATCAATTGATGTGAAAGAATCGTTATAATAATGTCCAGTGAATTATATTCTTAGAAAACAAAGCTTAATTTTTTTTAAGAAACTCATCTCTGGAAAACTTTATAATTGAACAATTATTGTCCAGGAGATGTAAATCAATTGATGTGAAAGAATCGTTATAATAATGTCCAGTGAATTATATTCTTAGAAAACAAAGCTTAATTTTTTTTAAGAAACTCATCTCTGGAAAACTTTATAATTGTTCAATTATTGTCCAGGAGATGTAAATCAATTGATGTGAAAGAATCGTTATAATAATGTCCAGTGAATTATATTCTTAGAAAACAAAGCTTAATTTTTTTTAAGAAACTCATCTCTGGAAAACTTTATAATTGTTCAATTATTGTCCAGGAGATGTAAATCAATTGATGTGAAAGAATCGTTATAATAATGTCCAGTGAATTATATTCTTAGAAAACAAAGCTTAATTTTTTTTAAGAAACTCATCTCTGGAAAACTTTATAATTGAACAATTATTGTCCAGGAGATGTAAATCAATTGATGTGAAAGAATCGTTATAATAATGTCCAGTGAATTATATTCTTAGAAAACAAAGCTTAATTTTTTTTAAGAAACTCATCTCTGGAAAACTTTATAATTGTTCAATTATTGTCCAGGAGATGTAAATCAATTGATGTGAAAGAATCGTTATAATAATGTCCAGTGAATTATATTCTTAGAAAACAAAGCTTAATTTTTTTTAAGAAACTCATCTCTGGAAAACTTTATAATTGTTCAATTATTGTCCAGGAGATGTAAATCAATTGATGTGAAAGAATCGTTTATAATAATGTCCAGTGAATTATATTCTTAGAAAACAAAGCTTAATTTTTTTTAAGAAACTCATCTCTGGAAAACTTTATAATTGAACAATTATTGTCCAGGAGATGTAAATCAATTGATGTGAAAGAATCGTTATAATAATGTCCAGTGAATTATATTCTTAGAAAACAAAGCTTAATTTTTTTTAAGAAACTCATCTCTGGAAAACTTTATAATTGAACAATTATTGTCCAGGAGATGTAAATCAATTGATGTGAAAGAATCGTTATAATAATGTCCAGTGAATTATATTCTTAGAAAACAAAGCTTAATTTTTTTTAAGAAACTCATCTCTGGAAAACTTTATAATTGAACAATTATTGTCCAGGAGATGTAAATCAATTGATGTGAAAGAATCGTTATAATAATGTCCAGTGAATTATATTCTTAGAAAACAAAGCTTAATTTTTTTTAAGAAACTCATCTCTGGAAAACTTTATAATTGAACAATTATTGTCCAGGAGATGTAAATCAATTGATGTGAAAGAATCGTTATAATAATGTCCAGTGAATTATATTCTTAGAAAACAAAGCTTAATTTTTTTTAAGAAACTCATCTCTGGAAAACTTTATAATTGTTCAATTATTGTCCAGGAGATGTAAATCAATTGATGTGAAAGAATCGTTATAATAATGTCCAGTGAATTATATTCTTAGAAAACAAAGCTTAATTTTTTTTAAGAAACTCATCTCTGGAAAACTTTATAATTGTTCAATTATTGTCCAGGAGATGTAAATCAATTGATGTGAAAGAATCGTTATAATAATGTCCAGTGAATTATATTCTTAGAAAACAAAGCTTAATTTTTTTTAAGAAACTCATCTCTGGAAAACTTTATAATTGTTCAATTATTGTCCAGGAGATGTAAATCAATTGATGTGAAAGAATCGTTATAATAATGTCCAGTGAATTATATTCTTAGAAAACAAAGCTTAATTTTTTTAAGAAACTCATCTCTGGAAAACTTTATAATTGTTCAATTATTGTCCAGGAGATGTAAATCAATTGATGTGAAAGAATCGTTATAATAATGTCCAGTGAATTATATTCTTAGAAAACAAAGCTTAATTTTTTTTAAGAAACTCATCTCTGGAAAACTTTATAATTGTTCAATTATTGTCCAGGAGATGTAAATCAATTGATGTGAAAGAATCGTTATAATAATGTCCAGTGAATTATATTCTTAGAAAACAAAGCTTAATTTTTTTTAAGAAACTCATCTCTGGAAAACTTTATAATTGAACAATTATTGTCCAGGAGATGTAAATCAATTGATGTGAAAGAATCGTTATAATAATGTCCAGTGAATTATATTCTTAGAAAACAAAGCTTAATTTTTTTTAAGAAACTCATCTCTGGAAAACTTTATAATTGTTCAATTATTGTCCAGGAGATGTAAATCAATTGATGTGAAAGAATCGTTATAATAATGTCCAGTGAATTATATTCTTAGAAAACAAAGCTTAATTTTTTTTAAGAAACTCATCTCTGGAAAACTTTATAATTGTTCAATTATTGTCCAGGAGATGTAAATCAATTGATGTGAAAGAATCGTTATAATAATGTCCAGTGAATTATATTCTTAGAAAACAAAGCTTAATTTTTTTTAAGAAACTCATCTCTGGAAAACTTTATAATTGAACAATTATTGTCCAGGAGATGTAAATCAATTGATGTGAAAGAATCGTTATAATAATGTCCAGTGAATTATATTCTTAGAAAACAAAGCTTAATTTTTTTTAAGAAACTCATCTCTGGAAAACTTTATAATTGTTTAATATATCGATAATCAAAATATATAATAATTATTTTATTTAAATAAAAGTTTAATGTATTTTAGGGCGACTTTTACCTTATTAAAACAGCTTTCCATTGTCCCTACTGTAATTAGAACATTATTTAGGACTAGACGAAAGGCCCGGGCAACGCCCGGGGTTTACCCGAGTGCGAATATATTTTAAAAACGTTGTCTTGGGTGGTCGCTATTGACAGGGTGGTCTGTATAGACAGGTGGATGTATCACACAGCTGATAACAGGGTTGTCTAGAGTGATCGCTATAGACAGGGTGGTCTGTATAGACAGGTGGATGTATCACACTGCTGATAACAGGGTTGCCTAAGGTGACCGCTATAGACAGGGTGGTCTGTATAGACAGGTGAATGTAACACACTGATGATAACAGGGTTGCCTAAGGTGACCGCTATAGACAGGGTGGTCTGTATAGACAGGCAGCTGATAACAGGGTTGTCTAGAGTGGTCGCTATAGTCAGGGTGGTCTGTATAGACAGGTGTATGTATCACACTGCTGATAACAGGGTTGTCTAGAGTGGCCGCTATAGACAGGGTGGTCTGTATAGACAGGTGTATGTATCACACTGCTGTTAACAGGGTTGCCTAGAGTGACCGCTATAGACAGGGTGGTCTGTATGGACAGGTGAATATAACACACTGATGATAACAGGGTTGTCTAGAGTGGCCGCTATAGACAGGGTGGTCTGTATAGACAGGTGTATGTATCACACTGCTGATAACAGGGTTGTCTAGAGTGGCCGCTATAGACAGGGTGGTCTGTATAGACAGGTGTATGTATCACACTGCTGTTAACAGGGTTGCCTAGAGTGACCGCTATAGACAGGGTGGTCTGTATGGACAGGTGAATATAACACACTGATGATAACAGGGTTGTCTAGAGTGGCCGCTATAGACAGGGTGGTCTGTATAGACAGGTGTATGTATCACACTGCTGTTAACAGGGTTGCCTAGAGTGACCGCTATAGACAGGGTGGTCTGTATAGACAGGTGTATGTATCACACTGCTGTTAACAGGGTTGCCTAGAGTGACCGCTATAGACAGGGTGGTCTGTATAGACAGGTGAATATAACACACTGATGATAACAGGGTTGTCTAGAGTGGCCGCTATAGACAGGTTTTCAGCAGATAACAGGGTTGTCTAGAATGGCCGCCATATACAGGGTGGTCTGTATAGACAGGTGGATGTATCACACAGCTGATAACAGGGTTGCCTAGAGTGACCGCTGTGACAGGGTGGTCTGTATAGACAGGTGGATGTAGCACACTGCTGATAACAGGGTTGTCTAGAGTGGCCGCTATAGACAGGTGTATGTATCGCACAGCTGATAACAGGGTTGTCTAGAGGGGGGCAGGGAGGCCACGTGTTCGCTGGCAGCCAATGGGCGCGCATTCTATCCGTGAGCTTCAGACAAACAGACAGAATAAGGCAAATATATAAGTAGATGGTTTGACTAATTAATGGTAAACCCTACCAATGATTCCACTAGTTTGATATACTCATGTATACTCCTTTATTAAAAAAAAACAATCTTAATCTAATAATCAACAATAAAAAGCCTTTTGAAAATGGAAAAATAAAAATCAGGTAAAAAGTTTTTTTTTTTATTTTGGATTTGAAAGCTTTCGAGGAAATATACTACTCTTCAAAAGCCTTTTGTTGGGTACCTATACCCTAAACAGGATTATCCCATGTGCAGATATTTGCTTATAAAAGATGAGTTAATTGTTTACAGTTGATCGTTCATTTACATACGTCTCTCTTTTCTCACTGTTTATTCTCTTGCACGGCCTTGTAAAACTTGTACAGAGCCAATGCATTGGATTTATTCTTTGTCGTCTTAGGACCTCCAGAGCAAAATGATTTGATGAGGTCATCAACAACAATAAACCTCTTATTGGAGACCTATGCCCTACACAGGATTCACCCAGGTGCATAATTACTTAGAAACGATGAGTTAGTTATTTACAGGTGATCGTTTATTTACATATCCATTTACATACGGCTCTTTTTTCTCAATCTTTCTTCTCTTACACAGCCCTGTAAAACTTGTACAGAGCCAATGCATTGGATTTATTCTTTGTCGTCCGAGCTTCCAGAGCAAGTAATGTAATAATTATTAATTCAACACATTTTTCATATCATTTTTCAATTAAAGTTTGAAAACCTCTCTTTATAAATGTATATCCTTGTATATTAAGAACAGATTATACCTATCTGGTTAAATGCCGTCATAGATATAGGTTAGAGTGTGAAAACTGCATGTAGCTACAATCCTTTTCTGTTCTTTTTTTTTTTGCTTTGACCAAAGCTCAACTGTCCTGCAATTATAATTTTACCATCACAGATTTTAACAGTCAAGGGCCCGTTTTCCACCAGTTTTACCTGGCTCCCAGAACACTTCTGGTAAAGCGGTGACATTGATTAGAATAGGGGGCCATTTTACTAGCCTTCCGTCATTTTGCTTTGACCAATTGATTAATTTTTAGTTAGTTGTTGACGATTTGGTAATTATATTGCCACGTGGAAGATTAGGAAAGACAAACTTCAGGATGACACAGCAAGTCTCTGAAAATGTAGATCACAGCACCCATGGCCTCTAGGTCTTCTCGGCGATCTTCAGTTTGTCTTCCCTAATTTACCCGGCATCTCCACCAAAATGCCACGTGGAAAATTAGGAAAGGCAAACTTCAGGATGACACAGCAATTTATTCATGGCAAGAACAAACTATGAATGATAAACAAAAGACAATAAATGAGGAAAGTTTACAGAGTATCAAAATATAAACATAAAAAATGATACTCTGTTAATAGAATAAAAATTCTTTGCTACAATATGTTTGTTATTCTTCTCTGTTTATTTTATTTCAAAATTCGTTTAGATATTTTAATGTTTTTATTTTTTGCTTTTTTATGTTCAAAGATTCTTTCTTGAATATTTCACATCATCACTCTGTTTGACTAAATCATTTCGTTTTGGTCTATCTTGGGATATTAATATTAGAATATTGCCACGTGGTATATTAGGGAAGACAAAAACTTCAGGAGGGGACAGCAATTTATTTCAGGGAAGGACAAACTATGAATTGTAAACAAAAGATAAGCCACGAGGGAAATTTACAGAGTCGCAAGATTTAAACATTAAAAAAAATGACCACTCTGTTAATAAAAACTAATAAAATTAATAAATACTATGTTACAATATTGTAACAAAGTATTTATTATTTTAGCAGAGTATTATTTTTTATCTTTATATTTTGCTACTCTGTACATTTCTTCCCTCTTTTGCTTATCTTTTGTTTATCACTCATAGTTTGTTCTTGCCTGAAATAAATTGACGTGTCATCCTGAAGTTTTTGTCTTCCCTAATTTTCCACGTGGCATGTTGGTGGAGATGCTGGGTAGATTAGGGAAGACAAACTGAAGATCGCCGAGAAGACCTAGAGGCCATGGGTGCTGTGATCTACATTTTCGGAGACTGACTCCAGGATTCCACAGCCGTGCTAAAGCCAAGACTTCCCCCCAAGATGACGATGTCCCTATAGACGATACGAAGACAAAGCCGCTCTTCACGCCGCAAGATAGAAGACGCAAAGGTACTAGGGACAAAGTTCCAAGACTTCGATGGAATCCTTGGCAGAAGCACGTCAGATCCATGTCAGTAACTACAATAATATATAGCTGTGGGTCACAGCTCCCATAGGGAAGGAGCTATGCAACAAAGTATTTATTATTTTAGCAGAGTATTACTTTTTATCTTTATATTTTGCTACTCTGTACACTTCCCTCTTTTGCTTATCTTTTGTTTATCACTCATAGTTTGTTCTTGCCTGAAATAAATTGCCGTGTCATCCTGAAGTTTGTTTTCCCTAATTTTCCACGTGGCAATATCATTGTGTGATGTTTAGTAACGTTCCTTTTGATATATTTCAATGCAGCAAGAAAACGTTGCTAAGATAAATATATTTGTGTAATTACAGTATATATTCTTTTAAATTAAATAATGCTATATGTTTTTCGGAAGAGATGAGTATCTTTTATCTTTATCAACGTAATCTCAAGCTATCTGGAATTTCTGCCATTCTACAGGAGTATAAAACGGCTTATACTTTTTATGTACTCCTGTAATAGGGCAGAAATTCCCGAAATCTCGAAATTACGTTAATATACACACATACAGCTTTATTAAGACCACCGGTCTTATACAGATATATCACAGGAAGAAAGCATAGATGGAGCTCCTATACTCCAGGCAGCGCAGCACCCAACAACAGCCTCCAGTTCCGACACATCTCCAGTGGCCACAGAATCCACCTTGCATAGGTTAGCGTATAACTGAAAAGACGAGTGTGGAATCACCGCGTTTTAGTCTTCGCTTTCCTCATCCAAATGGACCACGGCATTCGGCAATTATATTAATCTCCTCTGAACGGTGACTGCGGCCTTGTAGAATTTATATATAAGTCTGTATAACTTTACAACGTTGTTGATTATAACTCTAGTCATTGTTAAATATTAATTTACGCATTGTTAGATATAAAACTATTATTACTGTTGTATATATGACGTATATATTGTAATGTATTTGTGATTATATGAAAGTACTTATTTTAAAATATGATTTGATACCCATTTTGTGTGTTAGATATAAAATATAAGGCAGCACAAAACCCAATAACAGCCTCCAGGTCCGACATATGTCCATTGGCCACAGAATCCACCGTTGAATAGGTTAACATATCACTGAAAGATATAATAAAGATGTTTGATTAATATCCAGGATATTTAAATCAATTGTTAACTATGCTCTCTTAAAATCTTTTTAAAAAACTTATAGGTAGTTAAATTTTGGATATCGATATAGCTTCTCTCTTTAAATATTGTAGAAGTATTTGCTTGCAATACAACTTCTATAAAAGAATGCATAAAAAAGGATAATTTTTGTCTTTCTTGGAGGTTGTTTATAGTAGGTGTTGGAATAGATCAGCTGTTTAAAAATCACTTTATTAGGTACTGCTCAAAAAGAACAACCTAGTTTATGATAATTTACAACAATGAATAATACAACAACAAAAGCCTTTATTGAGGACCTCTCGTCCTATACAGGATTCGCCAATTTACAGAGTAATTGAAGAGAAGAGAACTAAGAATACAGAGAGAAACCTATAAGTAGTAGGTATAGTATAGTATTTTCTACACTGTGACTATATACAACAGCAGCAACAAGCCTTTTACTGCAATCAAAGTCCCATACAGGATTCGTCATTCTAATCCTGACAAAGATTATTTACATATAATTATTTACATCAATTAAATTATGTATCTAGCTTCCTTTTCTCTTCAGCCGTCTTCCAAAATTTGAACAACGCAAACGCTCCAGCTCTGTTTCTCACCACCTCATTCAACAGGAGCTCCAAAGAGAGTTCCTCAAGGCCTATTTCACTGAGGAGCACTTCTCGTTCGTCTTTCAGCCCCATACATGAGAGTATATGGTGATGTAGCCCTGGCTCCATTCTTGTCCCGCAAATCTCGCATTTCCAAACTAAATATTCTGGGGCGATCATCAGTGAACAACAATGAATAATATGTGAGGGTTATTCACATATTAAAACAAATTGTCAACACGGGATTCAATCCCGGTTCATGGCTGTCGGGAATCGAGGATTTTAATGACTCGTCACCGACTCTTGGAATTGATAAGATAAAGGTTTTCTTTTTCAAGAGGTGTTTTCTCAGGAAGATGACGCTCAGCTAGTCTGCTGTTCATGGGGAGGTGTTTGAATGTTTAAGTGAAATATTAATAATCATTTTTATATAAAATTGTAAGTAATCCAGGGAAAAAACGTCATGGGTATTTACAACTAGAGCTGATTTACATTTAGAGCATTATCTCTTATTTAGTGGTCTAATTGTATGGTTACCTTATATCCATCAAAATCTGACAAGGGTTAACGCGAAGATATGCAAATACTTAAGGATAATTAGTCATAGGTCAGATATGCAGATAGTTAAATAATGACAGTGATTGATTGCTTTATTAATAAATTATATTAGTTTATATTATTACTAGGTATACTGTCTTGATTTTTATGATTAATGCTTCAAAATTGATGCTTTTTCTGGGATAGTACTCCCATAAAGACTTAAATTGACGTTTTTAATTTGGAGCTTGTCTATACTCAAAATTCTTCTCTGGGAATCGGTGAAAGGATTATCTAAACCGTTGTTTTTCGACCGCTACGACCCGGGTTCGATTCCCGCATTGGGCACCTTTTCTGATTAAAAAAAAAATGCTCCAATGGCCCTAGATTCTTACAAAATTTCAACCCCACCAGCGAGTTCAAGTAACCAAACAGAGCTCTGGAATATTTGTAAGTGCAAAGTCAAACTGCTTTTCACATGTTTAGGCATGTGGTGCATTTACAGTAAAAGCAGTCGCCTACTTCTACCCACCGTGATTATCATGGCTTGTACCATGTGTACTAGGGATGCGCAAAAAAAAATCTTCTTTTGAGCAATCTTATTCTATATAGATGCTGTGGTGACCAATTCATCCTACGGTAGTTTCCCAAGTTTTCCTTAGTTGTCAAGTCCATGTCGTTTTCGATGTCATCCAGCCATCTTCTTTTTAAAGAGATGGTCTAATTGCTATCCATCAAGGAAAGTTACATGAAGGATATTCAAAATTATGCCTCTATTCCGGAATGGTTAATATTTATAGAATGCAGGATTCTGATAATTCAAGGCTTCGAGTCTTCCAAATTGATACTATTTTGAAAAAATCCTTCTAAAGGCTTCCAAATTTTTAATATTTTGAGATCATTTACTTTTTAAAATGTTTCTAAATTACTAATTATTTGGAATACCCATTTTTAAGCTTTGTAATTGTTGCCATTCTGAAAGTATTTACCTATAAGGCTTCCAAATAGACGCTAATGTGGAACTTTCTACTTTAGAGGATTTCAAATTACTATTATTCACAAACACAACACACACTTTAAGACGCCAATCTTATACAAATTCGCCTCTCTCATTGCCGGCTTGCAACATCCTCACGATGATCAATCAACATTATGCAGTGGAAGAGAAAACGATGAATCTATGTTATTTTCCATGCTTACTGCTTTGTAAAAGTTATACAGGGACATAGCAACCATTCGACTTGATATGGCGCTGGTGAAATACTTTGTACTGAGGTAAGTTGGCTGTCGTTTACTTTGAGAAGAACATCTCTCTTTCTTCGATAATATATATTAGATATAATGAGATATTTCAATTTATATTTTTTTACTTTGTGAAAAGATGGCATATTGTAGATCTCTCACTGAAGATTTTGGTATGGTTTTCCTGACAAAACGAATGGACTATTCTCTGTTGTGCAGCATAGCGTTTTACTGAGAATTACTATTATTATTCTGAAGTGACGATTTTCAAGGCTTTCAAACTGCAGCCAATTTGGGACAATATATACGAGTATTTCAGGTTTCTAAACTTCTACCACATTCTGAGAGCCCTAATATTTCAAATAATCTTCAACATTGCTTCTATTCTAAAATATTTCCACAGAATAATTATTTTTGTATACTCTGTTGTTTATCATCATAAATATTAGCCTAGTCATCACCCCTTACCATGCTTGTAGATTATCACTTGTAAAATTAATTGACACATTTTGCAATAAGTTTAATTAATAAATTATTTTTAATTAAGCTTTTGGAATACTTGTCTTCTCTACAGTAACAATATTTCAAATAAATGGCTTTCAATCTTCTGTATTTCCACAGCAACCCACATGTTCAAAGTTTTCAAACTGCTTTAAGGTATATTTTTTCTTGTCAAACTCGATGAGCATTGAGGTTTAGTGGCATATTCCAATCTTCACGTTAGAGCATAAATATACAGTATTTCAAAATTTATTTCAGGGCACAAAATAGTTCAATACAGTAAACCCTTCTAAAACGAACATGGGATAACTTTCCTTTATAAGGAACCTGAACTATAATCATCATTTTTATTTTATAATACAATGAACTCTATGACTATAACAAACCATGGCTATAGTGAACCACTGGTTCAGTCCCATTGAGATTCGCTATAGAGAGTTTCACTGTATTTTAATATTTCATCCAATTATATTGATAGGTAAAATTGAACACCTTTTACTTGTCATTTAAAGCTGAAAGAAGTACAGTCGACTCTCGATAATTCGAAACTCGTTAATTTAAATCTCTCGATAATTTGAAATGTTTTCCCGGTCCCTTGAAAAATACTCTATAAGTTGAATAAAATCAATATTAATTGGTCCCCTTGGTAATTTGAAATTGAAGGAATAGTATATTACTAAAAATGAACATTTGTGAATAACTGCACAAAACTTTAAAATAATAAATCACGAATTTTGATATTAAACTCTTGTTTGAGAAAGGGCAAGACGCGAAATCTCCCAATAAATTTATTACTTTAAAAAATCGCGGTAAGTCACTTGTTTAATCTTGTATCAACATAGTATGTATATCCTGAAACTGCCAAAACTACAAACTCTTGTTTACTTGATTTTTTCCTTCCCTCCCTCTTAGTTGTTTAAACTCCTGTTATTTTGAACTCTGGAAAAATTGAAAATTTTCTCTGATCTCGTGAGTTTCAAATTATCGAGAGTCGACTGTATATCTATATAGAGATGAATAATTGACAGCCATCTCAATATCACAACTTTTATTCGAAACAATGGTTTGTTTCCAGGTGGGTCTGGAAGCCTCAAGATTGGAACAAGGTTCTCATCTAACAATGCCAGGAGATGTAACAATGGACATCTTTGATTGTCGAAATCTGAAACAATCGATGGTGGTATTTCTGGTTTTCTTGATAAAATCTGTGAATAATTCTGGTATATCTTAGAAACTTTATTGGATAGCAAATTTCATATCGATAACTATCGGTAAATTAGATAATAATTATAAAAAAAAAACTTTACTATAAACCTAACATACACATATAACCTAATTAATCTTTAAGAATTTTCTATATAAATAAAAATATCGAAGTTTATATAGAAATGAAAAGTTTCAACTCTGTTATCTAGTTAAATTTTATTACAAAATATCAGATAAATCGAACACAAACATCACACTATCTCGCCACCTCAGAGCCTGGTAGGAGATAGGTAAAAATGGCTGGCAACTTTAATATAAAACGAACTTATAACGTAATTAGTCTTTAAGATATTTTTCTATATAAATAAAAATCCCGAAAGTATATATAGAAATGGGAAGTTTCAAGGCTGTTATCTAGTTTATAATTATATATTTATTACCAGATATTAGATAAATCGCTCTGTGCTTCACTTCCATCAATAATTGACAATATGACCCAGAATAAGTATATTGCTACGGCGTTTTATGGTTTCCACAAGTCCATATCTCAGAAGAAGGCCAGGTGACACTCACTCCTCACTTTCTTACTGCTACTCTTTTTGTGTTGTTTTTCTTGCTTCCCTCTTTCTCTTTCTTGTTTTTTCTTTTTCTTCTGTCTATATCGTTATTTCCTTTGTCTCACTGCTTTGTTCTTATGCATACCTCTGGTGAATCCTGTATAGGGTCAGTGACCCTAAATAAAAGCTTTTTGTTGTTGTTAAAAAAAAAAGATAAATTGAACAACACCATACCATTACGACACCTCAGAGCCTTGTTGGAGATAAGTAAAAATGGTAAACAACATCAAACAGGCTGTATAAGACGATGGCGATGGTGAAATGAATGCCGGATTTAAGACCAAATTAGATGGTTTCTACTGTTATTAAACATGTAGATGAAATATCAAAGAGAATGCCAGTATGTCAAGACTAAATAAAAGGCCTTTACGTCAAATCCAAAAATAATGGATGAAGAACTAAGAATACATAACGTATCTCTCCTATCAGAACATCATACTACCTACATGTGAATACATTTTACAAGATTACAGAACAAATAGTTCATAAAGCGATGTTCATGTTAAATATTAAAGTCACCGCCCCAATTTCACCCAAATTCAACCGTTTAATAACGCTATAAATGAGAACGTATTACAAAGCCCAAAGATGTCCTAAATTTTAGAATAAAATTCACTATGGTTACGATAAAAAAAAAAACTTTTTGATAGATAATAGATCACTGAAAACAATTAAGATTACAACAACAATTCCTTTTATCAACTTTCTTCATTCTGTGTATCTTTCCATGTTGAATATTTTCTTTGTTATATTTGTATGTACATTTAGCGCAAGTGTCCCTAGGGGGACATAGCGTTTTGAATTGAAATAAATAAATAAATAAAAACTTTCTTCAAATAACAGACACATTCCGACCGGAAGAGTTTACATTTTTGCGACGTTTAGACAAAAATATTTTGTCTTCATCAGAAAAAAAAAAACACATTTCTGGCCGAAGTGTCTGTTAATTCAAGAACTTTTAATGCTGTTCAGGCAACCTCTATCTTCAATATTGTATCAACCTGTTCTAGTTAATGGTATTCCAAACACAATATATCATATATTCAAATGAGTCCATTACGATACAAAGAAATCTTCAAGAGCAAAGACCATCAATTAAGTCCGTTGCCGATACAGAGAGATATTCAAGAAAGAGCAAAGACCATCAAGTGAGTCCGTTGCGATACAGAGAAATCTTCAATGAAAGAGCCAATACCATCAAGTGAGTCCGTTGCGATACAGAGAAATCTTCAATGAAAGAGCAAAGACCATCAAGTGAGTCCGTTGCGATACAGAGAGATATTCATGAAAGAGCAAAGACCATCAAGTGAGTCCGTTTCGATACTGAGAAATCTTCAAAAAAGACCATCAAGTGAGTCCGTTGTGATACAGAGAAATCTTCAAAAAAGACCATCAAGGGAGTTCGTTGCGATAAAGAGAAATCTTCAAAAAAGACCATCAAGTGAGTCCGTTGTGATACAGAGAGATATTCAACAAAGAGAAAAGACCATCAAGTGAGTCCGTTTCGATACAGAGAAATCTTCAAAAAAGACCATCAAGTGAGTCCGTTGTGATACAGAGAAATATTCAAAAAAGACCATCAAGGGAGTTCGTTGCGATAAAGAGAAATCTTCAAAAAAGACCATCAAGTGAGTCCGTTGTGATACAGAGAAATCTTCAAATAAAGACCATCAAGGGAGTTCGTTGCGATAAAGAGAAATCTTCAAAAAAGACCATCAAGTGAGTCCGTTGTGATACAGAGAAATCTTCAAAAAAGACCATCAAGGGAGTTCGTTGCGATACAGAGAAATCTTCAAGAAAGAGCAAAGACCATCAAGTGAGTCCGTTACGATACAGAGAAATCTTCAAGAAAGAGCAAAGACCATCAAGTGAGTCCGTTACGATACCGAGAAATCTTCAAGAAAGAGCAAAGACCATCAAGTGAGTCCGTTACGATACAGAGAAATCTTCAAGAAAGAGCAAAGACCATCAAGTGAGTCCGTTGCGATACAGAGAAATCTTCAAGAAAGAGCAAAGACCATTAAGTGAGTCCGTTGCGATACAGGGAGATATTCAAGAAAGAGCAAAGACCATCAAGTGAGTCCGTTGCGATACAGAGAAATCTTCAATGAAAAAGCCAAGACCATCAAGTGAGTCCGTTGCGATACAGAGAAATCTTCAATGAAAGAGCAAAGACCATCAAGTGAGTTCGTTGCGATACAAAGAGATATTCATGAAAGAGCAAAGACCATCAAATGAGTTCGTTGCGATACAAAGAGATATTCATGAAAGAGCAAAGACCATTAAGTGAGTTCGTTGCGATACAGAGAGATATTCAACAAAGAGAAAAGACCATCAAGTGAGTCCGTTGCGATATAGAGAAATCTTCAAAAAAGACCATCAAGTGAGTCCGTTGTGATAAAGAGAAATCTTCAAAAAAGACCATCAAGTGAGTCCGTTGTGATAAAGAGAAATCTTCAAAAAAGACCATCAAGTGAGTCCGTTGCGATACAGAGAAATCTTCAAAAAAGACCATCAAGTGAGTCCGTTGCGATACAGAGAAATCTTCAAAAGAGACCATCGACCAAAAGGTACAACTTCCGCAATGATCATTGGCAGCAAGCGTATACCGACGTTCTAATTGCGGTAGTAATCCACCATAAAGACATCAAGGTCTTTGTGCGGTGTGAAAGAGTGGCAATCATAGAGGTGGATGAAGAAACCGTCGTCTCGTGTCGGTCATAATGGAGGCGAGAGACGGAGCATGACTTCACGCAGGATCCTAATTCCGTATTCTTGACTGCTTCGCTCGGTCCAGCACGCGAGTGTCCAGACGTCGTTGGGTACTTCCATTAATGGTGGTGTGACACAACAACCTCCATTGAGCGACACTTCGACACTTCTGCTAAGATACAACCTCCCCGAGTAACCATCTTTTTGTTAAAACACACAAATACACACACATACAGATTTTATACCACCGATTTTATTACGATTCACCACAGGAAGGAAGTATAGATGGAGCTCTTATACTCCAGGCAGCGCAGAGCCCAACAGCCTCCAGGTCTGACGCATGTCCAGTGGCCACAGAATCACTGAAAAGGCGATCAAATAGATTACCTTTAATAGGATATTTCAGACTCACACGAGATTATTCTGATGATAAATAAAGTAGAAAATAATATATTGATATTTATGTTTAAAAGAAACATTCGTGCTTTTAATGTTTTTATTTCCTACTAGCGGGTGTACCCGGCTCCGCCCGGGTTTTACCCGAGTGAAAGTTTGCCTAACTAATATTATATATTATGAAGTATAATAAACAATGTTAAAGATTAGTTTTAATTATTAATCAAGATTGTGTGTGAATATGTGAGAAAGATGTAATATCGTTGTTGTTTTCTTGGCCGACTGTTTTACATATGGTGTTATCTTAAAATTGCTTGTTTTGAATATTTTTTTAGATTGAGTTGAATGAATTGCTGAATTTTTTTTTTGTATTTATATATAAATAAAATTAACTCTGTTGATTTTTTTTAGTATTTAATCGATAACAGCGAAGTTACGCATGTTAAAGTTAGGAAAAATATTTTGATGTTAAGCAAAACCTGCTCCATCTCGTTTTACATAAATGTTGAAAATTTGGTCGAAATTGATGCATTGTAACGAAAGTTTTTAGCGAACAACACTTATGAAATTTCATTTTATTAATATAGATATGCTAAAAAATGCTCCAATGACCCCCGAATTTTGTAAAAGTCCAACCTCACCAGCGAGTGCAATTAACCAAACGTGGCTCTGGCACATTTGTAAGTGCAAAGTCGAACTGCTTTTCACATGTGTAGACATGTGGTGCACGTACAGTAAAAGCAGTCGCCTACTTCTACCCACCATGATCATCATGGGTGTTCTAAGGATATGAAAAAAAAAAAAAAAAGATGGCGCGTTATTGCTTTGTAATAATATATGCCTAACTTGTCCTTATTGTTTGCGGAAGAGCATTGCTCGATGCAAATATTTATATGTAATTCTGCTGTCCTAAAAGCTTATGTCCCTAGTTTGCTCAAATACCATTTCTAAGACTCTACCCTTCATTGTAGCGTATATAAGCAGAATGATCCAATACAGTATTAGAGCTCTAAAAAGCAGTCTGGTAGATTAAATTGACGAAACCGCTGGGAAGGTCTACTACTGATGTACCAAGTCCTCCCAAAATATTTTATCACATCTAAGGACAGTAGAAATTTATTTTCTGTTTAAAAGAAACGTTCGTGCGTGATGCTTCCATTTCTTATATAATACTAGCCGAATGACCCGGGCAACGCCCGTGTTTTACCCGACTGTAGATGTTACAACGGTGATCCTTAGGTCGCTGGTTCAAATCCGGCTCGAGGGAGCCGGCGAGCACGTGACCTCCCTGTGCGCGCGCATCCGTGACAGAGGCCGATGAGGAAAGACGGTCGTGACTATATATATATAATCTTATATTAAAGTAATTATATATAGCTCCATATATGTCCATATTTCCTTTATAACTGTAAATTCGAATTTCTTTATTCCTCTTTTTAATGACTCCTTTTCTATTTTTCTCAGGAGAATCTGTATATAGGACTAAAGGTCTTAATAAAGATTGTATTGATTGATTTATATATCGCCGAAAAACGTGGGAAAACGAGTATAATAAAACACCTGTTCTCTATTGAATTTGATCCTTCGTTGGAGATTTGATTATGTTAGTTGTTGTTGTCGTGTCCAATGAAGAGCCTCAGATGTCTCCATACATCTCTATCACAGCAGTCGCAATGTCCTCTATCTTGGGTGTGTAAAGCTGCTGCTCTGGGTCCATGTCAATTTTCTTCAAGGCTGCGGCCATTGCTGGACATGAGAATATGTGGGTAGGAGTTAGTTCCACACCAGGGCAGTTGTTGCATGTCCTATAGGTTCTTGTGCAATCTGGATATATTGTCATTCCTTTATAGTGTTTTTTTCTAAGTCTTGTTATAGTTTTTGTAATTCTTTTCTCAGAGTTTATTTCGCATATTTGATATTTTCTTATTTTTGTTAAATTATCTTGTATTTTGTCAAAGCATCAGCATCAAATACTGACATTTGTTCTTTTCTTTGGCTCAACTTTCTGGCTTCCTTTGCCAATTCATCTGCCATCTCATTACCCCCGATCCAAACATGGCAGGAATCCATTGTAGAATGCAGTTCTTCTCCAATGGTTCCAGTTGGGTAAGTAGCGATTTTTAACGGTAATTATGTTATTTCAAGTCATTATATTGTATTTATAAGGGTTGTCACAGAAGGTCGCATATCAAATAGATAGTTCAAGGGAGGTACTTGACTATTCATAAAACGATAGAAGAATTAATGGGTAAATATTAATTAAAGTTAACAGAGGATCTGTTTTTATCAAAATATTCATTTTATTGGAATAAATATTTTAAAATTCAAATGACGCGGAAATATTTTCAAATTTACATTTCTCCATATTAGTAATTTTGAAAAATCTGTTGTACTCCAATTAACAAGTGTTCTAATTAACTAAATCTTCTGTATTGAGGTCAGGAAAGTTCCAAGAAAGAAGTTGATATTCCAAGCCACGGCTATCCAATCAAAAGGCTGATTAATCGAGCAAACTTGGATTAAGTCCCAATCGCAGATTGCGTGTGCAAACACTTTTTTGGCGTCTGCTTCAGGTAAACTCATTAGTCTTCTGCAGTTTCTTTACGCCATTTTTGTTTTTATTTCGTGACCCCGAAGTTGATTGGCTGACAGAAGACTGCCCTCATTCTGTAGGTATAGAACATCTTAAAATATTTATTGAGAAATTAAAATGTCTTAAGATAGAGATCAATAATGTAAATTGTGAAAGATGAGTGGTGGTGGTGTCTTGTCCAGATTTTGTTGCTCCATGGAAAGGGGGGTGTCATTGCCCCGTTAGTCAGCCACATTTCAGAGTTCCCTGTTCACGGTTACCGTAGCGGCTCACGACACCGTACTACAGGACAATCCCTTACTTGTGCTGCTTCTCCCGCCCGCCACGTAGAGAAAGACTTCTGGGCAGGATAATGTTGTATTAGACATATATAAATATAACATTTTCCAGTCTAACATGAGACAAAAATATCGAGAATACATAAATCACAATTCAAATCCTCAGGAACAATCTCAATATAAATAATATCAACGAATACATAATTAAAAATAATTTAAGTTCTACGAATAATTTGAAAATTTTGAAAACTTCACTTTCAAGGAAGCTACAAACTATAAATGCGGAACAAGGAAAAAAGGAAATTTACAAACCGAAACAAATTCTTCATCAACTAAGACAGAATAACGAAAAGTGGAAAAATGAAAAAAAAAAACACCTTGAATATCCAACAAGCCAGACAAAACCTTCTCAAGAAAAAGACCCCCAAGAGCCTAAGGACCAACACAAAGACATTAATTTAAAATTTAATTATAAATGAACCACACTTGTATATAACCACATCCCCCTCACCTTACTGTAAATATGATGGTCTAGGTTGCTCTTTATGAGCGGCACCTAATAAGTTAATTTTGGAACAAGAACAATTCAAATATTCACACAAAATACTTTATTTACCTTTATAATACAAATAGCAACAAAAATATGTGAAGAAATCAATTGAGTGATGTTGGGGAAACTTTTAAATTCGTAGAGAAGAGAAATATCCTTTATTACTTAAAGATATAAAACAATAAAAGATGGACAAATTATATGTACATCAGCAGCTCACGTCGACCTGTCCTATCCAATAACCGCTAGCCTACCAACAATCTAACAAAGCTGTGATATATAGACAGAGATGCCAATCAACATAGACTATACTAAAGTGCTATGCAAATCACAAAAGTATTGTATCGTAGAAATATCCGGAATTGTTAATTTCAACAAGCGGAAACCAACTAAGACATTTGAAAATTAAAATATTTTCATTGACATCTTGTCAATACACATGCAAAAATACACCGTCTGCACTATTTTAAAAAGATAATTATATATATAAATACATGATACTATGTACAATGTATATGGCGCCTCTGCCACCGCTGCAGAGTTTGGTGGAGAATCGCCAACGGGTCTCCAGCGACACGGCGTATATCGCGAGGTGAGAAAATATGAGAAAATAAAATAGATCGCCATATTAGAGCTATAACGAAAAATCAGTTTTATTGTCAAGATCCACTAGAGCCATAAAGCATATATATTTTATTAGATATAGATGCACAATAGTTTTCTAAAAGAAACCACTTGAAACATGGTTGAACTCTGTCTTTTCTGAAAGTGCCTCTTATCAAAGACCATTTCATTTGTAACTTCGTCATGAATTGTCTAACATGAAATAATCTGATAAGAGACAAACGCCTGGAGATACCGGACTCAATAATGTCTTTAGGCTATGGTCTCTCATGGGACATTCTACTGTATTAACCTAAAATGCTGGAAATGCTCCCTACGGACTTAAAGACAGATTATCATATGATACACTGCATATTGCATATAAATGATTCTATAAATTCTTAACAGCACCGTCTATTCGGACATTTTATGCAATTTGATCATTTGCCTGTTTCATATTCAACAGAAAAATCAAATAAAATTGCAATGTTAAACCTCTTTTATATTTTCATTTAGTATTTCAAAGTAGATATGGAACAATTAAAAAATATTTATTGCCATCTTGTTAATTACATATATTCACAGTATGCATAATTATCAGTACAGTGATAAAATGATGTGAAAATTTGATATAAATGGTTTGTACAAGGTGACTCTGCCGCTGATGCAAAATACAAGGGAATATAGCCAACGGCTCTTCAGCAACATAGTCTTATGCCCATAGTTCATTTAAAATATCATTTCCAAGAGGTCAAATTTTTAAAATTTAAAAATGAACTCTTTTTAGTATTGTTTTAATAGAATAATTCTCTAATATCTTGCATATTTTAATTTTAAAATATTCCTTAAAACTTTCTTCAATCTGTAAATTGTTTTTCTCGAATACACACAATACAATTTGATTTTATTTAACTAAATTTGCATACAAACCCTTTGTACATATATTAATTGTGTTGATATTTTTCTCTTTTTATCTAACTAACTTGAATACTAATTATTGTACATATTTCAAATATCTTTCTTTCTTTTCTCTCTCTCTCTCTCTCTCTTTCAAAATATTGTTTATATTTAAAGTGTAAGTATCCCTAGGGGGACATAGCACTCTAAGTCGAAATAAAGGAAAGGAAAGAAAGAGGTAAACCTTAGTATCAGTAAAATGTCATTTTATTGGCGCCGCGTTGACGCGACAGTTGAACTCATGGCTGCGGGGTAAGCCCTTTTGGTTTCTACGTTCCCTCTAGATGTACCTCTTTATTTAATTGAACACACAAAAACGAAACATACAAAGTTAAATTGATTAAAGGAGGATTGGGTACAATGATTAAAAGTCCATATTAGAGTAGGGGGTGTAAGAAGAGGTGGTGAGTATTTACACACGTGTTTATAATTCTTAAATTACCGCATATATATATCAAAAATATTTTTATTTTTTTTTTATTATTTATACTTCAGATCTTCATTTTCCTCTTGTTGCAAACATCAAAATGTAATATAACAGCGGTATGGTAGATTAAACTGGAGAAACCGCTGGGAGGGTTAACCACTGATGAACCAGGGGCTCTCCTATTATTTTATCGTTGTAGTAAGGGCAGTAGAAATTTGTTTTATTTCAAAAACAATCATATATATACGTATCTAAAATAGTTCCAATTTATCATGACAGATGGCGTGCGAATACATCATATTAGTATAAATTAAGTTCTTAAATCATCTACGTATATCAACATTGGTAAAAGTTATAAGGTAGATAGTGTTGCACACCAAGCTGCGGTTTAACAGATTTTTCAGTCTTGATTCTCTCCTCAGACGCGTCTTACATCTTTCCAGAACGTGTCTCAACCATCCTACAAGGTTAAACCAGTCAATAATAAGACAACTATATTTTCAGGTAACACCTAGAATATCTCTTTATTTATCATATCAAAGTTTAAAGCAGGTTGTGTATTCAGTGTATCAAAATACAAATGATTTTATAGTACATTAATATTTCATAATAATATTCTGTTTTATAAAAATAAATAAATATAATTTAAATTTTAAATATATTAGAAATAATATTATAAATAATTTTTAAAATACGCGCATTAATCATGATGCAACAAGAGGAAAATGAAGATCTGAAGTATAAATAATAAAAAAATCAAAATATTTTTGATATATATATATATGAAAAAAGAGTACAGAAGTGAAATTGTACTGGGATAAGGTGAATAAATTAAGAAAAAGACATCTCCTAATTATAGAACTGAAAGTTTCTGATGGCTTGCGCCATCTGTCGAAATCAATATCAACTAATCGTTGATTGTTCTGGAATAATTTGTAATCAACGAGTACACAACAACAACAACAACAACAACAACAAAAAGCCTTTATTTAGGGTCACTGACCCTATACAGGATTCACCAGAGGTATGCATAAAAACAAAGCAGTGAGACAAAGGAAACAACGATATAGACAGAAGAAAAAGAAAAAAAAAAACAAGAAAGAGAAAGAGGGAAGCAAGAAAAACAACACAAAAAGAGTAGCAGTAAGAAAGTGAGGAGTGAGTGTCACTTGGCCTTCTTCTGAGATATGGACTTGTGGAAACCATAAAACGCCGTAGCAATATACTTATTCTGGGTCATATTGTCAATTATTGATGGAAGTGAAGCACAGAGTTGCCCGAGTAGTTGATATTTATTTATCGATCAGAATATGCCCTTTTTCTATAGATGAAACATCATGTGCATATTTTTCCTTGCTTCTTTACCTGTAGTTTTAGGCAAAGAAACAATATAATGATATTGATGTTCTGTTATAACATTGATGCTTACTAAATTGCCACATATGCCAGAAAACATTAAAATTCTTGGCCTCTCCTAGAGGTGGTCGTTCATCGAAGGTAAGATTTAACCAGTTCAATCATTTTGATCTCCCAAAGATCTCATCAGGCCGATCGTACATGTGAGCTATTACTGAATCACCAACAGCCATGGTAGCGCCTTACAAATCATTCTTAAGAAAGAACAATACTTTTGATTATGCAGAAACATGTTGCATGTTATTGATTAAAAAACAATCAACACGATCCCGTATATATAATGTAATAATTCAAACTCACACATTGTTCTTTTCAAATCTAATTACCCGAAGAAATGTTCTCTTAGAGAAAAAACGCAATCACAGAAGGCTCTTTGTCCACAATGAGAATTGTTGCGACCATTAATTTAGTTGTAAGATCAGATTTTAATCATCCTTAATTTCTTTAGTCTCCACACCCATTTCCTTTCAACTGATTGAGCAATTATCATATCAGATCTATAGAAAAGACAATGGCTTTTATTTAGGACTCTGGTCGAGATGGTGTAAGAAAGATGTCAATACTTCACACTTGGTCATTCGGTCAAAATATTTTATTGTTATATTCACAGAGTATTTTTGTGAATATATTTATGATGATATTATCAAACAGAATAATATCTTCTATTTCTCTCAAAACATCCATAGATTGGTGGCTGGTAGTATTCTTGTCCAATCAGAGATTCCTTTTCTATGGATAGTCTTTTGATGGTATCGTAGGGTCTATTTATTTCTCCTTAACCATCTATAGATTGGTGACTGGTAATATTCTAGTCTTCTTAGAGCTTCGTTTATATGGATAGTCGTTTGATGGTATCGTAGGGTCTATTTATTTCTCCTTAACCATCTATAGATTGGTGGCTGGTAGTATTCTTGTCTTCTTAGAGCTTCGTTTCTATGGATAGTCGTTTGATGGTATCGTAGGGTCTATTTATTTCTCCTTAACTATCTATAGATTGGTGGCTGGTAGTATTCCTGTCCTATCAGAGCTTCCATAGAAAATATGGCTAGTCTTTTGATGGTATCGTAGAGGTTTTTCTTCTTAAAATATTTTAAATAATTTCTATTCTCTTCTTTTCTATTTCTGGTCTTTATTCTTTACATCCCTCCATCAGTACCTTTATCCACTTTGTACGGGATATTGATTTGTACGGAGTATGCCATTCTGGCTATGTGATCAAATCCCTGTAGTAGATATACATTGCCTAAGAATTTACTTATATCTCTGAGCCATGATCAGGGATTTCCGTCTACCATGTTATTGAAACAAACAAACAAAAACAAGGTAGGTTTTATCACAATATATATAGATGGAAATTTTTCCGAGAGGAAATTGATCCATAAAAAAATAAAGGTCGCTTCTTCCGTTAAAATATTCTAAAACTAAACGCCATTTATTGACCATCGCTGCAAACTAGCGGGTCGGTGATAAAGCCACAACACCAGCTTTGACAAACTGAAAAGCGTCCACCTAGAGACCATGGTTTCGGGCTAATAGCCCTCGTCAGTCTAGGGCAGACTTTATTCCTTAAGATCCACAAGTCTTCTAATGGAATCTTCACAATCTACCAAAGAGGTATTTAGTTGATAGAGTGGCTAGGCCAAAATATAGATGGAATTTTTTTCCGGGAGGATATCTTCTTCTATATATACTAGACGAATGGCCCGGGCAACGCCCGGGTTTTACCCGAGTGCATATATATTTTAAAAATGTTTTAATTAAAATACTATTCGTTACAATTATAAATTGGCGCCGTGGATGTCTCTCTTGTGAAACGTCCCGCCCCAAACTGTGTGTGTCTTGAAAATATAAAAATAAAAATGTGAACGGAAAAATATGTCCAGGGTAGCCTAGTGGTCATGGCATCTGCCCGGTAAGCGGAAGGTCGTGGGTTCGATTCCCATCCCTTGACACTTTTTTTATTTTATCCATTCTGACCAAAATCTATCCGTGAACTTCACACAGTGAACTTCACACAGACAGAATAAGGCAATTATATAAGTAGATAATCCAAATTGTGCCTTATCACACACTATTTTTTATTTGGCCTTATTACCTTGTGTTTATAATCTATGACGTAATGCCGGCGGCGCGCGCCCGTTAGCTGCCGGCGAGCACGTGACCTCCCTGTGCGCGCGCATCCGTGACAGAACCGGCCGGCCCATGACGGTCGTGACTATATATATAATGGATGGATAATAAAAATAATATAATAATAATAATAATAATTATTATTATTATTATTATTATTATTATTATTATCATTAGATAATGATCATAATGATGATGCGCGCGCTCCCGTGACAGAACCGGCCGGCCGGCCCATGACGGTCGTGACTATATATGTTGATGGATGGATAATAATAATAATATAATAATAATAATTATTATTATTATTATCATTAGATAATGATAATGATCATAATGATGATGCGCGCGCATCCGTGACAGAACCCATGACGGTCGTGACTATATATGTTGATAAAAATGAATGTTTGTATGTATGTTTGTTTGTATGTCCTGTATACAAATTCGCAGTAGTTCACTAATTCAAACCAAAATTTCCATACATAGGTAAAAAAATACGGGGAAGACGATAGGCTATTTTAAATATATATATAAATCAATTATTAAAACTATATATTCAAATTATTCTACTTAGCTTACGAACAGCGCCCTCTATCAAAGATTAGATTAAATTATGCTGATGCAAACAAATAGATAATGCTAATAACAAACAATTATATTTAAAAAATATTATCTAAATATATATCACTCGGGTAGATATGCACACGGATCAATCCCGGGGCGAAGCCCGGGTCACCCGTCTAGTTGATCTATAAAGATGATGGTCGCATCTCCAGAAAAAAAAGTCGCTAAAACTAAGCGACATTGACTGTCTTCTCAAACTAACGGACTCCATTAGCCCGAAACCATGGTCTCTAGGTAGACAATTCTCAGTTTGATAAAGCTGGTGTTGTGACTTTGTTTCCCACCCGAGTCCACTAGTTTGCAGAGACGGTTAATAGACGACACTTAGTTTTAGCAACAACAAAAAGCCTTTATTTTAGGGTCACTGACCCTATACAGGATTCACCAAAGGTATGCATAAGAACAAAGCAGTGAGACAAAGGAAACAACGATATAGACAGAAGAAAAAAGAAAAAAGAAAGAAAGAGAAAGAGGGAAGCAAGAAAAACAACACAAAAAGAGTAGCAGTAAGAAAGTGAGGAGTGAGTGTCACTTGGCCTTCTTCTGAGATATGGACTTGTGGAAACCATAAAACGCCGTAGCAATATACTTATTCTGGGTCATATTGTCAATTATTGATGGAAGTGAAGCACAGAGTTGCCCAGTTTTGAGCATAAGGGTTCTTCTTTCTTGCTTAGTTTTAGCTTCTATTTTTCCGGGAGAGGAGACCATATTTAACATGTGATATTGCTGCAAACAATGCATTAAAACCTCCCATAGGCGACCCTCTGATGAGCGACCACCTCCATAAGTGAACCACCTTTATAAAACCAAATTCTAACTTGATCCTATCTCCAATAACAGATCACATGGAGTCAGTAGAGGTATCCGTTTGTTTTATAGGATAGGAAAATTCTATCTTATTTACATAATCTCGTATTTGTTGCATATATTGTATGCTAATTTTAATCCACATATAATGGCATATACAGAATACATATTAAGAAAAAGGCATCTCCTTATCGTGCAACTGAAAGTTGCTGATGGCTTACGCCACCTATCGGAATAAATATCAACTATTCTCGTTGATTTCTAATTATTCCAGAATTGGCCAAATATCCATTCTTGATTAATCAAGAAAAGCTAACCACGGACGCGTTTCGGGCTGTTGGCCCTTATCAGCGTGGTGCAAGCTGTACCTCATCGACCAAAAAAAAACTGGTCATTCAGGCATCCTGAAAAATCATGAAACGGATAGTTGAGGCCAGAATTGAGTGAGACCGCGACACAATGTGAAAAAAATAGTACAAATGTGAATTTGAAACATTTCCTATTTAGAAATAAAGGATAATCACACAATACTTTGTGTTTTAATATTTAATTCCATTACAACAAAGTTAACCATATTATTTAAACAAAACAAACTTATGCAAAATTACCAAAAGAAAAAGTACAGTGTTGCCGACTGCCTAACTATGAAGAAAAATCAAAGAAAAAAAAATAAAATATTTTATATAAATAAATACAAAGCATGTTACACTTATAAAATTTATTTTTATATATTGAAACGTTACAAAGAGGAAAAGATGATATTCAAATGTACAGAATTTCTATAAAAATTTCATTTTTTAGATTTTTTGTTTGAATTCTTAATTCCACTTCAATTCAATCAAGTCAATAATATTAATAGCAATTTATATCAAAACTCAATAAATATCAATATTCAAAATTTACATCAACAAAATATTCATATAATGAAAGACATCAATAAAGGAGTTTATATTGACACGTTTCTGAATTTTGTAATTAATTTTGTAATTGGTTTTTCATTGATTTTTAATGTGTGATCAATAACTCTTATCATCATTGGAAAAAAAGAACAATTAAAAAACAAAAGAACAACAACATGGTAAATTTGCCTCTATATTTAAAACAAACAAACAAATTAGATAAAGATTTAAAATAAAACATTTCTTAAAAAGTTAAAGCAAAAATAAAACGTTACATAAAATATTTGGCGCAGCTACGAAAGGATTAAAATATAAATCAAAAAAGGCTTCGACGAAAGAAAAAGTAAGTACAATGGCAGTAAATGTAAACAAATTAGAGAAATTTAGCGGTGATAAAGGTTCAATTCGGCCTGAATCATGGCTTAAACTATATGAATTGGAAACTGGTAAACTAGATGAAGTCGATAGAATCAATAATCTAATTTATTATTTATCAAAAGATGCTTTAGAATGGTTTGCTGATGAAATATTGAGCAACGCATCCATTAAAAAATGGGATACTGTTAAACTCAAATTAATTCAGCGCTTTGGTTATAAAGTTGAAAGCCCTATAGTTGCAGCATCAAAAAGAAGACTCAAAAAAGAAGAAACCGTGGAAGATTATTTTAGAGATAAAATTAGATTATTAAATCAAACAAGCCTCAATAATGTCGAGAAGCTAAAAATGTTAACGGATGGATTGCCATTAGATTGGAAAAATTATCTCGTAACAGCCCAGCCTAAAGATCCATCACATTGGATGCAGATTGCCATGGAGATTGAACAAAACAATAATCAAATAAGGCAACAACAGAGAAGTAAAACCAAGGTTTTTAATATAACTACACCTACAATCTCAAAAAATTGCCCATATTGGTGTCCTATTTGTAAGAAAAAAGGATTGTATTTTAAACATTGGATAAGTGATTGCAAAGATTATGATCCTAATTATAAAGACAAGCTTAAACACCAAGCAACTAATATCACCACAGATGTTAAACAAACCATAGCTGATTCACCTTGCATAGCAAATACCAATTTTCCTTATAGATTTGTTAATGTTGAGGTTTTACTTAATAATATTCCAGTTTCATCTTTTATTGATACCGGGTCAACTATTTCATTAATGAGCTGTTCGCTTTTAAAACAACATAAGTTAAAATTGAATGTAAACGATAGAATCAAAATTAAACAAGTAGATAGTTTTGCATATACTTTAGGATCAGTAGAAGTATTTTTGAAAATCCATTCTAAACTTGTCGGGTGTAAGCTTCATGTAGTGAAAAACTTTAGCTATCCATTGCTTATTGGACTTGATGTAGCAGGAAAAATTGGATTAATAATTGACACAAAAGACAAAGCGGTGTATGTTAAAGGAAATGAATGTTTTTATATATCTCCTGAAACGCATCTTCCATCTGTTCAGCAAAAAGAGCTTAATCAATTACTTAAAGAAAATCAAGCATTGTTCAGCCAGCATGAAACTGACATCGGAAGGATTGCTGTTCAACACAAGATCCATACAATTGAACATCCACCCATCAGTTGTAGACCATATAGAAGACCACTTGCCGAATATGATGAAATAAAAAGACAAGTTGAAGAATTGAGTAAAAAGGGACTAATAAGAGAATCTCAGTCACCTTGGGCCTTCCCCGTAGTGTTGGTCTCTAAAAAGGATGGTTCACAAAGGATGTGCATATATTACCGAAAACTGAATGCAATTACAATTGATGACAAGCAGCCTCTTCCATACATCCAAGATATGTTTGATCGCTTACATAATGCGAAATACTTCACAACACTTGACATAGCATGGGGCTATTGGCATGTTGAAATACATCCAGACTCTGTTGAGAAAACTACTTTCATTACAAATGACGGGCATTACGAATTTTTGGTTATGCCATTTGGCTTGAAAAATGCTCCAAGTACTTTTCAGCGAATAATTCAGCATATTTAATCATATAAACTTTCTCCTTGGAATATTAAAAATATAAAGCCAAGTGCCAGGAGAAAATGTTTTTTATTAATCGAATACACGAGCTTTCGGGCAGTCACGCCCTTCAACTGGTAATAATACATGATGGCAATAGGCCTTAAATAGGATTCCGTTATTAAAGAGATATTTTTACATATGAGGAAAAAATAATATAGGACGGCTAAAAAACAATTTAGTTAAAAATATTTGCAAATCTAAGCTATTATATAATATATTTATGTAACTATGCTAATCCTGTAATGGCGGTTGACAAATAAATGGTAGGTTTGAAATTGGATAAATCATGTGACTATCTAATGAAGAGAGAACAAGTATTTAATCATATAAACTTTCTCCTTGGAATATTAAAAATATAAAGCCAAGTGCCAGGAGAAAATGTTTTTTATTAATCGAATACACGAGCTTTCGGGCAGTCACGCCCTTCAACTGGTAATAATACATGATGGCAATAGGCCTTAAATAGGATTCCGTTATTAAAGAGATATTTTTACATATGAGGAAAAAATAATATAGGACGGCTAAAAAACAATTTAGTTAAAAATATTTGCAAATCTGAGCATGGCAGGTGCGTCAATAACAAAGACAATAGGTCCCTCATCTACAGCCATATTCTCGACACAGGCCACTCCTTTGATTTAACTTCACCCACCACATTATACAATAACATCACTAATAAATACCAAAGACTGATCATAGAAGCCATATTATCCATATCAAAAAATAGCATTAACCGACATATAGATTTACCAGCACAATATCAGGATATATGTATTAACTTGAATAACCGTTAAACCCCCCCCCCCTTCCCCCAGTATACTTCCAATATGGCCGCTGATGGCGGGTTGAACAGTCGATATCTTAATACTTGTTCTCTCTTCATTATATAGTCACATGATTTATCCAATTTCAAACCTACCATTTATTTGTCAACCGCCATTACAGGATTAGCATAGTTACATAAATATATTATATAATAGCTTAGATTTGCAAATATTTTTAACTAAATTGTTTTTTAGCCGTCCTATATTATTTTTTCCTCATATGTAAAAATATCTCTTTAATAACGGAATCCTATTTAAGGCCTATTGCCATCATGTATTATTACCAGTTGAAGGGCGTGACTGCCCGAAAGCTCGTGTATTCGATTAATAAAAAACATTTTCTCCTGGCACTTGGCTTTATATTTTTAATAATTCAGCATATTATTGGAAATCTTCTTTGGAACGGTGTTTGTAATTATCAAGATGATATTCTAATTTACAGCAGTACTTTTAAAGATCATATTGAACTCATGAAGAAAATATTTGACAAGCTTAAAGAAAACAATATCAAACTCAAGTTGAAGAAATGCTCCTTTGCAAAACAAGAAATAAGATATTTAGGTCATATCATAGGACATAACAAGATTAAACCTGACCCTGAAAAAACAAAGGCAATAAATGAGTTCCCTCAACCTAAAACAGTGAAGCAAGTAAGGCAGTTTTTGGGTTTAGCAGGTTACTACAGGAAATTTATTCCTAAATTTAGTGAAATTGCAGATCCTTTAACAAGCCTCACAAGAAAAAATAAGTTATTCAAATGGACTACTGAAGTTAACAAATCATTTCAGGAACTAATGTCTCATTTATCCACAGATCCAGTTCTTTCTACATATGATCCTTCATTACCATGTAAGCTTTATACAGATGCATCTAAACTGGGAATTGCTAAACTGCTATTTTAGCTCAAATTGGAAATGATAATCAAGAACATGTAATTTCCTATTATTCAGGGAAACTTCTACCACATCAACAGAACTATTCTGCATTTGAGTTGGAATGCTTTGCTGTAGTTCAATCAGCTGAATACTTTGAAGTTTATCTTGAGAACAATACATTTGAAGTCATTACAGATCATTCGGCTTTGGAAGGGCTCTTCAACATAAAGAAACCAAAGGCAAAATATCTCCGATGGATAATTGAATTATCAAACAAGTCAATGAAAATAGTTCACAGATCAGGATCAAAGCAAACGCATGTTGATGCATTGTCAAGATCACCAGTGTCATTTCATATATCAATCCCCACTCTTCGACTACACCAACAAAAAGCGGATCTCAGTTTTGTAAAGAACTCTCATATTCATCGAGATCTTATTATGGTGAAACATAATGGAGTTCTAAAAACAGTTGTTCCAGAATCATTCCAAGAAGAAATTCTCAAAGAATACCACGATAATCATTCTCACCCCTCAATTAACAAGACAGTAAGATTGATAACACCATTTTATTGGTGGCCGAATGCTATCAGATGCATCAAAGACTATGTTCGCTCATGTAAAATATGTCAAATAACTAAATGCAGTCATAAACCATTTATTGGAGAATATGTTGCACCAAACTCTGATCTGAAACCACTGGAATTAATATCAATGGATACTATTGTGCTAGGCTCTGCAGCAAATGAAACCAAGCACAAATACATTCAAGTAATAATTGACCACCTAACAAGATTTGTTTGGGCTTTCCCTACTGTCACCAACACTTCTCAAGCAGTAATTCAATGTTTAGACAAAATTAACAAAACTGTTCCCCAAATCAAATGTATTTTAACCGACAACGGAAAGAATTTTACATCAAAAGAATTTAACAAGTTTTTGAATGAGCATCAAGTTCAATACACCTATTCGACGCCATATCATCAGCAGAGTAATGGACTGTGTGAAAAGATGAATGATACTATACTCACCAAATTAAGAACAAACCTTCAAGAGAATCCAAGACTAAAATGGTCATCATTACTTGCCAAAATTGTGAAAGATTATAATAGCACACCCCATGATGTCACTGGGTTTTCTCCAAATTTCCTACTTTTTGGTGATTGTGCAATACCAGAATTTTCGGAATCACCACATTTCACCATAGAAAATGCAAGGAAGAAAGCAATAGAAAATAGCGCAAAGCATAGAGAAAAGTGGAAAGCACGACACGATGCAAAACATCCGCAGTCGTCATTCAAAGTTGGTGATCTGGTCCTTCGTAAAATAGCTAGTAATGTTCCAAGTATGGTCAAAACATCCCCAAAGTATAAGGGTCCTTTTCAAATAACAAGAATAATATCTAGTGTTACGTGTGAATTATTGAAAGATGATTCCTCCTTGGTTAAAGTTGCGAAAATAAATCCTTCAAGCCGAGGGATATGACACGTTTCTGAATTTTGTAATTAATTTTGTAATTGGTTTTTATTGATTTTTAATGTGTGATCAATAACTCTTATCATCATTGGAAAAAAAGAACAATTAAAAAACAAAAGAACAACAACATGGTAAATTTGCCTCTTTATTTAAAACAAACAAACAAATTAGATAAAGATTTAAAATAAAACATTTCTTAAAAAGTTAAAGCAAAAATAAAACGTTACAATATAAAAGGTAAGTTTTTCTTTTTTGTTATAGAAAACAATTTGCACATTTAAAATTTAATAGTTTTGAAATAATTCAAGGCATACATAGATTTTCCAACAAAAAAGCTAATAATATAACATGACAAAATATACAACTTTAATACATTTTAATTTTTATGTCAGAGCTATATTAACATTAACAAATCTTTTTAAATCTCTTCTGTCGGGTTTGAAATAAAATTACCTTAATATTTTATTTTATTCGAAATTATTTTATATTGGTATACATATACAGTTAAACCTGTCTATAACGCCCCCTCTTGGGAATCACCAAAATAGGGTGCTATAGAGAGGGGGTGCTATAAACAAGTCACTTTTAATGTAAATCGCATCGTACTACGTATATGAAATCGGGCGCTATTTAGAGGAGGCACTATAGACAGGTTTGACTTTATATTTAAAAAAAATAATAATTAAAAAGGCATATATCATGAACGCCATCATAGCATTTTAGTTTAAAATTAAAAAATGGAATAACTTGTAACCGCTTACCTGAGTATTTTAGTTTAAAAAAAGACTTATCCTGACAGCTCATATGATCATTTTATTTGTGAGAAGTCAGAATTCGCCTTTTTAAAAATGTTTTACCTAAAATTCTCATGTCAGCGGTCAGGATATGTCTTTTTAATTATATTTATCATATAAACAGCTTGAGGAAGCCGACACGCTGAGGTTTGCAGTCTGGGTAACCAGTGGGAAATAAGACAAGACACCAACAATATAAACACCTGACTTTTTTTAATATCACATATATATGTACATAACTTTTGTTGGGACTTAAGATATCTTCGCTTTAGGAAGGAAGACAAAAACGTCAAGATTCTTATTGATTTTGGTCAAAAACAATCGCACCATATTCACATAAAATTTAAAGATACAGAGATAAATACGCTGAATAAAAGATTTGTAAAATTTATAATCCGTAGATAAATACGTATTCTGTTACATTGTAGATGATTAGAGTCTGATTTATATATTAACACTAGCCGAATGACCCGGGCAACGCCCGTGTTTTACCCGATTGAATGTTTTTATTCAAATACTATTTGTTTAAATTATAAATTTGGCGCCTTTAATAAATGCATATATCTAGATTAATAAAATGGAAATTTCATAAGTGGTGTTCGCTAAAAACTTTCGTTACAATGTATCAATTTCGACCAAATTTTCAACATTTATGTAAAACGAGATGGAGCAGGTTTTGCTTAACATCAAAATATATTTCCTAACATTAACATGCGTAACTTCGCTGTTATCGATTAAATACAAATAAAATCAACAGAGTTAATTTTATTTATATATAAATACAAAATTAAATTTCAACAGAGTTAATTTTTTTACATACACTAGCTAATAATCTCAATCTAAAAATATAATATAAAAAGCCAACAATGAAGAGTGAATGTAAGATAAAAAGCCAACAATGAAGAGTAAATGTAATATAAAAAGCCAACAATGAAGAATGAATGTAAGATAAAAAGCCAACAATGAAGAGTGAATGTAATATAAAAAGCCAACAATGAAGAATGAATGTAAGATAAAAAGCCAACAATGAAGAGTGAATGTAAGATAAAAAGCCAACAATGAATAGTAAATCTACTTATATAATTGCCTTATTCTGTCTGTGTGAAGTTCACTGTCTGAAGTTCACGGATAGATTTTGGTCATCAACGCGCGCATCATCATTATGATCATTATCATTATCTAATGATAATAATAATAATTATTATTATCTACTTATATAATTGCCTTATTCTGTCTGTGTGAAGTTCACTGTGTGAAGTTCACGGATAGATTTTGGTCAGAATGGATAAAATAAAAAAACCGGGCAGATGCCATGACCACTAGGCCACAAGTAAAATACTTAAATGAAAATATGTTTCTTATACAATCTAAAATTATAAAATAGACTTTTAAATCGGTAACCTTTATATATTATATATATTACTAGCGGATGTGTACCCGGCTTCGCCCGGGTTTTATCCGAGTGAAAGTTTGCCGAATATTATTGATAATAATATTCGGGAACACACAGAATATTATGATAATAATGATAATTGTCGCATACCTCGAGATATTTGCATAGTATTGTTTTGTTTTATATATTTTTACATTTTGTTTCTTTGGAAAGGATGATATATTTGCATGTCCGCGAGAAGCGCGATGTATATATATAGGTCAAGAAAGTAATAAAGTTAGAGTTTCTATTGTCATAGATCTTCTCATGTTCTGCGGAACTCGTTCTTCTTAAATAGAACATCACAATATGGCGCAGCCGACAGGATCGACCATTGAAAGCCTCATCAGGGCGATGGCGGACCAGCAGCGCTTGATGAGGGACCAGCAACGCTTGATGATGGACATCCTTTTTGAAAATAAGAAAGAAGATGAAGAAGTTGAAGAAATTTAAGAAGATGAAGAAGATGAAGAAAATGAAGGAGATGAAGAAGATGAGGAAGAAGAAGAGGAAGAGGAGGAAGAAGAAGAAAGCCTTGAGTCTCTAGAAGGCCACGAGTCTCTAGAAAGCCTTGAGTCTCTAGAAAGCCTTGAGTCTCTAGAAAGTATTGAGTCTCTGGAAAGCCTTGAGTCTCTAGAAAGTATTGAGTCTCTAGAAAGTATTGAGTCTGTAAAAAGTATTGAGTCTGGAGAAAGCCTCGAGTCTGGAGAAAATACTAAAAAGTCGGGAGTAAGTCTTGAAAAGTCTGAAATAAGTCTTGAAAAGTCTGAAGCGAAGCCTAAGGGCGCAGGAGAAAAGGATTCTGAAGCGAAGCCTAAGGGCGCAGGAGAAAAGGATTCTGAAGCGAAGCCTAAGGACGAAGTCGTAAAGGATTCTGAAGCGGAGCCTAAGGGCGACGGAGTAAAGGATTCTGAAGATGAGCCTATGGGCGACGTAGTAAAGGATTCTGAAGCGGAGCCTAAGGGCGACGGAGTAAAGGATTCTGAAGATGAGCCTAAGGGCAACGGAGTAAAGGATTCTGAAGATGAGCCTAAGGGCGACGTAGTAAAGGATTCTGAAGCGGAGCCTAAGGGCGACGGAGTAAAGGATTCTGAAGATGAGCCTAAGGGCGACGGAGTAAAGGATTCTGAAGCGGAGCCTGAGGGCGAAGGTGTAAAAGAACATTATACAGAGTCAAAGAACTTGGAAGAGGAGAAAAAGCAAGATGCAGAACAAGGTACTGATTCTAAGGTTGAAAAAATTTCAGTTGTAGAAACGGAAGAAAGTGAAATAGCCGAAGTTGAGAAAAAATCCGTTGAAGCAGATGAAAGCAGAAGCATAATGAGATTTGACGAGCTCTTCTGGGGTAGAAAGTTAGTCCCTGTTGGAAAAGGCACATGGCCAAAATGTTTTTTGAGGGATGTTACTGATAATGGCGGATCTTCTGTTTATAGAATTGAACAGATTTCTGAATATAGGAATCCAAATATTGATCATAGAAAAAATTGGTCTTATATTTCTCCTAGAACGATTAAAAAGGAAATAAATATTTTTGATGCTTTAAGGACCTTACAAGGTAGTGCTCAAGCCAATCTTTGTTATCCTAAAGATTTTTGGATTGTTCGTGATTTGGGATCTAAACATTTTTCAAATATTATTGAAGATAGTGAAAAGAATAATTTGTATTTGAAGGATATGAATTTATCTCATTTTGTCGTTTTTCATCCTGAATATGGAGGGAAATCTCTAAAGAAAGTATTGGAAAATGGAAAACTTTTGCCAGAACAATTATTGAGCATTCTTTGTCAGATTTGTATTTTGATGAGTCATGCTGAGCAAAACATCGGGTTGGTTCACAATGAAATAAGTCCCAGAAATATTCTGATACGACCGACTGCTCAAAGGGTTTTGAACTACGACATTGGAGGAGAGAATTATGAAATCCCAACCAACAACTGCATTGCCGGGTTGAAAGATTTTGAGATATCTCGACTTGTAGAGAATGATGGTCCTAATCCGAATGTTTTTTACGAGAATGTTTCTCAGCTAATTTGGACCCATAATGAAATGCGAGAATTTAACTCTGCTTGTGAAATACATACTGAATTCATTGAGGAGACATCCACGCAGGATATAACCATCACCAAGTGGCCGGAGGACAATTTCATCATAGACCACCAGGAGTCCCATCACAGGAGTGATGAGAGGTCATGGAGGGGGAGTCTGTCGCATACCTCGAGATATTTGCATAGTATTGTTTTGTTTTATATATTTTTACATTTTGTTTCTTTGGAAAGGATGATATATTTGCATGTCCGCGAGAAGCGCGATGTATATATATAGGTCAAGAAAGTATTAAAGTTAGAGTTTCTATTGTCATAGATCTTCTCATGTTCTGCGGAACTCGTTCTTCTTAAATAGAACATCACAATAATTATATTCGTTACGTCATATATTTATATAATATAGCGGATGTACCCGGCTTCGCCCAGGTTTTTCTCGAGGGAATGTTTGTAGTCTAGTAATAATAAAATATACTACACCTAAAAATTATCAGAGAAAAGAGAAACCACGGAAGGTGAACAGAAAAATGCTTACAATGGATGTTATGTTTACGATATCAAGTTAAATAAAAACAAAGATAAAATTTGCATATGTTGGTCACTATAAATTTGTATATTTGTTAGGCGAAATTCGAAACATGATAAAACAATATGAATATTTTTTAGATTGAGATTATTAGCTAGTATGTAAAAAAATTAACTCTGTTGAAATTTAATTTTGTATTTATATATAAATAAAATTAACTCTGTTGATTTTTTTTGTATTTAATCGATAACAGCGAAGTTACGCATGTTAAAGTTAGGAAAAATATTTTGATGTTAAGCAAAACCTGCTCCATCTCGTTTTACATAAATGTTGAAAATTTGGTCGAAATTGATGCATTGTAACGAAAGTTTTTAGCGAACACCACTTATGAAATTTCCATTTTATTAATATAAGATATATTTTATATTTTTATATATTTTATATAAATTATATTATATATAAGTATTTAATTATATATAAGTACCTTTATAAGAATAAAATATGATATTCATTAAATAGGTATTTAATTTTTAGTATCTCATTTATATTTATTCGAATTTTATATTTGAACGATAGGCTCATTATTTCTTTTGATGTTTATATATCGTATATACCGTTTTGCACAATTATTTAATCTTTTTTTATATAAAAAATCGACATGATGAAATCTTTATGAAAATTCACATTTTTATTTTTATATTTTCAAGACACACACAGTTTGGGGCGGGACGTTTCACAAGAGAGACATCCACGGCGCCAATTTATAATTGTAACGAATAGTATTTCAATTAAAACATTTTAAAAACACACAGTTTGGAACGGGACGTTTCACAAGAGTGACATCCATGGCGCCAATTTATAATTGTAACGAATAGTATTTGAATTAAAACGTTTTTAAAATATATACGCACTCGGGTAAAACCCGGGCGTTGCCCGGGCCATTCGTCTAGTTAGTTAATAACTATAGCCTATATGCTTTATCTGTCTATGTACTGTTGGCTTCCGTAGGCGTCTCATACTGGGAAAAGGAAAGAGAGGATTCCATTAAGTTATTAACTAATAAGCGAATTAAGTAGAACTGCTCTTCACTGAAGGTTAATAACGAGTTTACAAAGTGGGAAGAGGAGCTTCTTTTTATTGGCGTGCACACAAGCTTTCGGACATATCGTCCTTCATCAGGTAAGAGTAATAAACGCGCTGAGGATCCATATATACACAAAGCTGAAAAGAAAATTTACATAATTGCAAAAGATAAAAGTATTTAAAGATAAAAATAAGAACAAATATGCTAAAAAGATTATAGGGATTAAATGCTAATAAATCTGGACTAAGTACATATGCACTATGAATGGTGTTAATCAAGGGCAGGTAAATGCAACTTATGGCTATTCACATAACATATGGTATTGTTCCGGTATATCTATATGCCTGTTGATGCTGTTTGTTTTTATTGACACAAATGCCTCTAGTAAAAGTCTCTGGTACTTATTATTGATATTGTTGTATAGAATGGATGGCTTTGTTAAATTAAATGTATGACCGGTTTGCATAGAATGACTGTAAATAGGGGAATTTAGGTTTTTATTAGAGATGTTTCTGGGATGCTCAACCATTCTGATGGCGACGGATCTATGTCGGGGAGACGGGTAGATCCGTCGCCATCAGAATGGTTGAGCATTCCAGAAACATCTCTAATAAAAACCTAAATTCCCCTATTTACAGTCATTCTATGCAAACCGGTCATACATTTAATTTAACAAAGCCATCCATTCTATACAACAATATCAATAATAAGTACCAGAGACTTTTACTAGAGGCATTTGTGTCAATAAAAACAAACAGCATCAACAGGCATATAGATATACCGGAACAATACCATATGTTATGTGAATAGCCATAAGTTGCATTTACCTGCCCTTGATTAACACCATTCATAGTGCATATGTACTTAGTCCAGATTTATTAGCATTTAATCCCTATAATCTTTTTAGCATATTTGTTCTTATTTTTATCTTTAAATACTTTTATCTTTTGCAATTATGTAAATTTTCTTTTCAGCTTTGTGTATATATGGATCCTCAGCGCGTTTATTACTCTTACCTGATGAAGGACGATATGTCCGAAAGCTTGTGTGCACGCCAATAAAAAGAAGCTCCTCTTCCCACTTTGTAAACTCGTTATTATTAACTAATATATGCATTTATTTAAAGAGCGACCCTCTCCAAACCAATAGTTACAAAAACTAAAGAGCGAGTGGGGAAGGCATGATGGGGGGGGGGGGGGCAAAGGTGGCGTGACCGTAGCCAACCAATAGGAGGGCGCCACTCCAAAAAAAAAAAAAGCAAACGGTGACAGAGGCCGATGAGGAATGACGCTCGTAACTGTATATAGAATCTCTTTATCTAATAACTAGACGGGTGACCCGGGCTTCGCCCCGGAATTGACCC
Source organism: Cordylochernes scorpioides (assembly GCA_030710605.1). Taxonomy (NCBI): domain Eukaryota; kingdom Metazoa; phylum Arthropoda; class Arachnida; order Pseudoscorpiones; family Chernetidae; genus Cordylochernes; species Cordylochernes scorpioides. Next base: position 12,964,982 of record CP092880.1, on the reverse strand, counting down.
GTGTGCATATCTACCCGAGTGATATATATTTAGATAAGATTTTTTAATAATTGTTTGTTATTAGCATTATCTATTTGTTTGCATCAGCATAATTTAATCTAATCTTTGATAGAGGGCGCTGTTCGTGAGCTAAGTAGAATAATTTGAATATATAGTTTTGCGGCATCGTTGGAAATGAACAGGCTGATGAAGTCGCCAAAGCCGCAGCCCAATCCAAATTGCCTTTACACTTCGCAACCCTTCCTAGGAAATATGTCCGCTCTCAAAGCAAACAGTTCGCCCTCCAACTATGGACCGACCTCTACACCACAGACCATGCTATAAGAAACCTCAGAAGAGTAGCTGCATCTCCTAGTCTTCTAATCTCAATTCTCCCAAAACTAAAATATTGCAACATCACCTCTACAATTCTGACAGGACACGGCTTCGTTCAAGCCGACATCGCCAGAACCTCCAAAAACAACGACCCCGTATGCCAACACTGTCACCAAGAAAATCAAACAGTCGACCACCTCCTATTCAGTTGCCCATCCTACCATCTTCAGAGATTCCAGACTGCAACTCTACTTAACACCAGCACATTCAACCAAGAAGCATTGAAGAACCTCCCCAAAAATAAAACAGCCTGGCGACATCTAATCAGTTGGATGTCAACTGCAACAAATAGACAATAAGTCAGAAGACAAACCCGGACAGTTGGCGACTTTCGTACGCTCCAGGAGTCCGGGTTATGTACAAAATAATAATAATAATATATAGTTTTAATAATTGATTTATATATTTTTTAATATAACCTATCGTCTTCCCCGTATTTTTTTACCTATGTATGGAAATTTTGGTTTGAATTTAGTGAACTACTGCGAATTTGTATACCGGACATACAAACAAACAAACATACAAACATTGATTTATATATATATAGATATGCATTATGAAAGAGTAAACACAATAAGTTATTTAAGAAAACTATGGGCTAGGCTTCGAGAGAGCAGTAAAACTTTTATTAAACCTTGCATCGAGCATAATTTAAGGCAGACAATTTCTTGGAATAGATGCTAGCTAAACAGCATTCAAACAATTAAAATTAAATATTGAATCAAAAAAAAAAAACTAATAAATGTGCTAAATGTGCAACTATATAACCAAATATTTGAAAAAATGTGCATTGAATGCTATAAAAAAGGATAAACAAAAGAGATTAAAAAATAAGTTAAAAGAAGATCAGGCATATAGAGAATGATTAAAAAAAAGACATAACTGGTCAAATGAGAAATTTTGAAATGGCATTTATTTATTTATTTCAATACACAAAACGCGATATCCCGGCTAGGGATAATTGCGTCGATTTACATTTTTTAAAACAGAAACAGTTATAAACATATTATACAAGAAAAGGTAATCAATTATAAAAAAGAGAAACAATAATATATATTAGGAACCTGAACCTTTCAGGTTTGAAAGATAATCATAAATATATCTAAGAAATGGCATGCTAAGTGAAATCTAAAACAACTCAATCTATCCACAGATCCATCAGAACCGTTAAAAAAAAGCGAAGAAAGAAGTTCAAAGCTCACGATGGCAGCAGGAAGCCTCCCTTAATCCGCAACATCCACCAGAAAGGAAGAAGAGCTCAGGATGGTTCTAATTTGTCGGAATGTGATGCCCTCCCTGATAAGCCATTGAGAATGTCGCAAAGAAAGCGACCAGATCGCTCTCGAAAGGATGAACGCCCAAATGACGCTGAAAACGAGGGATTTGCCCTTCTTTGGCGGCAATTATCAAACCTCCTTTTATCCTTTCCCTGGGTGAGATCCTGTCTCCTCCTCCTCTTTTTTTTACCGCGGAGTATGGTGTCTTTGATGGAATGCCTGTTGGGTGGCCGGCGACGCCATGTCCTAGGTGATGATATCGCTCTTTGTTAAAAAGATACATTGTTGATTGAAGAAAAAGTTGATTTATTGTGAGCTAGACTGTGAAATTTGGATGTTAACATATCGTCTGCGTGTTTGTGGAACGGTGTCTTATGACAAATTGAGATGCCAATCATCGATTTTATAAATAGCGATATTGATAGTAAAGATTCTTTAGAATTTGAACATTCTTTTTTTGATGTGTTGATTAATATTTGTTTGAACGAATCGAAAATTGTAGTTATATAAACTCTTCAATGAAAAAATTTTTTTTCATACTCCCACTCTCTTTTGTAAAACGAAAATAAATGTTTAAAATAGAATTAGGTTAGATTATAGAAGAATATGCAAAAAAACACAATAGAACTATTTTGCATACTAGTTAGGCAAATCAGCCAGTTTCAGTATGTTGTGCTGACGATTGGCAAGCAGTTAAACTCTGTAATTCAATCAATAAGAGCATCCAAGAAAGATAAATGGTCTGAAATATGAATCCTTGTTAATAAGAGAGCCAAAGTGTCAGCATTCTTTCCTAGTTTAAAATCCACATATAGTCAGAACAGCATGTCACGGACAAGGTTGGTCCATTCAAGGATTTCTTACCAAAGGCATTCACAAATAACGGATTTTCGACCATGAGGTAATTTTCACCATGTCACATACACAGTTGATAATATTCTGCAAGAATTAAAAGCTTTCGAATGATCCATCAATTACCGTACGTGATCTAACCTCTGCTGTTGTTGCTTATTCCTCAAATCGTTTAAACAATCTCCATTAGGTTCCATTGTCTCAGCTTTTCTATTATAGTCCTGGGGATTTCCCAGAGGTCTTTTTTGGAGGATTTGATACAATTCAATAGATGTTCAGGACTGGCAGGCTGGGAAATGCATTTAGGGCATTACGGGAATGTTTTGCTTTTTCCATTAAATTTGGGCATTCTAAGATGTCATGTTCGTAATCTTGAAATACTCTAGTACTACTAGTCTCAATAAGAACCGCACATATTGCCTTGATTCAAACAAACCTATAGCTGTACAAATAATTTTGTCCAATGAGTTCTGCCTCACATCATGCCCGAAGAGAAATCTGGAAGAAAATCCTTCAGTGAGACTCAATTTTGACGATTTTCAGCCGACCGTATGATCTTTATGAAGGCATAATGACTTATGACAAGACATAGTGACTCCATTTCGACCATCGAAACTAAGTAATAGCGCAAGCCGTGATTACCCTCAAGTGAAGAAGGATTGAAGACATGTAACTTCTCTTTGCTTTGAATGCTTTGAGAACAGTGATCTTTAATTACAAGAAATTGATTGAAATTTCATTTGCGCGTCACGTTTATTCGCATTACTTCGAATTTCACTAATTGAGTTGGGAGGAGATATTAGTTCAGCAAATCAACCAATGGTATTTCCCAATAGTTGTATTTATTATTAATAATAAATAATTTATTGTGGAAAATATCATCTGTTGATTTGTTTTAGGATCCAAATTTAACGCTGAACGATACCCCAAACCTTTCAAGATCTATCTGTATAAATTAAAAGCAGAATATTTGGGCTGTTGCGACAAAAGAACCGCCTTCTGCGTGATGATTCCAGTCTTCTTTGAATCCTATGGTTATTTCTTATGTTCTATAGATTAATATCAAATCGATAAATAAATAAAAAGACAATAAAATCATTAAAACTAACTTTTTTTTTCGATTAAGGATGTTCTTTGACAAAATCTCCACACTGTTTGTGACCTTGTAATGTTTAGGAATTCAGTATTTCCTTTTTATTCAATAGCTTTTGAAGAGAGAAATGTACTTTATTATTTAGAATAAGTACTTTTTCTTTCTCTATTATCGAATGGAAATTGTAGTGATTCCATATCCTGATTTATTCTCTGTACGAAAAATTTTGCCTAATGAATTCTACCTCACATCATGCCCGAAGAGCAAGCTGGAAGAAAATCCTTCAATGAAACTCACTTTTGACCATTTTCAGCCGACCGTATGATCTTTATGAAGACATAATGACCGATGATAAAACATAGTGATCCTATACGATCATCGAAACTAAATAATAGCTAAGGCAGTGATTACCCTCAAATAAAAAAGCATTGAAGTATGTAAAATATGTAAATATTGCATGAGATAAGAGAAAAATTATGCAAATATAAAAGAATAGATATATGGTGTTGGTACTTGAGATGAGAGATAGACTTAAATTTGTCAAAATAAAAGATTTTCTTTTATGGGGTCTGAGATTTGAGGCAACTAATAGATAGAAAACATGACAGAAATAACTATCAGATTTTAATATAAACGCCTAGTTATGATTCCTTTACCATTTTAAATAAATAAAGTATTGGAAGTAGAAGTGTTACTCGCAGAAAGGATTTTGTGGAATAACACGAAACTTGGGCATGGAGAAGTACATACTATTACATAGACCAAATTATTAAAAAATGTAAATGTTACCTCATTTAACTATTTTTTAGATGTTTTGCTTCCAAATATTACATATTCATTACATGCCAGAAGAAGTTAATTTGAGCCGAATTCCGTTTTTTTTTTCTTCAACTCTTTCTGGGTTTTACGCTTTTCTTTCTCTCTCCCCCCGTGAATGTGAAAACCCCCTTACTGTCTGGAGGAGGACTCTCTGTCGTTGGGGGAATCTCCTCAACTGTACATAACTGTATATATTTTACTAATTAACACAAAGCAATAACGCGTCACCTATACATATAAAATGAAAGGATTTAAAAGCACGAATGTTTCTTTTATACAAAATACAAACTTCTACTGTCCTTACTGCGATGAAAAAATATATTGGGAGGGCCTGGCTCATCAGTGGTGAACCCTCCCAGCGGTTTCGCCAATTTAATCCACCAGACCGCTTCTCAGAGCTCTATTTCTTTAATGGAGGATTCTGCTTATATACGCAGCACTGAAGGATGGAATCTCAGAAATGGTTTTCAAGAAAATTTGAATGTAATTCTACTGTCCTATAAGCTTATGTACATAATTTTCTTGAAAACCATTTCTGAGATTCCATCCTTCAGTGCTGCGTATATAAGCAGAATCCTCCATTAAAGAAATAGAGCTCTGAGAAGCGGTCTGGTGGATTAAATTGGCGAAACCGCTGGGAGGGTTCACCACTGATGAGCCAGGCCCTCCCAATATATTTTTCATCGCAGTAAGGACAGTAGAAGTTTGTATTTCGTATAAAAGAAACATTCGTGCTTTTAAATACTTTAATTTTATATTTATTTTACTCCTTTATTTTATCCCTCTTTCCCCTCTTTTATAATTATTATATACTACTACCATTGACTTGTGTATGAGGTCAATAAAATATTTTTAAATCTCAATCTCTTCCCCCCACCTACCCCCCAAAAACAACATATAATATTCAGCAAAGAGAAGTCTCTTACTGACTTGAATTGGGGTTAACTTGTTATAGTCAACATACGAGTATAACCTCTTATAATATCAAATCCGTCACTTTGTTTATGTGACACGAGAAAATCTAGCGAGACAATATTATGAGACAAAATATAATAATATTTTTGATAATGATTATAATAATGCTAATCATAAGTGTTAAGACCAACTTGTTTGAGCAAACGATTGACCTCTTGAAAATTTCGAGCAAAATTCAGCCATTATCATCTATATAAAAACAATAAAAACTAAGATAATATGTTTATTTTACACAAATAAATTTACTGGCAATGCGTTTCTTTGAAATATCATCAAATATTATCTCTACAGACCTTACTGCAATGATATGAGTTATTGAATGAGAGGGCTTGGCTCATCAGTAGTGAACCCTCTCAGCGGTTTCGCCAAATTAATCTCTAGACCGCTCTACTATTGTATACTATTGTGAGAGGGTTCACTACTGATGAGCCAAGCCCTCTCATTCAATAATTCATATCATTTCAGTAAGGTCTGTAGAGATAATATTTGATGATATTTCAAAGAAACGCATTGCCAGTAAATTTATTTGTGTAAAATTTTAACGATAAATGGCAATTAAATTTAATTTAATAATATGTTTATAATAAAGATAAACATCGAGTAACAACTAGGATCAAGATTATAATGACAAATAGTAAATATTCTAGTGATACCTCTACAATGTGAATTTCAAGGAACCGCCATGAATATCCGCAGTAGGACACATCATCCGTGTTATATACACTGACGAGCGCCATAAGCGCGAAACGCGTTCGTGGATGGCTTTCTTGATTTATCAAGAAATTGGGTTGGCCAAATATCAGGGAACAGGCTAAATTAATGAATAGTTGATTTCTGTTCCACCAGATGGCGCTCTGCCTTCTGAAAGCAAATGTGCTCCTGGTCAGGATATGCTTTTTTTATTTTTAATATCAACACTTGACCTTTTTATTATTTATTTTTTTATTGTTTTTTTCACGTGTAAAGCGTATTTACGCAAGTTTGGCCTTAAATACCCATTTCTTGTTTTTTTGGGAAGCCACTGGGACCAAAAATATTTTTTGGTCGCAGTGGTACAGCCTACTCCACGCTGACGAGCGCCAAAAGCGCGAAGCGCGTTCGTGGATTGCTTTTCTTGATTTATCAAGAAATTGGGTTGGCCAAATATCAGGGAACAGGTTAAAATCAATGAATAGTTGATTTCTGTTCCACCAGATGGCGCTCTGCTTTCTGAAAGCACATGTGCTCCTGGTCAGGATATGCTCAGGTTGTTGCTTTGGTTTGGTGGAGAATCACCAGTGGGTCTCCAGCGACACCACGTATTACGTGATCCACGAAGAAAACGTAGATCGCGTACGTCGCCACTGAAGAAATGGTGATGGCGTGGTCCTCGAGACCAACTGGAAAGATCCAGGATTGCAGGTCCAGCGGCCGTCCTCCGTGCTATATAAACATGATAAAAAGCTTTTTTTCAATTCGATAAAAACTTGAAAATAACTTCCATAATTTAAATTAAAATACACTGTATATTTATTAAATTAACAATTAAAGATACATACTTTTTCAAATTTTTATACAAATGATTTTTTTTTTGCTAATCCCTAGTACACGTGGTACAGGCCATGATAATCATGGTGGGTAGTTAGCGACTGCTTTTACTGTAAGTGCACCACATGTCTACACATGTGAAAAGCAGTTCGACTTTGCACTTACAAATGTGCCAGAGCCCCGTTTAGTTACTTGCACTCGCTGGTGGGGTTAGACTTTTGCAAGAATCGGGGGCCATTGGAGCATTTTTTTTTAAACAGAAAAAAGTGCCCAATGCGGGAATCGAACCCGGGTCGTAGTGGTCGAAAACCAACGGTTTAGACCACACTCCACCAACCCCCCTTATACAAATGATAATACAGTAGAACTTCTTCCTAAATGACATCTAGTTTCAGAGACAAAATATCCATTAAACAGGAGTGTCATCTTATCAAAATGCATCTAATTGGTAAATTGACAATTTTGGCCATCAAAACTGCCCTTTGTATAGAAATTTCCGCAGGCAGGAGTGTCTTCTCATGGAAATTATATTGTAATAAAAATCAAAATAATAGTGAGTAATGCTAAATATTTTGAGAATTCACTTTTTTGTGGGTTAAAATTAGACTTAAAATAAAAAAAGAACAGTATTAACGAAAAATATAAGTATATATTTAGGTTTTTCTCTTTAGATGTTATGGAAGTTGAACCACAAAAAAGAATTCTAATTATTGAAAAATCCATATTGTCATAATACATATTAAAGATATACATAGTACTGTATTATGGTAAACCTCAAGACTAATCTTTTTATTAGCTTGATTGTCTTAATTAATTTTTCTTGTATATAAATATCATATTACCATTAAGGTACTATTACTGTTTTACTGCATGTATCCTACATTTCTGTTTGGAGAATCTGTATAAGACTAAAAGGTCTTAATAAAGCTTTTTTGTTGTTGTATTAAGGTAAAACTTTAATAAAGAGCTAAGGATTGATTGTTCTATAGCCATACTTAGAACGTCTGGTATTTGTTCTTATCGTTATTATGAAAGAACGGGGGTTGGTAGAAGGATGGTCTAAAACATTGGTTTTCGACCGCTACGACCCGGAATCGAATCCCGCATTGTGCACTTTTTTTCTGATAAAAAAAAATGCTCCAAAGGCCCCCGATTCTTGCAAAAGTTCAACCCCACCAGCGAGTGCAAGTCACTAAATGGGGCTCTGTCACATTTGTAAGTGCAAATTCAAACTGCTTTTCACATGTGTAGACATGTGGTGCACTTACAGTAAAAACAGTCACCTACCTCGACCCACTATGATTATCATGGCCTGTACCATGTGTACTAGATATAAGCAAAAAAAAATGAAAGAACGAGTGAAATTTGTAGATAATTTGACCCCCAGAGTTTTCCCAAATGTGGGGAAGAGACAGGTTGGCTACAGATGGAGGTAGGGGAGATAGCTAGCAGATGTTTGGGAAGCTTCTTTTCACGCGGATTGCCCCCATTGGTTGGTTGGATAGTGGTCCCACCCTCTGTCTGTCTGTCGGTACATCCCAGCTGGTGCCATCGCTAAACAATAGTGTAGCAGGCAAACAGCTTACAACCAGAAGGATTTAGTCACAATGGCGACAAGCTTTCTTTTTATCTCTTTTTGTGTGTGTACGTGTCCTAAAATGTCTAATACACTTCACACTTTTCTGTATATCCAAATTTTGTATACAATTAAACCATCCATCCATTGAATGAGAGATCACCTCCCTGAACGATAAGCTTTGTAGAAAATGATTTGATCTGAAATAGCTCAAACTCCATTGGAATACTATTTAAAGACGAGACCAGAGAATTATCCATAAACTTTAACCTTTAAACTATCTACTCATAGAATAAGCGATCAGCTCACTGAATGATAAACTTTGTAGAAAATGATTTGATCTGAAATAGCTCAAACTCCAATGGAATACTATTTAAAGACGAGACCAGAATATTATCCATAAACTTTAACCTTTAACCTTTAAACTTTCTACCCATAGAATAAGCGATCATCTCCCTGAATGATAAACTTTGTAGAAAATGATTTGATCTGAAATAGCTCAAACTCCAATTGAATACTATTCAAAGACGAGACCAGAATTATCCATAAACTTTAACTTTTAACCTTTAAACTTTCTACCCATAGAATAAGCGATCATCTCACTGAATGATAAACTTTGTAGAAAATGATTTGATCTGAAATAGCTCAAACTCCAATGGGATACTATTCAAAGACGAGACCAGAATTATCCATAAACTTTAACCTTTAAACTTTAAACTATCTACTCATAGAATAAGCGATCATCTCCCTGAATGATAAACTTTGTAGAAAATTATTTGATCTGAAATAGCTCAAACTCCAATGGGATACTATTCAAAGACGAGACCAGAATATATTATCCATAAACTTTAAACTCTAAACTTTTAAACTATCTACCCATAGAATAAGCGATCATCTCACTGAATGATAAACTTTGTAGAAAATTATTTGATCTGAAATAACTTAAACTCCAATGGAATACTATTCAAAGACGAGACCAGAATTATCCATAAACTTTAACCTTCAAACTATCTACCCATAGAATAAGCGATCATCTCACTGAATGATAACCTTTGTAGAAAATGATTTGATCTGAAATAGCTCAAACTCCAATGGAATACTATTCAAAGACGAGACAAGAATTATCCATAAACTTTAACCTTTAAACTTTAAACTTTCTACCCATAGAATAAGCGATCATCTCACTGAATGATAAACTTTGTAGAAAATGATTTGATCTGAAATAGCTCAAACTCCAATGGGATACTATTTAAAGACGAGACCAGAGAATTATCCATAAACTTTAACATTTAAACTTTTTTTGGTTATGCTAATCACCTGTATATATATAGATGTATCTTGATTCTTTGTGTAGTTTTATTCCTGTTGAAGGGCGACTTTGTGCTCGAAAGCTCGAACGCTTGTTCATAAAAAAATACTCATCCTCTTTGTCTTTGAATGTTTTCTTTACCAAGTTACTCCAGAGGATTTTACCTTGTTTAAATATTTAAACTTTAAACTATCTACCCATAGAAAAAGCGATCATCTCCCTGAATGATAAACTTTGTAGAAAATTATTTGATCTGAAATAGCTCAAACTCTATTGGAATACTATTCAAAGACGAGACCAGAGTTATCCATAAACTTTAACAAAAATCAACAATCAATCAACGGCCAGGTTTCTTTAACTATTTTTATTTCTCTAACCTTCGGGCCAACATGTCCTTCAACGGGAGAATTAGAATGAATAGAACTCTAAATATATATACATATTTTTAAATAAAAAGGCATACATTGGATCAAAATATCATTTATTTTACCAATATTTCAGTTGGCTGAACGCCAATTTTTTTCAAGGTATTATAACATATTAATGTATGTCAACAACAAACTCAGCGCCACATAACGTCAATAGAATCAAGTTTAAAAAATATTTTTGCTTATATATATATATATATATATATATATATATATATATTCAATGGAGATAAAAAAAAATGATATATATATATATTTATATTAAAAAAGGCATATCCTGACCAGGAGCACATGTGCTTTACAGAAGGCAGAGCGCCATCTGGTGGAACAGAAATCAACTAAACATTCATTTAGCCTGTTCCCTGATATTGGTTTTTCAGGAAGCCATTGGGACCAAAAAATATTTTTTGGTCGCAGTGGTTCAGCCTACTCCACGCTGACGAGCGCCAAAAGCGCGAAACGCGTTCGTGGATGGCTTTTCTTGATTTATCAAGAAATTGGGTTAGCCAAATATCAGGGAACAGGCTAAATCAATGTTTAGTTGATTTCTGTTCCACCAGATGGCGCTCTGCCTTCTGTAAAGCACATGTGCTCTTGGTCAGGATATGCCATTTTTAATATTGATTTCAACACCTGATCTTTTTATCTTTTATTTTTTTCTTTCGTTTTTAATATATATTCATATTATGGACAAAATAATTTTTGTAAAATAAGGGTGTGAATATTTTGAATATTTTAAATTTAATTTTAAACTTAATTCTATTGACGTTAGGTGGCGCTGAGTTTATTGTTGACACATATTAAATATTAAAATTTTACACAAATAAATTTACTGGCAATCCGTTTCTTTTTTAAATCTCTACAGACCTTACTGCAATGATATGATTTAATGAATGAGGGCCCTCTCATTCATTAAATCATATCATTGCAGTAAGGTCTGTAGAGATTTAAAAAAGAAACGGATTGCCAGTAAATTTATTTGTGTAAAATTTTAACGATAGAGGGCAATAAAATTTAATTTACATATTAAATATGTTATAATACCTTGATAAAGGTTGGCGTTCAGCCAACTGAAATATTGGCAAAATATATGATTTTTTGATCTAATATATGCCTTTTTAATGAAAGATTTATTTATGTATTGCTCTATTTTAAAAAACGATATATACATATATATTTATTTTTTTTTTATTTTTGGCATGTAAAGTTAGCTGGAAGTCACATTTCTAGTTCTCTTATTGAAGGACATGTTGACCGATATTTAGAGATATAAAAATAGTCAAAGAAATCTGAGCCTGGATTACATGTTGATTTTGTTTAATTATAAAGGCAGGAGTGAACATGTATCATCCATAACTTTAAGTGGTCTCTAATGACAGTTTCCAAACATTATATTATTAATACAGTCGAACTTGGATAATTCGAACCCCAAGGGACCATAAAAAAATTCGAATTATCCAAAAATTCGAATTAAAAACGGAAATTCTATTTATAGGAAATTCTAGGGACCAAGATAAATATTCGAATTAAAGAGGTTTTCGAATTAAAGAAGTTCGAATTATCCAAGTTCTACTGTATTATTATTAGGTAAAATCTAATTTGAAATTCATAATGAGAAGAATTGCGTGTTTTGAAACTACCAAAAGGTCAACACTCATCCTCTTGAATAAGGTAAGAGGAAGTCGCCAAAATCTCGAGAGGTATATATTGTATATCAAGAACAGTTGTAATGTTCCATATATATATTTAAAACAAACTTCCAACTAGCAAAGGATTTAAAAAATAATATAATATGATATTTAATTAAAAAGAGGCATATATTGGATCAAAATATCATTTATTTTACCAATATTTCAGTTGGCTGAGCGCCAACCTTTATCAAGGTTTTATAACATATTTAATGTGTGTCAACAACAAACTTTTGTTGTTGAGTTTGTTGTTGACACACATTAAATATGTTATAATACCTTGATAAAGGTTGGCGTTCAGCCAACTGAAATATTGGTAAAATAAATTATATTTTGATCCAATATATGCATTTTTAATGAAAGATTTATTTATGGATTGCTCTATTTTCAAAATAATGTGATATAACTACAACCTTTTTGAGCTTAAAAGCTTCCGTAATTCTATTTAAAAATAAAAAAAACTGTGGCACTAACTTTCATTTACTTTTTGCTATAAATCAAAATATTTAAAAGGTTAAAAAAAAAGAATTTGCATACAAGTATATTGCATACTTACTTGTATTAACAAACAAGCTAATTCCCTCAGTTATATATTTTTAAAATCTTTAAATTTCGAAACCGCATTGCTACATTCGCGAATGAAGCTTAGAAATTGAGCAAGAATATAGAAAAAAAAAATTATTGAGCCATTTCATATCATCCTGAATTGATCCGCATAACACATTGAATTCTTCATTTGATATCTGTTACATTTAAGACTAGATCACATGTAAAATCATTTTTGTCTTCAATACTACTTTCATAAAACTCAATCTGATTCAAGAAACCAAAATTTTACTTCACTAACTTAGTTTTAAATCGAGAAAATTAACAGAGATCGCATGTAAGATCATTTTTTGTCTTCAATACTTTCTCTATTTTCATGTGATTTTTAATATGATATAAAATCCCATCTGATTCACGAAACTAAATTTTCACTTCACTGGCTCTCTTAGTTTTAAATCGAGAAAATTATTCGAATTTGATTTTGGAATTTGAAATTCTCAAATAATATATAACACTGATAGACAAAACTTAAGGAAGTTGTACCTTATAGCATATATATATCGGGATTCAGAAAATATCTCTCAGAGTTATTTTCTGAATCCCGATATATATATGCTATAAGGTACAACTTCCATAAGTTTTGTCTATCAGTGTTATTAATAACGGTTGATTTTTTGATCGATAAAAAGGCAGATCATATTCAATTGTTTTTTCCAGAAAGAAGAATAAGGCGAACAATCTTTGCAGGAAAAAGAAAGAAGAATGCTATCCAAAAGTCGTTGTGGAAAATATCTTACTCAACAATCCTGGCAGAAAGTGAAAAATACTGCTTCTCCACAATTAAAGAAATGCATGACGCTCAACAATTCATGTTCGAAATTGAGAAGAATCATGCTCACAACGATCCTTACAGGGAAAAAAGAAGAATGTATATCAACAATCATGATAAAAAGAAACAAAGAATTGATGCTCTTATTTTCAGCTTATTATAATTCAATATAAAATGTTAAAAGCGTTTAAAAACCAAATATTTTCTCACATTGAGTTTATTTTCATTTTAAATTGGAAGGTTTCAGGTGATAATCGCTCTTCAACGGGCTTAATTAAAATAATTATTTCTTACAAGAAATATTTACAAATATACGTGCGCAGCGTGGATATTTATAAATGAAATTCCGAAAAATTCGGAAGAAAATATTTAATTAATTAAACTAAAAAATTGATATATATATATATAAAAACAAGAATACACATTGTGTTCGTATATACATAAATTATATGTAAAAAAAAAAATGCATCCCTCATTTTCATACTAAAAGCATAAAAAATATTGAATCAATACATTAAACAATTCCTAATTTGATCTTTTCTGTGAAGAGTACTCGGATCAGTGAATAAGTAATAATACAATATAATGCAGATTATGATTGTAAAACGACATTTGAAAATTATCCCGCATGTGTTTCTTTTAAACGAAAAATCTAAATTTATTTTTAAGGAGAAATAACGATTATTTCTAACCTTAGGGATGAAGTATGAAAGGATGAATTGTGAAGAGTAATGATAAACGGAAAAATAAAAGTGTCCAGGGATGGGAATCGAACCCACAGTTTTCCACTTACCGGGCAGATGCCATGTTCACTAGGCTACCCTATAAGTCTACTAATAAGTCATACCGCCAGACTTTGAAAATTCGAATATAATCCAAACTGGATTTCGAACCATGCTTTCAGGATACGGTCCACTTCAGTATAAAGCTATTCGAATTTAATAACATGCTACAAGAGGAGTTTGGCCGAATCAGCGTTATATGATCTGAATATCATTGTTTTAATGGAGATATGCCTTTTTCTTACAAGGATATTATCCTCGCGCACTTTCAACATGTATTCTGGCCTAGCTAGTATAGGCCCTAGTACTCACAAGCTAAAACGTCTCTTTGGCAAATCGGCCGATTGATAACTCCTCTCGTCGGGTATTATAAAATCCTAGCCATCCCTGTACTGATGAAGGTCATAACCCAAAATCAAGGTATATAAAGGTTTGGCTTTTGTTCGAATTGCCATAGCTAGTATTGTCGCTAATATTCATGGATATGAGTATATCTAAGGGTTCTGCTCAGATTTGATGAATTCAATTTAGTCAGATCGGGGAGAGTTGCATTTCTATCTTCTTCCCAGAAAGTAACTGCTTCGGACGACTCAGCAAGGATAGACTCGAGGGACCGTATCTCCGAGGCAAGATCTACCATGAACTCGATCTAGTGTTTCCAAAGCATTAGCGTTGCAGATTTTCTAGGTATTCCGTTATTTCATGAATTAGAGTTTAAATTCAATCTAAGAATAGGTCAAATACCAAACAGTTTGTAGAAGCTGACTCAGAAGGTAGTTCTAGTAAGTAAAATCACTGTTGTGGGATTAAGTGACGCGGGTTCAGAAACCCTATGGAATTAGGATTCTGTTCAGACGACGCGCGTCGAACTAGCTTCTGAAGGTGGCGTCCCTGGTGTGATCCAGCGCAGCGTAGATTATAGGTCGGCTTAGTCCAATTGATCTGCGAAGGCTTCTACCGAGCCGGATGTCAGGTCCTCGGAAATGCTGAGATCACTGAGGATCCACGTACTTTCTTCACATACGAAATCTGCAAAGGTCTACAGTTGGCGACATTGCTCTTCGGGAGTATGAGAGAAATGGTGTTTGACGCACGTCATGGGGATTTCCCCAGTTGTCAGTGAACACGAAGTTAGTCTCCTAAAAGAAAAAAAAATCAAATTCATGCTTATTGAAAACATAGCCTGGCAGAATTCTTCTGTGAAGAGAGGCAATGCCATGCACACTCTATGTTGCAATACGGAAGTTCATTTAAGATGCCGTGCACTGGCCAGAGTGTCAATGGTTTGTCTCTGCTAGACAATAGATGTGGCGTGAAGCTTATATATCTCGCCATTGTTGGCGAAGTTGGTATTTTCCAGAATTTAATGCTGGACGCCGGTGATGGCTTTATAAGCTTTTTCGTTTTTGAACCTCTGGGGGAAAGATATGATTCATCAGGGATGAAGTAGTCCTGTTTGGACTCATTAGTGGGTTGGCGTTCACGCCCTCCGGAATATTCGCTTCGCTAGAGGAAGGCTCTGTGACGTCAGTGGCGGTGATGATAGAAAGGACGTTAGGGTTGGCGTAGCTGCTAATGAGGCTTGATGAAAAGAAGCGAATTGCTTATTTTAGACGTTTGGATATGCAATCGGGGTCCAACTTATCCTTATTCATGCCATGCCTTTGGGAACAGCTGTGGCGGTCTAATGTTTTTGTCTATAACAGACGGAACAACTATAGGTGACGTAGATATAGTGAGATAACTCTCTTAGCTTTGATATTAGTTGGGTATCGTGCAGTGTAATGAATGAAGGCTTCTCAAAAGGTTCAGCTCAGCACTAATTTTCCAGCTCAATAATTTCTGGATGATTGATGTCATCTAAGGCTTGAGCGCTGATATCAGGTCAACGTCTGTTGCAAAGAACAGAAAGTTTTCCAAGGCTATGCTCTCGGTCTTTTTTCTCAGGGGAAGACGCGAAGGGTGGCATCTTATTTATCCAGGTTCTCTTCGACGATCTCGAAGATTTAAACGTTGAAGAGGCCGACAAGGATACATCTTGGTCAACTAATAGGTGCATCGTTTGCCCATCTCCAGCGTCAAGAAGTACTGAGCCTGGCTGAAGTCAGGAAAAAAATCCCAGGTATACAGATTGATCTATCTATCCAGCTGCTGATTTGGCCCTGAAGTATGTCTGTTGTGCAGAGTCTTTGGATCTTGTTCCCAGAGAGATGAACATTGGCCTTGGTAGCTACAAAGCTGAAGGCAGCACTTTTTGATCTGCCAGTCTGCCGTTTCTTCGAATCGTCTTTTCTCCTCGGGTCAATTGGAATGAATCCATTGTTGTTCTCCTCCATGGGGAGATGATTCCCTCGATAGACGTAATCGGCTCAGCTCGTCGATTCCAGGCTGTTCATGGGCCGTTCCTCCATTGCGGGAGAGGTGCTTATGCGAGGGTAGATGGCAATTGGCTTTCGGTCAATGTCATTGGGACTGGAAGAAATGGGTGCCCCCATAGAAATGACTTTTGTATCTATGAATGTTAAGCGGTTTAAAATTTGCTTTAAAACCTACAAATCTGGTTAGAAGCACGAGATGTCAGTTCCTTGCATTGTAAGAGAGATTTAGAAAAATTTCACTGGCATCAGTGTCTCACTGGCCTCAAGAGATTTAGTAAAACTATGGTTAAATAAAATGAATAAAAGAGGGATGATAAATAATATCAATAATCCTGAAGGTAAAAAAGAAATTTCCCCGATTATATCAAAAGGAGGATAGAGAGAAAATACTTCTCAATAATCTTGGCAAGAAAGAGACAAATACTGCTCTGCAATCATGGCAATAACTAAATAAATTCGACTTCTATATAACAATCCTGGTAGTGAAAAGGTAAAGGAATAATGTTTTGAACAATCCTGGCGCGCAGAAAATAGAAAATAATCCTTCTCTTCAATCCTGGCAATATGCAGATATGTATACATAAAGAAATTTATCCTGCTATACGTTCTTATTTTTACTTCTATACAAGGGCAGAAATATGTTCGAAACCTTGGATAAATAGAAAACCTTTTAAAAAACTCTTCGCCTCACACCTATTGTACTTTTGATAATAAATGATACCATTCTGGTAAACATCCTCTTGTCAGGAAATAAAGAATGCTGATTAACAATCCTGGCAGTAAAGAATACTGAGCAGCAATCCTGGCAATAAAGAGATGAAGAAAGAAAGCTGATCAAAAATCCTGTCAGCAAAGATAGAATGTTCCAGGATCGACCTCCCCCACCCAGATCAACACTGATCGATCGGTCAAATCCCAGGTCTACGTCACGCAGCAGGATGTAACTCTGATCTTACGTCATTCTACTTCACGTGATGTGGTGTATCTTACGACGTAAATACGTGACATTAAAAAAGCAACATCAAAGATTAATGGTAAGTGAGGCAACTCGGCAGAGAGAGATTGCAACAAACATAAAGTTATATTTGTTTGAAAATGATAGGCGAACACATAGCGAAGTTATCTCAGTAAGTTGTCAGACTACAGTGGACGTCAAAGCACGAGGTAACACATCTAGGTACTAGAGTCAATGAGAGTACGGATAGATGAGAGAGAAATGGCTCTCCATTTACTGTCAACTATTTGCCATAGTTTGTCTAAATATGGTGTACAAGCAGCGTCCAATATTCTCCCTGACTTTTTCGATTGGCGATAGTTCCGGAGTGTATGGTGGCCAATGAAGCACATATACAACTGGAAGAGTATATTGTCTGATACGAGCAGTGTATGGCCGGGAGTTATCCTGCTGGTACAGGACAGGCATTGGGCATCTCCTGGAGGTAGGGAAGAATCTCCGACCTCAGCACATGATCCACGTATCGTTAAGCCATCATAGGGCCCTGAACACTAACCAGAGATGACCGGATATCGTACTCGATGGTACCCAAACCATAATGCTGCGTTGTCGCGTGGTACGGTTCCACAAATGCTGTCAGATTCCACCTATCACCACGTCACACTCGTACGTAGAGGCTATCGTTGAAGAAGCAGAAGTTTTACTCATCTGAGAAGACGACCGTATGTCATTCGATCAACCAAGTCGCACTAGCTCAGTTCCATTACAAACAATCATGTCTATCTTGTGGGCTCAATAACAGTATTCTTAACGGACGCTCTGAGTCCAGACCGCCAGCAACCAATCGGCAAGAAATTATTCTAGCCGAGATGGCGGAAAAAGTGGCTTGTAGGGCTGCGTGTTAGTGGATGCGTTGGTCCACACGGGCTGACGTTGCTCTTTTCACCCCTCAAATTTTGAAGATTTTCACACTCCAACCATCTGTGCAGCAGTCGGTATACTTTAGACGCCTCTAGGTGCGCGTGTTAGCTGCAATTTGACTTATAGACCAGTCTGTCTGATGGAACTACCTCCGTTGATAGCGGCTTAGCATACTCAGTTCCTCCGCGCGTCATCGGAGGCCTGCAACAAATTTCTCTGATGATTCGAATCCTTGGCAAAGCATATCCATGTTAGTATCTACAATATTTGTAAGCTGTTATCCACACCCCATAGATGGTAGCCATGTAAAATATATTATTAATTAGCAGATAATTAATTTTGATATTTATATTGGTCTACTCTCTAAACTTCCCTCATTGTTTCTCTGGCATTTTATACATGTTGATTTGTTCTTGCCATAAATAAATTGCCGATGCATACTGAAGTTTGTATTTCATAATTTTCTAGTGACAATATCTTTCCCACGTGAACTCAACATAAGGCACGTAATCTCTGTACAAGAAACATAGTCAATTTTAACACGATTTTTTAAATTTTATAAATCAAACACACACACACAATTTCATATATTGTCTTTACTGCGCGAAGGGGAAAATATTGAGAAGACACTTGGTTCATTGATATTATCTATATATTTAAACCATTCATTCCTTAAAAGAACTGATTTACAATTCACACACCGTCTGTTATTTTACGAGAGGTCACTACATATATCTACAGTCTACAGGTCTACAAGAAGATCATCTCTACGCATCCTCCACAGCTATCCAACAAGTTTAGAACTGCGCACAGTACAACAAGACCACAGTGTCGCCACAAGTCAGTAAATAGAAAGAACAAACGGTCACCAATCACGGGATCTCCGTCAGATTTGCATAACTCGGCGCCAATCAATTGTCGTCAAGGTCGGTGCCGCGGTTTCCGCGAGTTAATTGAATCCCAATTTGTGGCCAATCGATTCTCCCACAATCATATATTTGCATATTCATCACACAACCCTTTGTTCTGGGTTGACTTTCTCTCTCTTTCCACCTTAACCTTTTTACCCTTGTCAAGTTTTCATTATTTTAAAAGTATTTTAACCTTAATGTATTCTTAATGGCAGGTCCTATGGTCAAAAGCATAAAATAGTTATCCCGGCTAGTTGCTATCGAGCTATTTTTCCATCTTAAAAAGCCGCCGATTATGCATATTATGGCATTTAGTTTGATACTTATGGACACTAAGGTTTCTACAAAGATGGTCTAATTTCTATTTGGGCCATTTTCAAGACACATTTTTAATTTTTTACGGTTAATTTTTATTGTGATTGTTCTCTACCTCAGAGATACCGCTCAAGACATCTATTTAAGCGGAAAAGGCTTAGTAATGAGGCATATTTGATTCATTGGCAACAGTCTTTAATAGCAAAATAGTGAAACTAAAACATAAGGAAATATGGTCCATCTAGATATCAGGATTGGCATTATTTAGAGCGAATTTTTTTTACAATTAACAAAATTTCTATTGTCTTTACTCAACTAAAAAGAAATTGACTGTCATATTCATAAGTGATCAACTCTCCCAGTGGTTTCAGCTGTTTAATCCCCAATACCTTTGCGCAGAGGCGATATCGTAGCCAATGAGGACCTTTCAATGCGCGATTATTGCTGGTTGAAAACTTTACCCAATACCTTTCTAATATTACATACTAGACGGGTGACCCGGGCTTCGCCCCGGGATTGACCCGTGTGCATATCTACCCGAGTGATATATATTTAGATAAGATATTTTAAAAATAATTGTTTGTTATTAGCATTATATATTTGTTTGCATCAGCATAATGTATGTATACATAAGGTATGTGTATATATATACACCTTAATAGTACAAAAGCTACATACCTATATGGGTACCTAACCGGGTAGTTGGCGACTTCTGTACGCTCCAGGAACCTGGGTTACTTAAATAAATAAAAAAATATACTTTCGATATTTGCGGACCTATAATGAGGTATTGTTAACAATAGATTATTTAAGGAGCGACCCGCTCCAACACAATAGTTACAAAAACAACAAAGCGAGTGGGGGGGGAGCAAAGATGGCGTGATCGTAGCCAACCAATAGGAGAACACCATTCCAAAAAAAAAGCAAGCGGTGACAGAGACGAAAACTGATTAAAAGATGAAGAATTGATGACGCTCGTAACTGTATATAGAATGACTGTTCTGCTCATACACCTGATGCACATATGAAGTCTTGGTATGGATATTACAGACCTAAGACAATAAATTAATTGTAGCAAAGTATTTATTATTTTATTAACAGAGTATCATTTTTTTAATGTTTATATTTCACTACTCTGCAAACTTCCCAAATTGTTTATCTTTTGTTTATCATTCATAGTTGTTTGTTCTTGCCTTAAATAAATTGCTGTCTCATCCAAAAGTTTGTTTCTCCTAATTTTCCACCTGGCAATATATTTAAATACATCGAGACATGCATGCACACCCATAAGAATTTATAAGTAAGCCGGTTAGGCTTTAATAATAGGCGACACAAAATTTCATTAGTCAAAACGCTAACTAAACGAATATAGAAACCTTGTTCCCTACCAATATTTAAGAAAATTGAGAAGCGGAATATCACCCAAAACCTACAAAATAGTGGATTCTCAATATGTTATTTATACAAATAAAAACACCAAAACGCGAATGTTTCTTTTCACAAATAAGTCAAACTTCTACTGCCCTTAATTTATGCCTAACTGGCCTTGTCCTTGTTTGCGGAAGAGCATTGCTCGATGCAAATATTTAAATGAAATTATACTGTCCTAAAAGCTTATGTCCATAGTTTGCTTAAATACCATTTCTAAGATTCAACCCTTCAGTGTTGCATATAAAAGCGGATTGATCCAATACAGTATTAGAGCTCTAAAGAAGCGGTCTGGTAGATTAAATTGACGAAACCGCTGGGAGGATTCCCCACTTTGATGAGTCAAGCCCTCCCAATATTTTTTCATCGCAGTAAGGGCAGTAGATGTTTGATTTATTTATGAAAAGAAACATTCGCGTTTTGGTGTTTTCATTTGTATTATATAGATGACGCGTTATTACTATGTATTAATATATTATCTATAAACATTTCTATAATCCATCCAACACAAAAAAATAGATGGCCTATTGCACAAATAGTTACCTACAATATTCACCAGATAAATTAAGAAAATATGGCATAAAATGCTTATTTCGAAATTCCCGAACCATAGGCCAGAGAAACCTCATAACCAAATCCAATAAGAATACAGAGTCGAGAAACAAGAAGATCACATTTAATCCATCTCCTGCCGACAATGTCTCTTACATAGGAGAAACCAGCAGCGGGTCAATAGACACAAGAATTGAAGAGCATAGCCGTATTATCAGAAACCAAGAAATCCTTAATATTGAATCGTAGAAAATAAGGCAAGACAAACTTAAGGATAACACGGCAATTTATTTATGGCAAGAACAAAACATTTTTATAAAATACCAGAGAGGTAATGAGGAAAGTATACAGAGTATCAAAATATAAATAACAAAATTAATAATCTGTTTATAAAATAATAAATATTTCGGCACATAGCTTCTCTCTATGCAAGCTGTGACTCACAGCTTGCAAATCTTGTTGCAACTGACATAGATCTGACGTGTTTCTGCTAAGGATTTCCTCGGAGTCTTGGACGTTTGTCCCTAGTACCTTTGCGTCATTTTTCTTACGGCGTGAAGAGCGGATTTGTCGTCTTATTGTCTATGGGGACATCATCTTCTTTGAGGGATGTCTTGGCTTTGACAGGGCGCTGTAATCCTGGAGTCGGTCTCTAAAAAATGTCGATCACAGCACCTATGGCCTCATGGTCTAATCGGAAAACTTCAGTTTTGTCTTCTCTAAACTGCCTAGCATCTCCACCAAAATGTCACATAAAAAATCAGGAAAGACAAATTCCAAGATGACACAATTTATAACAAGAACAAATCAACATTTATAAAATACCAGAGAGGTAATTAAGGAAGTTTACAGAGAGAGAGAGTAGTAAAATATATAATTTTATCAAATGGTTTTCATAAAATAATAAATATTTTGTTACAATATTTCATCACTAAAATTCCACAGATGATCAGTTCAACCTACAGAATGCCACTTCTTTTGCCATTTCCATAACATCTATATAAAAATGAATGTATGTGTGTCTGTCCTTTATGCCTGACCAAACCACGCATTGGAACGCCATGAAACTTTGAGAAGTTATTTAGTATAGTACTGGGAAGGTTTCTAGCGAATAAAATTTTTGAAATAACTTTTCGCCTAAAAATAATCAAGATAAATATTCTAATTTATCTGTTATAATTCAACAATCTGCTCTAAATATTATCATGATGATACGATGATTTTGTAATGTAGAAAATTAGGAAAGACAAAATTCAGGATGACACGGCAATTTATTTGAGACAAGAAAAATGATACAATTCCAAGGCAAGATACTATTCCTTTAACTTCCAATTACCGAAAAAAACCAATTAATATTGATTTTATTCAACTTATCGAGTATTTTTAAAGGGACCGGGAAAAAATGTTCACTTTATCGAGAGATTCGTTAGACAAACCTTTACTCGGGTAAAACCCGGGCGAAGCCGAGTACGTCCGCTAGTATTCTATAAATACAACCGAATCATTCTAGAATCTTCAATCTCCAAAGACAATAACAGCAAAAACAGAAGAATTGATCTACTTCAGCAGTTCCAGCATATACAACGTAGATAATGACTCACAGCTTGCAATCTTGTTGCTACTACATGGAGCTGACGTGTTTCTGTCAAGTATTCCCTCAGAGTCTTAGAACTTTGTTCCTAGTATTTTGCGTTCTTTTTATCGCGGCGTTAAGATCGACTTTGTCGTCCTTTCATCTATAGGAACATCATCTTCTTGGCTTTGACACGACTTGGAATCCTGGAGTCATTTGTAACCATCAAATTAAATGGCAATGTGTTTCTTTTTACTAATATTATCAAAAATTATCTATACAGACCTTACCACAATGATATAAGTTGAATGAGATAATAGTAAAGATTATAAATAATATTATCTCTGTAGAGATAATATTTGATGAAATATTATTAAAAATAAACACATTGTCAGTAAATTTATTTGTTAAACATTTTATTGATAGATGGCAATTGAATTTATAAATTTGATTTATATTGCCATGTGGAAAATTAGGGAAGACAAAAACTTCAGGAGGAAACAAAATTTATTTCAGGGAAGGACCAACTATGAAAGGTAAACAAAAGATAAGCCACGAGGGAAATTTACAGAGTCGCAAGATATAAAACATAAAAATGACCACTCTGTTAAATAAAAAATAATAAAATTAAGAAATACTATGTTACATAAATAAAATTAATAAATACTATGTTACATAGCTTCTTCCCTATGGGAGCTGTGACCCACAGCTAGCAATTATTGTAGATACTGACGTGGTTTTAACGTGCTTCTGCCAAGGATTCCATCGAAGTCTTGGAACTTTGCCCCTAGTACCTTTGCGTTCATTTTCTTGCGGCGTGAAGAGCGGCTTTGTCGTCGTATCGTCTATAGGGACATCGTCATCTTCGAGGGAAGTCTTGGCTTTAGCACGGCGGTGGAATCCTGATGTCAGTCTCCGAAAATGTAGTCACAGCACCCATGGCTTCAAGGTCTTCTCGGCGATCTTCAGTTTGTCTTCCCTAACTTACCCAGCATCTCCACCAAAATGCCACGTGGAAAATTAGGGAAGACAAAAATTTCAGGAGGAAACAAAATTTATTTCAGGGAAGGACCAACTATGAAAGGTAAACAAAAGATAAGCCACGAGGGAAATTTACAGAGTCGCAAGATATAAAACATAAAAATGACCACTCTGTTAAATAAAAAATAATAAAATTAAGAAATACTATGTTACATAAATAAAATTAATAAATACTATGTTACAATATACTTGCTACTCCGTAAATTTAACTAATTTATTCTCTTCTATTTTAAGAGTTTTATTTTGTGCTCACCTTAAATAAAATTTCCGTGTCGTTCTTAGGTTTATCTTTCCTAATTTTCTACTTTACAATATTTTTTCATCTAGTAAGGACAGTAGAAGTTGATTTAATTGTTAAAGGATAAAAAAATCGCATAAATAACTTCAGTTCTCTTATACAATAGTATTTGTAAATTGTAGCTTTGAGATGACCAATTTCAGTGATAACTGATTAGATTGAAGGTGTTGGTGGGGGTGTCTTGTCCAATATTCAATTGTAAGATGTTCAGAGTCCTGGTAACATATTTCCCACTGGTTCCCATGACTGCAGGTTGTCAGTTCCCTCGGACGCAGTAGCATGGATCGTCAATTTCTGATTTTGTTGCTCCATAGAAAGTGGGGGTGTCATTGCCCCGTTAGACAGCCACATTTCAGAGTTCCCTGTTCACGGTTACCGTAGCGGCTCGGGGCTCACGACACCGTACTTCGCCCTACAGGGCAGTCCCTTACTTGTGCTGCTTCTCCCGCCTGCCACGCAGAGGAAGGGTTGGACTTTTGAGCAGGATTGAAGGTGTTAGTCACTATGAAAGATTTGGAAGAACTATAGCCACATCAGCCAATAATTTAATTCTCGATTTTTCAGTGACCTGCTATATATATATTGCGTATGATATTGTTTTTTACAGCACAATACAACAATGTTGGCAAGTTTCTCTAGAGTAGTGACCTGCTATCATTCTGCTCAGGGGAATGATTTTTTTAAATCCTAGTTGTACTGAAAAGTCGAGAATTAGATAAAGTATTATTTGATGTAGCTACTTTTTTTCCAACTTCCAACCAAGAAATGATCTTTAAAACTATGAAAGTTATTTTTTCAAAAATCAAGGACTTGGGACTTTAAAATCGGTTGTTAATCTGCTATATAGCTGTTGAAAAGAAAGAGGCGTTTTATTTTACAAATAAAATAAACATCAAACTCATTTGAAAATATTGTAGCAAAGTATTCATTATATTTTATATACAGATTCTTAATTTTTTTATATTTATATTATTTATATTTTGCTGCAATTGAAACTTCCCTATTGCTCTTCTAGTATTTTTATAAATTTTAGTTGGTGTTTATGCCTTAAATAAATTGCTGTGTCATCCTGAAGTTTGTCTTTCTACTCAGAATCTCCACCAAAATGTCACATAGAAAATTAGGAAAGACAAACTTCAGGATGACACGGCAATTTACTTACGGCACAAACAGCAATCAACATTTATAAGGTACAAGATAAGCAATGTGGTAAGTTTACAGTGTACACCTATCCCCCGATTTACACGGTAGATACGTTCCTGAGAAAAACGTGTAAATCGGGGGATAGGTGTACACAGAAATAAAAATAAAATGCATTGACAGGTTAAAATATGTAGTCAGCACATAAACTCGGGATTCCTCGTGAGATGTGTACACAGCGCATGTGTTCAATCACAGTAGCATTTAGTATAGTGCGATATAAAAAAAAAACTTATTTGGAAAACCGTGTAAAAGCGAACACGTGTAAAACAAGTACCATGTAAATCGGGGGATAAGTGTATAGCAAAATATTAATAATATTAATATAAAAAATTAAATACATTATAAAGGACTGCGGCGTGTGATTATAAACAATACTTAAAATTATACCGCATAAGTTTCTTTTCCATGAAAATTCAATATCTATTTCAAAGAGAAATATCCACTATTTCTAACTTTTTTGAATGAAGTATGAGAGGGTGAAAATATGAAGAGCAATGGCGAACGGGAAAAATAAAAGTGTCCAGGGGCGGGAATCGAACCCACAACCTTCTGCTTACCGGGCAGGTGCCATGTCCACTAGGCTACCCTGGACGTTATTTCTCCGTTCGTAAATAATACTCAAAGTAACTTATAATACATTATAAAGGACTGCGGCGTGTGATTATAAACACGATATACAACGGAAAAGAAACTTATGTGGTATAATTTTAAGTATTGTTTATAAAAAATTAAGAAACTATATATACGTATATACGTATAATACAATAAATACTTTTTGCTACAATATTATCAATTATTAAAATAATTGAAGATTAATTTGGCAAAACCGCTGAGAGGATTCACCACTGATAAGCCAAGCCTTCTTTTCAAATAACCTTTATTATTACATTGAGGAACTTTGCCTTTGCCGGTCCCAAGCCCGGATGAAAAAGGAGGAGGGGGAGCAGTAACAAGCTCACTAAAAAACCTGGGCTCAGCTGGCCCGGCTGATAGTACCCTGTAAGGCTCTTAATCTAGGAATACAGGATGAGCAGCGTTTGTACTCCATTGTTAGGAGCGGCTGCACATGGCGTCTTTTCCTCATGTCAGAGGCGGTCATTTCTTTTGGAGCTAAGTCGGCCTGCCACTGAGTAGTGCTCCCAGTCTTAATGACAAAGGCAGACGCATTCTACTTCACCCAGTCATGATGGTTGTCAAATACCATCAAGGGTCACAACTTGATACCCTAATGATTGAGTGGAGATAAGAAAGAAGAAGAAGATTACAGTGAGGTCTATAAAAATAATATTCGACGAAATATGTGAAAGGACACACATTGCCAAAAATATTATTATTAAAAAATGTATCTATAGATATAGATGGCGTTTGAATATATAAATATTAAAACAATAATTCCTACAAATAAAACTGAAAAGACATTCTCTAACAAGTATTTTGCAATCTCTTTCAACAATACAATTAACACTTGAATTACGTAAGGAACAATGGCGTCACAACCGATGTCTTTGAACTCGTATTAACTCTTGTACCTTTCATTAATATAATTATATAAACGATATTAATTATACTTTGTTTTGATGTTAATTATCTTTAATTAATATTGAGAACTATTAATTTACTTTTGTATTCTCTATTTCTCTTCCCTTTATTCTCGAATACAGTTTTCATATATATTAAAAGAATAATACAAAATTAAATTTATAAATTCAATTACCAACTATCGATAAAATATGTAACGAATAAATTTACTGAAAATGTTGTTTCTTTTCAATAATATTATCAAATCTGTTGAGAGAGAGAGATAATATTTGATAATATATAGTCACGACCGTCTTTCCTCATCGGCCTCTGTCACGGATGCGCGCGCACAGGGAGGTCACGTGCTCGCCGGCTCCCTAGAGCCGGATTTGAACCAGCGACCTAAGGATCACCGTTGTAACATCTACAGTCGGGTAAAACACGGACGTTGCCCGGGTCATTCGGCTAGTTTGATAATATTATTAAAAAGAAACACATTGCCAGTAAATTTATTTGTTACAAATTATATACAAAACGGGTAGTTGGCGATCTAAGGATACGCTCCAGGAGTCTGGGTTACTTTTATGTAATACAAAAAATTGATAAATTTTCTAATTTCTCATTATGATTAATTCTCATTTTTCAACATGTTATTACTCCATTATTTACGGTGACCTTTACAGGGCACATAGTAAATGCTGGCTTGATCAATTTGGAGGCAATTTGAACGTGTATTGATTTCAGGTAAAATAGGCTGGATAAAATGAGTGTGATTTTTCATATATGGATAACAAACTAAATTATTAAAGGTCAAAGACTCTTCCAGTAAGATATGTCAAGTAAGAAGTTTCAGAAGATGAGTTTCTTTTAATTGTAAAACATTACAAGCTTTCGGGCAATGCCCTTCTACAGGTAAAATAAAAATAAAAACAAAAATTAAAGGTAAATTAAGGTAACTAAGCGACTGAGAATTAAACACAATTTAAATATATAAAACAGCTAACCATAGAAAACAAAAACAAAATAAGATATAAATACACGTTCGCGTGAGACTACTCGCGCGTCTGGATCTGAATGAATTAAAATTGTGTTAAAATTTAACTAAATTATAACAGAAGCAATTTAGAAAAGCGATGAGGCACCTTTCCCTTTAATTGTACATCAGAACGATACACTGTGCAGCACTCTAGTAAAAAAAAACTTTATTAGTTTTGATAAAGAATGATCCCAGTTTTAGAAAATTCTGTCAAAAAACCAATCTGTATACCATGATTTAGGACTTTGGTCTTCATTTGTCTGAATATGTAAAAACTGGTGTGTTGTATCTTATTCTTTAAAATCACTAGTAGAGTCGGTGGAAAGCTGGTTAAACCGTTTGGTTTTCGACCACTACGACCCGGGTTCGATTCCCGCATTGGACACTTTTTTCTGTTTAAAAAAAATGCTCCAATGGTTCCCGATTCTTACAAAAGTCCAACCCCACCAGCGAGTGCAAGTAACCAAACTCTGGCACATTTGTAAGTGCAAAGTCGAAATGCTTTTCACATGTGTAGACATGTGGTGCACTTACAGTAAAAGCAGTCGCTAACTACCCACCATGATTATCATGGCCTGTACCACGTGCACTAGGGATAAGCAAAAAAAACTAGTAAAGAATTTTTATTAGGGTGATGTACAGTGCTATCGTTCTGATACAGAATTAAAAGGAGAGATACCTCTTTTGTTGCATGATTAGCATCCTTCTGCAACTTTATGTTGTATAGATATATATGAGTAATGTTCCTCCATGAGTATCATAATAAACTCTACAAGACCAACAAGCAGTATCATTACTTCATTTTATCATGTTCGCTTTTAGAGACCTACAAACTAGATCATCTAGCTTCTTGTATGAATAGGCCACTTTAGCGAATTTAAGATTTTATTTGATAAAACGAAGACCTTTCGGAATATTTTTTTTAATGCTCAATTACAAAAGCACGTTGCCACAATGCCAACAACGGGCCACCGAGCTGTCCATTATCACCATGTACTACCTATAGCAGGCGTACATAGCACATACTGGCCATAAGCAATCACATAATACAACAACGTCATATGGAACAAGAAATACTAAACACATTGAAGGTGTGTGTTTTCCCCAGTCCCGGCCACAATGCCAACAACGGACCACCGAGCTGTCCATTATCACCATGTACCACCTATAGCAGGCCGTACATAGCACATACTGGCCATAAGCAATCCCATAATACAACAACGTCATATGGAACAAGAAATACTAAACACATTGAAGGTGTGTGTTTTCCCCAGTCCCAGCCACAATGCCAACAACGGACCACCGAGCTGTCCATTATCACCATGTACTACCTATAGCAGGCCCTACATAGCACATACTGGCCATAAGCAATCACATAATACAACAACGTCATATGGAACAAGAAATACTAAACACATTGAAGGTGTGTGTTTTCCCCAGTCCCGGCCACAATGCCAACAACGGACCACCGAGCTGTCCATTATCACCATGTACTACCTATAGCAAGCCGTACATAGCACATACTGGCTATAAGCAATCACATAATACAACAACGTCATATGGAACAAGAAATACTAAACACATTGAAGGTGTGTGTTTTCCCCAGTCCCGGCCACAATGCCAACAACGGACCACCGAGCTGTCCATTATCACCATGTACTACCGACCGACCATCATTATCTCAGTGTCGTTATCTGCGACATCTCTTCCTGATCCCGCGCGACAATTTTATTATTCAATTGTCAGCGAGGCTCATCAGTGGCAGGAGACTGCACGCACTTCCCCCGCCGTTCCATGAGAAGAAAGGAACTGCGCCTTGATGTTTTATAAACCACATTACTGCGGCCAGACATATTTACATAAACATTAAGGACATTTCTGACCAAGCATAACAATCTGTCGTGCATTTACTAGACTGTCAACTTTACCTTTATTTATATCTTCCTTTTCAACCGTGTCTGATTTATTTTCTAGGATCGTATCTCGCATATTCAGAATAAATTGTTTAGAATTACTTCATCTCATTCGAATTTTTATGTTTACAATAGCGTTAGCCTACAATGCCACATAAACATTTTTACCCTGAGAAAACCTGATAGCATGTCTCTAGTGTAACTTTCCATGATGAACTCAAAATTCGCACCAGAAATTTTCCATTACCCATGGTTTTGCGTGACAAACTTTTTTTATTGTTTGGATAAACAAAATAATGAATGCAATGTCACTTAAGCATTTTGCATAAACTTCATTACATTAAACTTGCTAGACTAAAATAATTTTTCTTTGTCCCAAAAGAAACAGCATTTTATCTTAATGTAACTTTTTGCGCTGATTCCAAATGTATCATTAATGTTTTATATCACGCAAATATTTGAAAGTATTTAAATACATAGTCCTTCAATGTAACGAAATATATTTCCTTTTTATTAAAAAATAGTGACAGTAGATTTTCTTCTATACTTTGTTTGTAGTACTACCCTCTTGAGTGTCCAGCAGTAGTCAGCTGTAGTAAGACTGAAGACCTAGCAATGACGAAGAAGAAAGTACGACTGTAGTACTGAGGACCTAGCAATGACGAAGAAGAAAGTATGACTGTAGTATTACTGGAGACCTAGCAATGACAAAGAAGAAAGTACGACTGTAGTACTGAAGACCTAGCAATGACGAAGAAAAAAGTATGACTGTAGTACTGAAGACCTAGCAATGACGAAGAATAATGTATGACTGTAGTACTGAAGACCTAGCAATGACGAAGAAGAATGTACGACTGTAGTAGTACTGAGGACCTAGCAATGACGAAGAAGAATGTACGACTGTAGTAGTACTGAAGACCTAGCAATGACGAAGAAGAAAGTACGACTGTAGTACTGAGGACCTAGCAATGACGAAGAATAATGTATGACTGTAGTACTGAAGACCTAGCAATGACGAAGAAGAATGTACGACTGTAGTAGTACTGAAGACCTAGCAATGACGAAGAAGAAAGTACGACTGTAGTACTGAGGACCTAGCAATGACGAAGAATAATGTATGACTGTAGTACTGAAGACCTAGCAATGACGAAGAAGAATGTACGACTGTAGTAGTACTGAGGACCTAGCAATGACGAAGAAGAAAGTACGACTGTAGTAGTACTGAGGACCTAGAAATGACGAAGAAGAAAGTACGACTGTAGTAGTACTGAGGACCTAGCAATGACGAAGAAGAAAGTACGACTGTAGTACTGAAGACCTAGCAATGACGAAGAAAAAGTATGACTGTAGTACTGAAGACCTAGCAATGACGAAGAATAATGTATGACTGTAGTACTGAAGACCTAGCAATGACGAAGAAGAATGTACGACTGTAGTAGTACTGAGGACCTAGCAATGACGAAGAAGAAAGTACGACTGTAGTAGTACTGAGGACCTAGAAATGACGAAGAAGAAAGTACGACTGTAGTAGTACTGAAGACCTAGCAATGACGAAGAAGAAAGTACGACTGTAGTACTGAAGACCTAGCAATGACGAAGAAGAAAGTATGACTGTAGTACTGAGGACCTAGCAATGACGAAGAAGAAAGTACGACTGTAGTAGTACTGAGGACCTAGCAATGACGAAGAAGAAAGTATGACTGTAGTACTGAGGACCTAGCAATGACGAAGAAGAAAGTACGACTGTAGTAGTACTGAGGACCTAGCAATGACGAAGAAGAATGTACGACTGTAGTACTGAGGACCTAGAAATGACGAAGAAGAATGTACGACTGTAGTATTACTGAGGACCTAGCAATGACGAAGAAGAAAGTACGACTGTAGTACTGAGGACCTAGCAATGACGAAGAAGAAAGTACGACTGTAGTACTGAGGACCTAGAAATGACGAAGAAGAATGTACAACTGTAGTAGTACTGAGGACCTAGCAATGACGAAGAAGAAAGTACGACTTTAGTACTGAGGACCTAGAAATGACGAAGAAGAATGTACGACTGTAGTAGTACTGAGTACCTAGCAATGACGAAGAAGAAAGTACGACCGTAGTACTGAAGACCTAGCAATGACGAAGAAGAATGTACGACTGTAGTACTGAGGACCTAGAAATGACGAAGAAGAATGTACGACTGTAGTACAGCAGGGGGCCAAGTGAATGTCTCCGCTAGAGCGAAACGCATCCGTTCCTGAGACCCAACGTGGACTACCAATTAATTGGAGGCTTGTTGCCCTTTTTTCCTCCACAAAACATTTTTTGTTCAGTTCCTCTGATGAAGACCACATACGGCTCTGTGGTTGGTTTATTCATAGGCCTCTGCCGTGAGACCAGAACCTTCTTTAGTTGATGTTTTTTTTTTTAATCTTCATTCATTACACTTTTTGACCGAACCCTTGACAAAGCTCTTTTTACGATTCATTTTCATATAGCAATATATGTGACATATTAATTTATGTAATTAACTCTAATATTTATAAATTAGAAAAAAAATTATATCGATATTTTTCTATTAATATATAAATGTTTTATAGTAAAAAATTGTTAAGCTATATAGGACTTTTATAGCTGTCGAGATGGCTTGAATGTATATGATAAGTTTATTCAAGATCAAGAATGAAATCCAAAGAAGCTAATAATTGAATATATAGTAAATTGACATTTGATCACATGAAACTGATTGTTGCTGATAACTCACTCCCATCTATCAGCGAAAATTATGTGATTTATTGTTATTAACTTTTTCTTGATTATTTATAAAGGGGGGTATTGGCCAATTTCCTGAAAAAAATTTCAAGTCAGTTCATACTTTTTTTTTTCGATAAATGGTATCAATGAGTAACACTAGACTAGCTATTAGACTAGAAGATATTGTAACGTGGTATTCATTATATTTTATATACATATTTTCAATATTTTAAATACTTTTTATATTTTTTATATTTTGCTACTCTGAAAACTTCCCTCATTGCTTATCTTGTATCTTATAAAGTTTTTTTTTTTTTTGTTTCTGCCCTAAATTAAATGCCTTGTCATTCTGAAGTTTGTCTTTCCTAATTTTACACGTAATATTATAATTATAAAAATAAAAAGTGTTGCATAAGAAGGAACTAGTGGAATAACATGACACTTGGCATAAATTCCCCGGGTTTTACATATACAAGCTTTACGTATACCTGTACAAACTGAGCAAAAGTCAAAATGTGTTCGCCTTTAACTTTCTCTACACGTTCTGCAATTTCAGAAATTTTATTCTTTCATTAATTGCCACAAGAAGTTACTTTGTACGAAACTTCCTATTTTCTTGAACGCCTTTAGGGTGTAAGACTTCCAAATTCCACTAGTATATTTCTTGATACCCTAAATATGAACATTTGTTGAAATATTTCCAGAAAGAGAATCATACAAACGGAAGATAAAGGCTCCTTGAAGAATTCCATAACACACCAAGCGAAGTTATACGTTTCTGAAACTTATCAGAAGCCACAAAAGAATATCAAATTATCTTTTATATAACATCTCTCTATGATTATTATGATAATCTGTCTATTTAGTTTACAAAACTTATTAAATGGATGTGATAAACATAATGAATATTTCTAATGCATATTGTCGCGGAGATAAATAAAGCAAGGGCATATTTGGGAATAATTAATTTATTATAAGGGGTATTTATAGGGAGAGAGAGAGAGTACAACTTACCCCAAGTTAAAAGATAATCCTAATGCGCGGCCTCAGCCACCGACCCGTTTTCCCTTTTTACAGATCAGCTTCCGAGAACCCCTCACACCTGTGGTCCCCCCCCGGGGTCCAGGGATGATTGACAGGTGTCTCATCTGGATGGAGCTTCTTGACAATATTTAAAGGGAGAGGTGCCGCTTTTGGTACATGAATACCCTCCTCCTGCAAAATATTGTTGTATAAATACACTCATGGACAAAACTTAAGAAAGTTGTACATTTCAGCATGTATATCGGGATTCAGAATAATAACCCTGAAAAATATTGTAGCAGATTATTTATTATTCTATGAAAAGGTTTTTCAAATTTCGATATTTGTATTTTGATACACTGTAAAATTTTCTCATTTACTCTCTGCTATTTTATTAGGTTTCACATTAAATAAATTGTCGTGTTATCCTGAAGTTTGTCTTTTTTCTATGCTACAATATTACAATGACCTTTATTGATGATACACGAGATAACCAAGAGTGTGAGCAAAATTGTCTGTCTCTTAAAAAAAAACAGACGATAGGCGACTTCAAAGACTTTCCACACTTCCTTAAGTTTTATTAATGAATTTATATATAACTTCCAGAATTAAAATGTACACAATCTTTTTTTTTTTTTTTTTTGACATAGATTTGGTTCAGCTGCATTACCAGCTATAAACGCCTCTTTGGACCATCTACTTATATATTTGCCTTATTCTGTCTGTTTGTCTGTTTGTCTGAAGCTCACGGATAGATTGCGCGCTCATTGGCTGACAGGGAACACGTGTCCTCCCTGCCCCCCTCTAGACAACCCTGTTATTCAAAAACCATACATCCAATCGCCATGAAATTCTGGGATATTATTAGGTATATCCCCGGAAAGGTTTTCGAAAAATAATTTCTTGAATATCTTGAATATCCTTAGAGTTATTTGCAGAATTGTAGATATAACTCGCAAGCAGCGCCGCCAGACGGTGATAGGCTTAAGCTTGCTGCGCCACCCCTGTTGACCTTGGGTCATCGTGTGAGTCACAGCATGATGCAACAAAAAACACTCTTCACCCAAGTCAACGTTTTTAAAATATATTCGCACTCGGGTAAACCCCGGGCGTTGCCCGGGCCATTCGTCTAGTTTTTAAGAAATTCCATTAATCCCTTCTGGAATTCATTAAACCGAAGTCCATCTCACCTGACGAAGGCCATATCCAGAAACCATGGTCTTCAGGTAGGCGTTTTAAATTTACCAAAGCTGGTGTTACCAATCCTGGGGAGCTTGTGGTGGTGGTGTCTTGTCAACCATAGAAAGGGGGGTGCCATTGCCCATTAGTCAGCCACATTTCAGAGTTCCCTGTTCACGGTTACCGTAGCGACTCGGGTCTCACGACACCGTACTACAGGGCAGTCCCTTACTTGTACTGCTTCTACTGTCCACCACGTAGAGGAGGACTTCTGGGCGGGGGTGTTGGCTTCACATCAATATTCGATGGTTCCATATCAAGATTATAAGTGAGACCAGAACGAGTAATCATAAAAGAAATTTATTTCAACAAGAAAAATATTCACAATTTTTGTCATATTTCTGAATATGTCCGAGAATGGAAATATCTTTATTTACGGGGCTGCTAACCAAAATAAAATTATTTTTAAGCCCCAATGGCCGCATAAAGCGGAATATATACGAGTAAAAACCACTATGACCAAGCTGGGGAAGACAGGATCTCCGTCAGGAAAGAGGCAGGTTAGGCTGGATTGGGTCCGCAGAGGTCAGGAGGCAGGAAGAAGGCGGGAGGACTAGAACTTTGCAGCTCTAGCTCTGGCAGTTGGGCAATACATTGATCTTGCCTCGTGGTCGGCAGAGAGGCCCAAAAGAAGGTTCCACCGAGATATGAAATATGTCCGAGAGATATAAACTAACTATTTACAAACAAAAGGTTGACGTCAAATGACGGATGATGATTCATAGAGTAGACAACCACAGATTATTCTGTGTCAATATATAGCACATTTCTTTATCACTTATTTTAACAGGAAAAATGACTTTCTATTTAAAGGACACCTAATATATGAAACTTTTCATAAAATTGCCTTTTTAATGGTTCTTCAGGGAATCTTGTGGTTAAGGAAAGTGTGTAAGATGAGTTAGATGAACTACGAAGTGACATGCAGAAAGTAAAATTGCTAAAGAAGTCATTAGCAATATGGAATGTCATTAAAATGTCAGAACACTAATTGCTACAACTACAGAAAAGCATACATTATTAGCACATATCCTCTCTTAACTTTATAGCAATTTTTATATCGTCTAGTTTATTACGTTCACAATTAACTTACATCTTTAATTTTACGTATATAAATGCTAAGTTAATAGCATTGAGTTTTTTTTTTAATATAGGAAAGTGTTAATTCATTTTAAAGCATTTTTTTCACGTATGTTTTTATACATTTATTACACTGTAAAAGTGTTTATATAGCTATTTTTTAATTCAAAGTTTTTTTAGTGTTAATAAAAAACATAAATGGGGTTCTTTATGAGATCATGAGGGTTAGTATACGATGTGAGAGGTGAACAAGAATGTTTAACTTCTAAACTGAGGTAGAAAAGACAAATTGCATATTCTGATTGTGCAACCGAAATTTGATGATGGTTTGCGTCTTCTAGATGTTTCTTCAGTGACATGGTCCAGTTTAGGTCAGGGGTTGGCAACCGTTTGAGTCAGAAGAGTCAAAAATTACAATTTACAAAATTTCAAAGTTTTTAACGAGCTTTCTAGTTGATTAACAAACTTTTAAGTAGGAATTCTTGAGTCAATAAGTCCCACGCTCCTTAAAAGAGAATATTTTAGTTCAAGGAAGATTCTGGGAGGATGCTGACCAGCTTTAATGCATCTACCTAAGACATCCAATTCATGTTCTATTGGATTCACAGGTCAGAGAATCATGCTGGGCGATTCATCCTTTGAATATTTTCATTCCTTCGAGGAAATCATTGATTAGCGGTTACCTGTGTATGGAAGAGCTTTATCGTATAGTAATCGTAATAGTATCCAATCATATTTAACTCGTGTTCTATTGGCGAATCATTATACCAAGTTTTCTCCTGTAGAAGGACGTCCGTGCCCGAAAGCTAGAGAATACAAATGTTTTGAAAAGATACTTTTCATTGGAGACCTGATTAATTTCACTCAATATTGAAATAATGGATTATTTTATTGAATTGAAGAATTTATCATCGATAAAAATAAACTGAGGGCCAATGATACCTTTGAAAATATCACATCTTCTTCTTCTTCTTTCTTATCTCCACACTGGGTGAAGTAGAATGCGACTGCCTTTGTCATCAAGACTGGGAACACTACTCAGTGGCAGGCCGACTTAACTCCAAAAGAAATGGCCGCCTCTGACATGAGGAACAGACGCCATGTGCAGCCGCTTCTAACATGGAGTACAAACACTGCTCATCCTGTATCCCTGGATCAGGAGCCCTTACAGGGTACTATCAGCCAGGCCAGCTGAGCCCAGGTTTTTTAGTGAGCTTGTTACTGCTCCCCCTCCTCCTTTTTCATCCGGGATTGGGACTGGCAAAGGCGGAGTTAATGAAGGTCAAGAATCTGGTTTGAGAAGTCTTGAGAAGACCTGTGGCTTTGGGAAGTCAATGTGCCTCATTTAATTACGTAGAGAGGTGAACTCTTGTTCGAAATGAAGCCAGCTAGCCTCGAGTAGAAGATATTCTCTTTCAAAACGATATCTTATATCAATGGGATGGAAGCTGGTCCTGGGTTATCTAATGATAAAGTCCGTTTGGAATCAAAAGTCTAGACTAGAGGTCGCCAATCTTTTGAGTAGGAAGAGTCAACAACAACAACAACGACAACAAAAAGCCTTTATTTAGGGTCACTGACCCTATGGTATGCATAAGAACAAAGCAGTGAGACAAAGGAAATAACGATATAGGCAGAAGAAAAAGAAAAAAAAAACAAGAAAGAGAAAGATGGAAGCAAGAAAAACAACACAAAAAGAGTAGCAGTAAGAAAGTGAGGAGTGAGTGTCACTTGGCCTTCTTCTGAGATATGGACTTGTGGAAACCATAAAACGCCGTAGCAATATACTTATTCTGGGTAATATTGTCAATTATTGATGGAAGTGAAGCACAGAGTTGCCCAGTTTTGAGCATAAGCGTTCTTCTTTCTTGAGTAGGAAGAGTCAAAAATTAAAATTTACAAAATTTCAAAGTTTTTAAAGAGCCACAGAATTTTTCTTGCCAACAATAAATAGTACTCGCATAAGGTTTTTATTTATGCGAGTACTACACACAGCTCCATATTCAAAGATCCGCATGTTGCCGACCCCTGTTCAAGACTCAATCTTGACTTACCACTGGAGAAGAAGAATATGGGCTCACTGCTATCCTGTGTCTAGTATTGGTGTTCAAAGAACCAATTCAGGCAATCTTATCTCTAACAACGTTTTCCTTCACTCTGAAATTGAAAAAAAGTCTTAAAAGGACGTTGATTCGACTCAATAACTTAAATAAAATATAATGTAAAGAATATTTTCAGAAACCTTAAAGAAGAGAATTTGCATAGGTAATTATATATGTCTACTTCTATAATCAACCTCACTATTGACTTGTTCCATCTTTTTTTACTGACAATAAAAAAACTTCTGAAAAAAATGATGGGATGAGTGAATACTGGAATTGATTATTCTATGATATTTTAAACACAATTTTATAAAAACAAAAAAGGTATATATTGACTGCTCACATGAGCATTTTTAGATGGTAGATCGCCATCTATTGGTACAAAAATCAACTAAACGTTGATTCAACGTGTTCCGCGATATTTGACCAGCCCATTTTCAACAACAAAAAGCCTTTATTTACGGTCACTGACCCTATACAGGATTCACCAGAGGTATGCATAAGAACAAAGCAGTGAGACAAAGGAAATAACGATATAGACAGAAGAAAAAGAAAGAAAAAAGAAAAAAAACAAGAAATAGAAAGAGGGAAGCAAGAAAAACAACACAAAAAGAGTAGCAGTAAGAAAGTGAGGAGTGAGTGTCACTTGGCCTTCTTCTGAGATATGGACTTGTGGAAACCATAAAACGCCGTAGCAATATACTTATTCTGGGTCATATTGTCAATTATTGATGGAAGTGAAGCACAGAGTTGCCCAGTTTTGAGCATAAGGGTTCTTCTTTCAGAGCAGAGCAATCAAAAATATAGTGAGTGATTTCATTTTTTAATTTTGAATTACAGAAAGTACAAATCGGGTCCTCACCGCAGAGCATCTTGGTGTGATTTTCTCTAAAAAAACTTGAAAGTATTCTAACTTGTGCGAGTAGTCTTACAACCGGGAAAGGAAAATCCCCTAAAAGGTATTCCTCCGTCATGAAAGATATTTGAATGTCTTTGTAGTGAGAGTATAGCTTAGATTTATCCATTCTTGTAAGGTCGTTTTGTATAGATTGGTCTGCCGCTGTTTTTAAGAGCCCTGTAATCGCGCTCCTCAGCGTTTCAGGATCATCACAGACCAGCCCATTTTCTCGATAAATCAAGAAAAGCTAATCACCAACGCGTTTCGGGCTGTTGGTCCTCGCCAGCGTTATGCAGGCTGTATCCCAACGATAAAATATTTAGCCCAAGAAACTTCCTGAGATAGCAATAAATGAGTATTAAAGACCAAAATTGCCTAAATACCCTGTTCATATGAAAAAAAGAAGAAATTTAAAAAAAGAACAGGTGTTGATATTAAAAATAGACAAAAAGGTATACCCTGAACGCTCATGCCAGCATTTTTCACATTCAAAAGTTATTTATGTAAATTTGTCCTTTAATACTCATTTCTTGATTTCTCAGGAAGTCTCTTGAAATAACTATTTGGTCGTTGAGGTACAGCCTGCATCTCGCTAACGAGGGCTAATAGACTGAAACGCGTACGGGGTTGGTCCTTCTCGATCGTTTATTTGACCATTATACATTCACCCAACATTACAACAAATCTTATATCAGTTATTAGCACAATATATCGAATAAAACACAATATTCCAGACTATCCGTGCGCATGCTCCAACACGCGACCGTGTCACCGCGTGTATCACCAAAAAAGACAATTGGTCATCTGCCCGACAACGAGGTCCGGCTTATCACAACCCTATTGATGTGATAAAATCGCAGACGATCAATCTTCTTGAGCAACAGACGACTACGGGGTCATCCCAGGCCAATTAAATTCTTTCTTTGTTTTTACCCAGAAAAAATATCGTCTTTTTTTATGACAATTTGTGTAGTTCTGATAGGGAATATTGGCGTCATAAACCTTTATTGCGAGAACATATTGCAATATCAACAATGGCGTGTTATGTTTGACCTCTTACAAGATAACACATAGGACAATGACCGATGATAATCATGTTTGGACAACTCTACCAATACCGGTTCTAAACCCAGATGTAAAATAACGAAGGAAAACAGTAAAAATCTCGATAAAAATTTGGGTTAAGCTGACAGCTGATAATAAACTGTAAGGGCTCCTGATCCAGGTATGCATCTTCTTCTTCTTTCTTATCTACATTCAATCATATTAAGGTATCAAGCCTGTAGAACCTGAGACTTTTGATAGTGTGGGTGAAGTAGAATGCGCCTGCCTCGAAAGCCATCGAAACGCGTTCGTGGATGGCTTTTCTTGATTTATCAAGAAATTGGGTTGGCCAAATATCAGGGAACAGGCTAAATCAATGTTTAGTTGATTTCTGTTCCACCAGATGGCGCTCTGCCTTCTGTAAAGCACATGTGCTCCTGGTCAGGATATGCCATTTTAATATTGATTTCAACACCTGATCTTTTTATCTTTTTTTTTCTTTCGTTTTTTAAATATCTACATATGTGAAAAGCAGGTAGAATGTCGTTAAAAAAGAACCTTTAGATTCGATAATAAAAATATTTCTATAAATATCCTATCCTTGGATGATTAGTTCCCAAAAATGAAATCTGTATATTGATTCTAGACAAATAAAAAACTAAATACCTCTTTAATGGTTGACTAAACAGGTAAAAAAAGTGAGTGGTGGCAAATTTTTCCGGTGGCCATCACTGCCTACCAGGAATATGTGGTTGGTTGGACATGCACCAGTTAGAAGATGTCAATAAAAAATTATAAAAAAGTTGGCGACACTCTTATCTTCCTCGGTGTCCTCCATCTTACTAAGATGGTGTTTCTATATCTGTCCAGCGGTTTCCTTCTATGTCGTCTTCTACATTGTGTTCCCTATGGCATCAAACATGGCCCAGAATATAACAATCTAGATAAATAAAGTCTGCTTGTTCTACATAGATTTACAAGTATATACAGTACATACATCGGGCATTGCCGAACAGACATCTATACCGACCCAGCTGTGGTCATCGAGGCGATAAAGAGGCCTTCAGGATCTGGTCTAGACTTGAAATCCAGACCTGGGACAAGAAATAAAAAACATTCTTGTTTATACAGTAGAACTACCTCCCTGTAGAGAACAACACCTAGTTGCAGAGCCAAAGTGTCCTTTAGGGAGAGATGTCCTCTTACCGGAGAGCTACTAAATAGTAAAAATGGTAATTTTGCATATGAAAACTGTCCTTTATAGAGAGGTATCCTCTAACGTGAGTGTCCTCTCATGAAGGTTCTACTGTACAACAACAAAAAGCTTTATTAAGATCATTAAGTCTTATACAGATTCTCCGAGTAGAAATGTAGGATACATGTAGGAGAACAGTAATAGTACCAGTAAAAAATGAACATTTCCATTATTATAATTTTTAAAGATAAGCACATTTAATGGTATAATATGAAATCTATTTACAGTAAAACTTAATTAAAACAATCAAGCTAATAAATTGATTAGTTTAGATAATTGGAGGAAAAGAAATACATAGATTTATATAATGTATGACCAATCTGTTTGCTTGTGGGGATCAATGACATTGTATAGATTTCATTCTGGAAGTCACTGCCATAGTTTCGACTTCAGGATATACAAATTAGTTCGGCAAGAGGCGAATTAAGGTCTCCTGAACAGATATTGAACAGAATGACAACATTATAACAAAGCTCTTATTAGAGGACACTCATCACATACAGGATTCTCCCAGATAGGTAAACAGAAGTAAACATTTATCAACAGAAAGTGGAGAAAAACATCAATCTTTCCTCAAGTTGGGTTCCTCTTCTATGTTATGTCTTTTGACTTTGTTGTTCTCCAGAATTTGTGAAAAGCCAATATATTGGTCTTTCTTTCCACTATTTTTGCCAATGAAACATATGGTGAATTGTTTTCATAAACAATCTTTTACCAGAGAATTACTCTCTCATCCTCCAAACCGCATATTAAAACGTTTCTTGAACAGAACAGCCTACGGTACAAAACTGTGATGTAGTTATCAATGTGGCACCAACATATTAACAAGTAAACATTTAGTGATAACGATGAAAACAAATGTTAAAGATACGCGGTTTCAACCAGTAAAGTTGAGAAG
Organism: Cordylochernes scorpioides; assembly: GCA_030710605.1. Lineage (NCBI taxonomy): Eukaryota > Metazoa > Arthropoda > Arachnida > Pseudoscorpiones > Chernetidae > Cordylochernes > Cordylochernes scorpioides. The sequence continues at coordinate 12,922,586 of CP092880.1, read as the reverse complement.
CAAAGAAAGAAAGACGAAGACTAACGTGAAACCCCAAAGTCTACCCCTTTATTGCTCGCTTAAAATCCTTTTATGATACATATATATTTTTTTAAAAACGACCCGAGGCCTCTAGTTTGGGGCGACGGTTAATAGATAACATCTTAGTTTTGACGTTTAATTTGACGAGAGAGGAGCCCTATGCCTTTTTAGAAATTTATTGAAATATAAATTATATAGTTAAAATCTGAATTTCATAATTGAAGGTAAAAACAAATTCCTCACTTCCAGCTACTGCATTGGTCCAGAATTTGAAACCTCATCCTGGAAAGCAGCAACCCAAAGGAACAAACACATCAATGAAATATAAATACTGAGGATTCATCAATTGTAAAACTGAAGACTTGTGTTTCTGCAAACTGGGGAAGAGCTAGCGGAAAAGGATCTCTTGTTTATATGCAAATAATTTTACAAATCAAGTCTATATTTCCAAACTTTAATGATATTATTACTGAATTGTTAATTAAGTAAAATTGTTAAAGATTAATATCAAAATTTAATTATAGTAGATCCTCCATAAGAGGACACTCGCGCTAGAGGACACCTCTCCATAAAGGAAAGTTTTCATTTTAAAAATTACCATTTTTACTATTTAGCAACTCTCCGGTATGAAGATATCTCTCCCTAAAAGATACCTTGGCTCTACAATTAGGTTTCCTTTACAGGGAAGTGTTCTACTGTATATTTTCGACGAAATATTTTCTTTATTATTGTGGAAAATCGAACTTTCGAACAACGAAGCACTTCTACTGTCTTATGAATGTAAAGTGAAAAAATAAAAGGTGTTGCTCCATTTAACATTACTAAGCCAGTAGAACTTTTTGCTAGAAAACTCTCTTTTCCAATAAAAATGAAAGAAGAAACAATTTTTTGAATTTGTAATCATTATATTGAAGAGGTAGTTAGTCAGGATATTTTCTGTTAAGAACAAAATAATATAACCATTATGTGTTTATTAGGTTTTCAGGTTTTCATAAGTTCACTAGATGAGATAAATTCATTTTTACATTTGGATATATTTCAACTTAATCAATAAGAAATCTAGGGCTCGGTTTCATTTTGTAATTCTTTTATTTTTCGAACATTCGGGATAACATGCTCTTCAACACAGAGATCTAGAAGAAGTGGTACTTTTGGTGTCTCTATGTTTAAGGGCATGTTAGCCCAGAATCTCGATAAATAAGAGAATTACAAAAAAAAAAACAAGCTCTAGGTTCCTCATAGATTTAGTTAAAATTTAAAAGCAGAGAAAAATATTTATTTGGATATATGTTACATGTAGGTATTCGCGATTATGGATGAGGTGAACGATTGGCAAAGAATTTCCCTCGAGACGTCACAATGAAAGGGAAACGTCGGCAATTTTCGAGTCAGCTTCGGTTGGTAATATGGAGGAGGTGGTGGGAACTGGTAGCTTCGGCAGGACACGCACGGTCACCTCTGGTCGTTTGTAGGGAGAGCACGTGTAGCCATCACACTTCCTCCCGCTGCTCCCATACCGTGCATCTAGCTCTCTGATCACACACCGTGTATCTAATGTAGCCTTTACATACCGTGCATCTCACACACCGTGTATCTACTGTAGCCCTTACATACCGTGTATCTAACTCTCTGTTCACACACCGTGTATCTACTGTAGCCTTTACATACCGTGCATCTACCGCACGACTTTCTGCCCACACACCGTGTATCTACTGTAGCCTTTACATACCGTGCATCTACCGCAGGACTTTCGGCTCACACACCGTGTATCTACTGTGGGACTGTACCTATTTCTTTTTCTACATACCGTATATCTACTGCGCGATATGTAATTCTCTACTCACATACCGTGCATCTACCGTAGGATTTAACTCTCTGCTCACACACCGTGTATCTACTGTGGGGCTGTACGAATTTCTGCTCCTACATACCGTGCATCTACTGCGATATGTAATTCTTTTCTCGCATAGTATGCATTTACCGCGAACTGTAACTCTCTGCTCTCACATACTGTGCAACTACCGTTAGACTGTTTGTTTCCACACAGTGCACCTACCGCAGGGCTATCTATTTTTTCTGTGCTCACGGTCATGGTTCGGACTAACGTAAAGGTAATAATGCCCCTGCAGGCCCCGGTTCTCGACAAGCGAATGGTCTGTACTTGGCCACCTGTGTGGGGAAGGTAGGGGCGACTGATCACGACGGGCAGTAGTGACCTTAGAGTTAGCCTCCGAACTTTGAGGCTGATCACATCCGAACTTTGAGGCTGTTCATCTCCGAAACCTGAGGCTCTGATCATCTCGGAACTCTGAGGCTCTGATCATCTCGGAAATCTGAGGCTGATCATCTCGGAAATCTGAGACTCTGACCATCTCCGAAATCTGAGGCTGATCATCTCGGAAATCTGAGGCTCTGATCACCTCCGAAATCTGAGGCTGATCATCTCGGAAATCTGATGCTCTGATCATCTCCGAAATCTGAGGCTGATCATCTCCGAACTCTAAGGCTCTGATCATCTCCGAACTCTGAGGTTCTGATCATCTCGGAACTCTGAGGCTGATCATCTCCGAACTCTGAGGCTGATCATCTCCGAACTCTGAGGCTCTGATCATCTCCGAACTCTGAGGTTCTGATCATCTCGGAACTCTGAGGCTCTGATTATCTCGGAACTCTGAGGCTGATCATCTCGGAACTCTGAGGCTGATTATCTCGGAACTCTGAGGCTCTGATCATCTCGGAACTCTGAGGTTCTGATCATCTCCGAACTCTGAGGTTCTGATCATCTCGGAACTCTGAGGCTCTGATCATCTCCGAACTCTGAGGTTCTGATCATCTCGGAACTCTGAGGCTGATCATCTCGGAACTCTGAGGTTTTGATCATCTCCGAACTCTGAGGTTCTGATCATCTCCTAAATCTGAGGTTCTGATCATCTCGGAACTCTGAGGCTGATCATCTCCGAAATTTGAGGCTCTGATCATCTCCGAAATCTGAGGCTCTGATCATCTCGGAACACTGAGGCTGATTATCTCGGAACTCTGAGGCTGATCATCTCCGAAATCTGAGGCTCTGATCATCTCGGAACTCTGAGGCTGATCATCTCGGAACTCTGAGGCTGATCATCTCGGAACTCTGAAGCTGATTATCTCGGAACTCTGAGGCTCTGATCATCTCGGAACTCTGAGGTTCTGATCATCTACGAATTCTGAGGTTCTGATCATCTCGGAACTCTGAGGCTCTGATCATCTCCGAACTCTGAGGTTCTGATCATCTCGGAACTCTGAGGCTGATCATCTCGGAACTCTGAGGTTCTGATCATCTCCGAACTCTGAGGTTCTGATCATCTCCTAAATCTGAGGTTCTGATCATCTCGGAACTCTGAGGCTGATCAACTCCGAAATTTGAGGCTCTGATCATCTCGGAACTCTGAGGCTCTGATCATCTCCGAACTCTGAGGTTCTGATCATCTCGGAACTCTGAAGCTGATCATCTCCTAAATCTGAGGCTCTGATCATCTCGGAACACTGAGGCTGATCATCTCGGAACTCTGAGGCTGATCATCTCCGAAATCTGAGGCTCTGATCATCTCGGAACTCTGAGGCTGATCATCTCGGAACTCTGAGGCTCTGATTATCTCGGAACTCTGAAGCTGATCATCTCCGAACTCTAAGGCTCTGATCATCTCGGAACTCTGAGGCTGATTATCTCGGAACTCTGAGGCTCTGATTATCTCGGAACTCTGAGGCTCTGATCATCTCGGAACTCTGAGGCTGATTATCTCCGAACTCTGAGGCTGATTATCTCGGAACTCTGAGGCTCTGATTATCTCGGAACTCTGAGGCTCTGATCATCTCGGAACTCTGAGGCTGATTATCTCGGAACTCTGAGGCTCTGATCATCTCGGAACTCTGAGGTTCTGATCATCTCCGAACTCTGAGGTTCTGATCATCTCGGAACTCTGAGGCTCTGATCATCTCCGAACTCTGAGGTTCTGATCATCTCGGAACTCTGAGGCTGATCATCTCGGAACTCTGAGGTTCTGATCATCTCCGAACTCTGAGGTTCTGATCATCTAAATCTGAGGTTCTGATCATCTCGGAACTCTGAGGCTGATCATCTCCGAAATTTGAGGCTCTGATCATCTCCGAAATCTGAGGCTCTGATCATCTCGGAACACTGAGGCTGATTATCTCGGAACTCTGAGGCTGATCATCTCCGAAATCTGAGGCTCTGATCATCTCGGAACTCTGAGGCTGATCATCTCGGAACTCTGAGGCTGATCATCTCGGAACTCTGAAGCTGATTATCTCGGAACTCTGAGGTTCTGATCATCTCCGAATTCTGAGGTTCTGATCATCTCGGAACTCTGAGGCTCTGATCATCTCCGAACTCTGAGGTTCTGATCATCTCGGAACTCTGAGGCTGATCATCTCGGAACTCTGAGGTTCTAATCATCTCCGAACTCTGAGGTTCTGATCATCTCCTAAATCTGAGATTCTGATCATCTCGGAACTCTGAGGCTGATCATCTCCGAAATTTGAGGCTCTGATCATCTCGGAACTCTGAGGCTCTGATCATCTCCGAACTCTGAGGTTCTGATCATCTCGGAACTCTGAAGCTGATCATCTCCTAAATCTGAGGCTCTGATCTACTCCGAAATCTGAGGCTCTGATCATCTCGGAACACTGAGGCTGATCATCTCGGAACTCTGAGGCTGATCATCTCCGAAATCTGAGGCTCTGATCATCTCGGAACTCTGAGGCTGATCATCTCGGAACTCTGAGGCTCTGATTATCTCGGAACTCTGAAGCTGATCATCTCCGAACTCTAAGGCTCTGATCATCTCGGAACTCTGAGGCTGATTATCTCGGAACTCTGAGGCTCTGATTATCTCGGAACTCTGAGGCTCTGATCATCTCGGAACTCTGAGGCTCTGATTATCTCGGAACTCTGAGGCTCTGATTATCTCGGAACTCTGAGGCTGATCATCCCGGAACTCTGAGGCTGATTATCTCGGAACTCTGAGGCTCTGATTATCTCGGAACTCTGAGGCTCTGATTATCTCGGAACTCTGAGGCTGATCATCCCGGAACTCTGAGGCTGATTATCTCGGAACTCTGAGGCTCTGATTATCTCGGAACTCTGAGGCTCTGATTATCTCGGAACTCTGAGGCTGATTATCTCGGAACTCTGAGGCTCTGATCATCTCGGAACTCTGAGGCTGATTATCTCCGAACTCTGAGGCTGATCATCTCGGAACTCTGAGGCTCTGATTATCTCGGAACTCTGAGGCTGATTATCTCGGAACTCTGAGGCTCTGATTATCTCGGAACTCTGAGGCGGATCATCGCGGAACTCTGAGGCTGATTATCTCGGAACTCTGAGGCTCTGATTATCTCGGAACTCTGAGGCTCTGATTATCTCGGAACTCTGAGGCTCTGATCATCTCTGAAATCTGAGGCTGATCATCTCCGAACTTTGTGACTGATAATCTCAAAGTTCTTTGGCTGATCATCTCCGAGTTCTGAGGCTGATCAAACCGATACCTGAGTTTGAGGTCAATCAACGCTGAGGTCTGGGTCGAGACGCCGCTGCTGACAAAGTGGAACTCAAGAGGAATCTCACCTGAGAACCACTGAGAATCATCTGCTGAAAGTGTCTTTAAACATATTCAGCCGTAAATATTAAAAACTCAATTATCCTAATAATAAACATTTTCTCTGTTTTCCCACCGTGAATCTACCGCGGGACAGTTCACTTTGATTAGGTTAAAGTGGTCGCTCAAACCATACAATAGATGTACCGTCATGGGTGGATGTTTTAGTCTAATCTCGCATGAGAAGACAGATGATTCCTAATAAGCAGGTCACAAGGTAGGGGTATGGCCATCATATATCGTGGTTATAGCTACAAATATATAATACGCAGTTCTATACCACAAGTCATAAACATAGTGTGATCGGTTAGCCTGTTGCTAGGTTAGACCTATAACCAACAAAGCTACTGGATGGTTGTCGAAATTATTTTCCTCCATTAAACGTTTTTGTATTAATATTCCTATCACAAATGGTATAGGCCATGATAATTATGGTATAGAAGTTGGCGACTGCTTTTTCTGTAAGTGCACCATATGTCTACACATATGAAAAGCAGTTCGACTTTTGCAATTATAAAAGTGCCATAGCCTCGTTTGATTACTTGCCCGCGTTGGTGAGGTTGTACTTTTACAAGAATCGTAGACCATTTAGGCATTTTTTTTATTAAAAGAAAGTTTCCAATGCGGGATTCAATACCGGGTCGTAGCGGTCGAAAACCAACGGTTTAGACCTCCCTAGATAGATTAGATATGGTGTAAGACCTTACAATAAATATTGGTGCTAGTTCAATGTGAGACTAGCACACGGATACCATCTTCTATGTGTTTAATTCTAAGTCTGAAACACACAAGTATTGCCATATGAATACATCCTTGGTATATTAGGATAATTCCATGCCCTCTTTTAGAAATTGACAAAATTGAATTCATCCATTTATTATGATGTAAGGCAATGTTTTAAAAGAGATTTTCGCGACATACTTGAGCGCTACAAGAGTTCTTCAGACATACACTGCGTGACATTGAAAATGGAACACCAAGAAATAGTCGCCAGAAAGTGATGAAACTCGGCAGACAGAGAGAGACAGGGACGAACAATAAGTGATCTTTATTTCAAAATGATAGTCATAATACAGAGCGAGAACGGCGTCGGCTTAGTAGCAAGTAGGACCACCGCGGACGGCGATGTACGCAGCAACACGTCTAGGTAGAGAGTCAATCAGAGTACTGATGACGTCCTGAGGGATGGCTCTCCATTCCCTCTCAACCATTTGCCACAGTTCGTCTTCTGAACGCGGCTGTGGCAAGGCATGCAAACGGCGTCCAATGATGTCCCAGACGTGCTCGATTGGTGAGAGATCAGGAGAGTACGGTGGCCAGGGAAGCATCTGTACATCTTGCAGAGCTTGTTGGCTAATGCGAGCAGTGTGCGGTCGGGCGTTATCCTGCTGATAAAGGGCATTGGGTACCCCCTGAAGGTAGAGGAGTGTCACCGGTCGCAGCACATCATCAACGTATCGTTGGGCCGTCATAGTGCCCTGAATACGAAGTAAAGGTGACCTGGAATCATACGCGATTGCGCCCCAAACCATGATTCCACGTTGTCGCACGGTGGGGCGTTCCACAATTGCTGCCGGATTGGACTTTTCTCCACGTCGACGCCACACGCGTACACGGCGACTATCACTGGACAAGCTGAAAGGCGACTCATCTGAGAACACGACCCTGTGCCATTCCGTCATCCACGTCGATCTAGCCCGGCACCATTCCAAACGTTGGCGCCTATTCGGTGGGGTCAAAGGCAGTCTTCTTAGCGGACGGCATGAGTGCAAGCCATTAGCAACCAATCGACGGGAAATGGTTCTGGTCGAGATGGAATGATCTAGGGTGTCTTGCACATGTTGCAGGATGGCGGTACAAGTGGCTTGTGGGGCCGCCACAGCTTGTCGAGGGATACGCCGATCCACACGTGCTGACGTCACTCTGGTTGCACCGACATTCCTATAAATTGCCACATTTCCTTGTTCCAACCATCTTCTCCACAGTCGGTGCACCGTGGACGCACCAAGGTGTGTATCAGCTGCGATTTGATTTATGGATCAACCTGCCCTTTTCAGTCCGATCACCATGCCCCTCGTAAAAGCGTCTGTCTGCTTGAACTGCCTCCGTTTACGATGACCTGGAATTCTCTGTTATTACACGTGTCTTTTGACACAAGAACAAAATTTCTACAATGATTTTCCTTGAAGAAATAACGACACGAATACTGTCCTTTCTGCAAGTTCCTTCCCTTATATCTTACTCCATGTGCGCACGAGAGCTGCGCATTTTACATCATTTGCATAACTCGGTTAGGCGCGTCTACCCTGAAATTTGCATAATTTTCTGGCCACTATTTCTTGATGTTCCATTTTCAATGTCACGCAGTGTATCTCTAGAAGTATGTTTATAGTCAATTCGAAGAAAATACAAAATATATCATCATAAAGGTAAACTCCTATTGTGAAAATTCGAGCTATTATAGGTGTGCGTATGATTCTTTTAAAAATTAAACAATATCTACTGCCCTTACTGCAATGGAAAAATTAATGGGAGGGCCTGGCTCATCAGTGGTGAACCCTTCCAGTGGTTTCGTCAGTTTAATCTATCATAACTGCTATTATTCTTCCAAAATATTCTCATTTAAACATACGTGTATGTACAAATTCAACATAAAATACTAATATATATCAGCAGACAATTCTCCAATGTTTCCAAAAATATTTATAAATTTGAATAGTGCTAATGATCAAAAGAAAGGTTGAGAGAAAAATTCGTAAAACGGGCTGTTTTTCGCCGAATTTTCTTGAAACTGAGGTAGAAAATTTATCTAGAGAGTTTCTCATCAGAAAGACCGCTTTAAACCGCAGTTAAATTCGGTCTCTCTTGGAATCGGTCTCTTATCAGAGATTTTCATGCCAGGCCACGAGGAATAATACAGTATCTGAAGAGATACAACCTCTAGGGGGAACCAGGGTTCATCCATGTTTTCATATACATTCTTATGGGAGACCTCAATGTAAATGCTTCTAAGAAATTCTTGGGATAGTTTTCTTAGAAGCATTTACAATGATGTCTCCCAAAGAATTTGTTAATGGAATTTATATCTTCTCACAATACCTATTCTTCCAAGCATAAAAAGAAGGATAGCAGTAAACCATTCACTACCAATGTCGCTACTGAATCATGAGTCTTATCGTAAAGCACGAATGATATACTTCATACGGATCTTCCCTCTTTGTTTCACCGCCCCCATCAAGATGGTCCGGGGTTCCAAGAACCTCGTGATGGGAACGCCTCATCACCCATCGAATAGAAGAAGAAAAAAAATGACAGAAGACTTTTCAACGTGACCAGGTCAATCATCGGCTAGCCCATAAACCATAATGTCATTTCTTGGTCGGTATCATTCAGCCGTAGTTAATGACATTCGCCAGTGTTGCTCACCGAGGACCTCTATGAATATTCTGTAATGTTCATTGAATATTTCAAATATGTATTGTTCCCCTTTTTGTTATTTTAAGTTATGTGTTTGGACAAGCGGATGTTGAATCTAGTCGTAAATTTAATGAAATGTAAGAAGAGAAATATATTGAATATCTACTATAATATGTACGACTTAATGTTTATATGTATGTCAGTTTTATTTCTCCTCTCTGATTGGCTATTCACTGCCACGTGATAGGAGATCGGTGGAAGGATGGTCTAAAACCGTTGGTTTACGACCCGGGTTTGATTCCCGCATTGGGCACTTTTTTCTGATAAAAAAAAAAATTGCTCCAATGGCCCCCGATTCTTGCAAAGGTCCAACCCTACCTGCGAGTGCAAGTAACCAAACGGGGCTCTGGCACATTTGTAAGTGCAAAGTCGAACTGCTTTTCACATGTGTAGTAGACATGTGGTGCACTTACGTTTAAAGCAGTCGCCTACCTATACCCACCATGATTATCATGGCCTGTACCACGTACACTAGGGATAAAAACAAATGTGATCTTATTCAGACAATCGACGTTGATTTCATTAGCCAATCCACGTGCAGTGTTTCTTTACCTCAGTGAGAGATTGAACAACAAAATTCTATAAGAAAAACATTTAAGCACGCAAGTTTCTTTCAAAGCTAAAACACATTTCTACTGTTTTTATTGCGATGAAAAATTTGTAGAAGTGTGTTGTATGTTTTAAAGAAACTTGTGTGCTTGAATATTTTCCTTTCTAAGCGAGCTGAAGAAGGGCTTGCTCGAAGCTTTAATCAAGTAAATAAAAATAGTTGGGGGGTCTCTTAGGGCTTTTTTTGTAATTAGTAATTGAGAGTAATTTTTGTTTGGTTTTACAAGGATGGTGTGCTAAGTAATCGCTACGTAATGTATGAGGTTTGTCTGAGGAGAGAAAGTTGTGATGTCTGCAGCCAAGACATCGGCCGGACAGAGAGAGGTAAGGAGAACAAAGGACCACTCTGGGTGTCAGATAGGGGAGAACAGGAAATGAGCGGACACTAATAGAAAGATCGCGTGCTGGATTTGCATATACGGTTTCCTCGTCGTTCACCACGGGGAAAACGTCAGCTCCACATATTGATTTTATGGAGCTCGGGGGCAGAATATTGAAAAGCCATGGGTGGATGGCGCTTTCACATCCCTCTTGTATCAAATGCAGGTTCCTTAGAAAGCTCTTTGTCCAGTAATTGGGATTGTAATCATTATTGACATCTGTCCCTGCCCCCGTCAAATACCGCATCACAGAGATTACTTATGACTTGTATCTTTCCCCAGCTATATATATTCGAACAGGAATAGATGCAAACTTCTGCTGCAGTCACGGTCAATATAATGACTGCGAACTCCTGTTCCAGTCACGGTCAATGGAATGACTATGAACTCCTGTTCCAGTCACGGTCAATATAATGACTGCGAACTCCTGTTCCAGTCACGGTCAATGGAATGACTACGAACTCCTGTTCCAGTCACGGTCAATGGAATGACTATGAACTCCTGTTCCAGTCACGGTCAATATAATGACTGCGAACTCCTGTTCCAGTCACGGTCAATGGAATGACTACGAACTCCTGTTCCAGTCACGGTCAATGGAATGACTACGAACTCCTGTTCCAGTCACGGTCAATGGAATGACTACGAACTCCTGTTCCAGTCACGGTCAATGGAATGACTACGAACTCCTGTTCCAGTCACGGTCAATATAATGACTGCGTACTCCTGTTCCAGTCACGGTCAGTGGAATGACTGCGAACTCCTGTTCCAGTCACGGTCAATGGAATGACTACGAACTCCTGTTCCAGCCACGGTCAATGGAATGACTGCGAACTCCTGTTCCAATCACGGTCAATGGAATGACTACGAACTCCTGTTCCAGTCACGGTCAATAGAATGACTGCGAACTCCTGCTCCAGTCACAATTAATGGAATGACTAAGAACTCCTGTTACAGTCACGGTCAATAGAATGACTACGAACTCCTGCTTCTCTCACGGTCAATGGAATGACTGAGAACTCCTGTTCCAGTCACGGTCAATGGAATGACTGAGAACTCCTGTTCCAGTCACGGTCAATGGAATGACTGAGAACTCCTGCTCCAGTCACGGTCAATGGAATGACTGCGAACTCCTGTTCCAATCAAGGTCAATGGAATGACTATGAACTCCTGTTCCAGTCACGGTCAATGGAATGACTGCGAACTCCTGTTCCAATCACGGTCAATGGAATGACTACAAACTCCTGTTCCAGTCACGGTCAATATAATGACTGCGAACTCCTGTTCCAGTCACGGTCAATGGAATGACTGCGAACTCCTGTTCCAGTCACGGTCAATCGAATGACTGCGAACTCCTGTTCCAGTCACGGTCAATATAATGACTGCGTACTCCTGTTCCAGTCACGGTCAGTGGAATGACTGCGAACTCCTGTTCCAGTCACGGTCAATGGAATGACTACGAACTCCTGTTCCAGTCACGGTCAATGGAATGACTGCGAACTCCTGCTCCAGTCACAATTAATGGAATGACTAAGAACTCCTGTTACAGTCACGGTCAGTGGAATGACTACGAACTCCTGCTCCAGTCACAATTAATGGAATGACTGCGTACTCCTGTTCCAGTCACGGTCAGTGGAATGACTGCGAACTCCTGTTCCAGTCACGGTCAATGGAATGACTACGAACTCCTGTTCCAGCCACGGTCAATGGAATGACTGCGAACTCCTGTTCCAATCACGCTCAATGGAATGACTACAAACTCCTGTTCCAGTCACGGTCAATATAATGACTGCGAACTCCTGTTCCAGTCACGGTCAATAGAATGACTGCGAACTCCTGCTCCAGTCACAATTAATGGAATGACTAAGAACTCCTGTTACAGTCACGGTCAATAGAATGACTACGAACTCCTGCTTCTCTCACGGTCAATGGAATGACTGAGAACTCCTGTTCCAGTCACGGTCAATGGAATGACTGAGAACTCCTGCTCCAGTCACGGTCAATGGAATGACTGCGAACTCCTGTTCCAATCAAGGTCAATGGAATGACTATGAACTCCTGTTCCAGTCACGGTCAATATAATGACTGCGAACTCCTGTTCCAGTCACGGTCAATGGAATGACTGCGAACTCCTGTTCCAGTCACGGTCAATCGAATGACTGCGAACTCCTGTTCCAGTCACGGTCAATCGAATTACTGCGAACTCCTGTTCCAGTCACGGTGAATGGAATGACTGCGAACTCCTGTTCCAGTCACGGTCAATGAAATGACAACGAACTCCTGTTCCAGTCACGGTCAATGGAATGTCTACGAACTCCTGCTCCAGTCACGGTCAGTGGAATGTCTACGAACTCCTGCTCCAGTCACGGTTAATGGAATGACTGCAAACTCCTGCTCCAGTCACGGTCAATGGGATGTCTACGAACTCCTGCTCCAGTCACGGTTAATGCAATGACTGCCATTATCCTGCCATAGTTACGTACCCGATCTAAAGAATGACTATGAACTGATGTCTCAGTCAAGTACCTTTTCACAGGATTGTAAATTCATACCTTAAATAACGTAGGACATTTATCGCAGCCACGTATAGGCACAATAATATCTTTCCTAATCACGTTATTTGTCAAATGAATAATTTTGGGATCGTGTGCTCTAAAGAACATATTTATCTTGTTCCAGCCTGGTTAACAAGCACAGGATGAACTATGGACTCATCTCCCAGCCACCCACCTTGTTACAGCAATGTCTATGGACCTCTCTCACCTACCATGTAACGAGAATAACTATGGACGCTAGGTATAAAAGAATTATATTAACAGTTGGCAACATTTCAGGAATTTCATGGCTCTTAGTTCAAAATTACTCCAAATAATTTTATAAGAAATTTTAACTGAAATGAGACATGTATCTTTCAGAATCATCCTGTAATAGAATCGAATCAATCGGATAACGTCAACAGAGGAAAAAAAAACATTTTGTGAGCCGTTACGAAGACAAAAGATTTTTGTCGAAATGTCGACATTTACTAGCCGAGAAATGTCTCTTAATATTAATAACTATGAATGCCGGCCAGACAACCTCTAACTTCAAGATATTTTCAGACGTGTTGCTCCCAAATTCAATCATTCATTACACGCCTCAGGAAGTCAATTTGATCCAGTTTCCGAGTTTTCTTCAACTTCTGAGCGTAGCACTTTCAACTTCCATTAGTATCATTGGAAAGAGAATATGTGTCTATCAAGATAAAGGACACTAAAACCAGGAACGACTACCATTCTAAGGTATCAACTTTATAAAGGTTTAATCAATTGACCTCACCTAATTCAGACCCCTAGACGAAGCCAGGAGAAACCAGTTGTATCAATGGAATTGACTTAGTTAATTACGAATAGTAAATGTATATTTTTGTACAACACTCTTAAGCAGAAAATTCCTTTTTCTCTTTTACTCCCTTTAATAAAATAACTTCAACTACTAATTTTCAGTTTTTTTTTATTATCCCATGGGTAAGATTACACCAGCTCATGAAGGTAGAAAGCAATAAATTTTTCTACTATAGTTTTGGGGTTCATGTCTTCCTTCTTAGCTCCAATACAGTCCAGGATATGTGCTGGAGTGGAGTTGGAGCATTTTGAGCAGACAGGAAAAACCTTTTCTCCATCAATGAACATAATGGTGTCTAGTATGTCCGGTCTTTAATCTTGCAATTTTTGTGGCTTCGTTTCTAGAAAGCTGTGATGATATCCAGGTGTTGTTCCTTCATACCAGTGGTGGGCCATACTGTTAATCCATTCTTTGGAAATATCTCTATTCTGTTTTCTTTTTGTTTTCAGTTTTAATTCCAAATATTAAAATATTGATGTGTCAAAGGCCATGCTAATCATGATGGGCAGTTTAGCGATTGAGCTTTACTGTGAGAAGTACACCGTGTGTGTGTCTACATAGGCAGAAAGTAATTTGACTTTTGCACTTATAAGTGTTTCAGAATCCTGTTTACCTACCTGTGATCAATTGTGGGGTTGGGTTTGTGAAAGAAACGGGTACCATTCAAGCAAAAAAAAAAGTTCAATGCGGGATTCAATCCTGGATCGTGCTTGTCAAAAATCGACGATATGTATCAATTTAACGACCACGCCAGATTAGCGACCACTTTTACAACAATGACTTTGATACCAAGTGTTTCCTTTGAATCCAACCAGCTATCATTCAAGTTGCTCCACCCACATGAAATTCTAACAATTCTAGCAATACAATTACAGGAATTCTTTAAATTAAAGATACTTCGGCCAGTAAATCTTTTTATTATCTCGACGTTTTGACAAAAATATTTTGTCCTCGTCAGGAACCTTGCCAAATGTTTTAATTTTTATTTACTCCTGACGAGGACAAACGATTTTTGTCGAAACGTCGAGGTAATAAAAAAGATTTACTGACCGAAGTATCTTTATTTGCAAGAAATATGAATAATATATGAATGCCGACAAGGCAGCCTCTATCTTTACGAAAACTACAGGAATACAATGCAGAATCGAATCATAAAAAGTTTTTCATTAACTTTATAATACCAATATTTGTTAAACACCAAATTTTCACAATGAGCATTTTTTTCTGTCTACGTTAACTTCAAAGTATACCCTTTTCTGAATCATAAAGATAGATTCATCTAAATACCCATGTGGTGCGAAAGAAGAAAACCCTGACTATATACTTTCTGACCATTCACTGATAGCGGAGGACATAAGAAAGCAGAGTCCTATGGGGATAGCGGATCCCAAAAGCAAATATATAGCTCATAATAAAGATGAATATATGAATAAAAGACACAAAATGTAAATATGCTATTATAAATATAACACAATAGGTCAATTCAATATTATATTAGTAGATTACACTGGAAAAACCGCTGGAAGGGTTTACCGTTGATGAGCCTTGCCATCTTATTATTTCAGCCATATTTGCATCTAAATTGAATTTCTGTATTTGCTATATGGTCACATCATTAGTATCAACCTTGTGAACACACAACGTCGTAATTAAAACCATTCACAAGAAGTTTATTGTCCCTTAGCTTCAATCTAATTTATTTATCGAAAACCTCTTCAAAATCAATGACGTTACCTCACTGAAGACCATTCTTAAGTTCCGATCTTTAATGAGGCGTCTTTCTGTACAAAATCATCCTAACAAGGATAGTCAACAAGGTTGTCGTATGATTTGCATATTTCCTACATAACCCCTGTCTTAATTGATACCTAATCAAACCTCCTATCCTCTTAATTACCTCTAATTAGCTGTCGAGTTGCATAATGAAATGAGCGTCTATTGTTCTGTGATATGATCTCTGGCCTGAGGCTTCCAGATTCTTCCCAGCTACCTGACACTGGCTGTAGATCTTCCTTCCTTGGTCGGGGACTTCTCCCTTTGTTAAATGGAGTCACAGCTTTATTAAGACCACCGGTCTTATACAGATTCACCACAGGAAGAAAGGAAGCATAGATGGAGCTCCTATTGTTAAATGGAGTCACACACAGCTTTATTAAGACCACCGGTCTTATACAGATTCACCACAGGAAGAAAGGAAGCATAGATGGCGTCACACACAGCTTTATTAAGACCACTGGTCTTATATAGATTCACCACAGGAAGAAAGGAATCATAGATGGAGCTCCTGTTGTTAAATGGAGTAATGCACACAGCTTTATTAAGACCGCCGGTCTTATACAGATTCACCACAGGAAGAAAGGAAGCATAGATGGCGTCACACACAGCTTTATTAAGACCACCGGTCTTATATAGATTCACCACAGGAAGAAAGAAAGCATAGATGGAGCTCCTGTTGTTAAATGGAGTCACTTGTGTAATGGTCGTTTTATCGTTACAATGTTAGGCGTTTAAGCCAATTCATAGGTCACATCAGTACCTTTTCTAATTCGATATAGATTCTGGCAAGAAAACATATCTTGAGTTATATAAACGCCTGAAGCAAATTCATAAAAAGCGCAAAATCATAAGACGAAAGGATCTTTTGAAGTTCAAATTGTAGCAAAGTATTTATTATTTTATTAACGGAGTATCATTATTGATGTTTATATTTTGATACTCTGTGAAATTCCCTATTGCTTATCTTTTGTTTATTATTCATAGTTTGTTCTTGCCTTAAATATATATGTGGCAATATAGTGGTAAATGTGGTGAGGAGAGAAATAATCACACGACGAGTTTTTAGAGCAATCATCCAGGCAGCCAGCCGAGAGAGCGAGCGAGACGTTATCAGCTGCACGACTGTCTTTCCTGTGTACACAACCGGGGGCTAACCAGGATAGTCGCCAGGTGGTGACGCCCCCCCCCCCCCCCCCCCCTCAGGAATGTGGCCAAAAATGGTCGTAAGTTAGTTGTCTAAAGTGTCTCGCTTTAGCTGCCCAGCTCTCTCTCGTTGGCTGTTGGTTTGTTTTATTAATCCTGGAAGAGCATATATTATGACATATGGCCCCCGTTGAAGAAGGCTGAACATGGTTTAAGTATATTTAAAGCTGGAGAAGCCAGGAATAGAGAAAATAATTTTACAGTTAAAATTAGTTAAGGTAATGGTGACATAGTTTTATGTAAATAAAATATTGTATAGTACACAAGTAAATATTATTTACAAGCAGTTTTACAACACCGGGGAGTTTGACATTTAAGGAAATCTTTGAAAATATCAAGGTTATAAAAGGCTATATACAACAAAATCTAATGTACTATAAGGGAAGTGATATGGAGGAGTGTGAACAACGAGAAGAAGAGTCACATACATATGGTGAAATTCTGAAGATCATTAAGACTGGGGAACTCTACACTTTAAGATATTTTTCAGGCGGACATGGCAAGGGGAAACTTGTCATGGGCTTTCTATGCTATAAGTGTAGAGTACGAGAAATGAGATTGAGGTTGACAATTGTGTGAGCTCAGGACTGAGGTAAATATAAAACTACATACAATGTTAGAACCTCGGCGAACAGAGCGAGGGGAAACTTGCCCTGGGCCAATCTAACTTATCTATGCAGTTACTTGTGTAGTGAGTCCGAGGGGAAAAGTCCCGCGTGTAGGTGAGGAAGTCGAATGGACTTATATTTAATTTGCGGAAAGTATGCGCGCACGGTGCCAAAATTGGGACGAGGACAGCGTTGTCCGTTACAATTGACAAGCTGCTCGGACACGAGGTGTTTGAACCGTCGTGGGAGCTTGTGCAAGGCGATGATTTCGCGGTGGGTTGAAAGTAAGACCCATGTCTGCGCGAAATGATGACGGACCGGACAGAATCAGCGACGATGTTTAACGTACCTCCGTGGGAAATATCGAAGGTAGGCTATATCGTGCTGGTTTGGACAATGGACAAACATAGATTTGAAGACAGGGTCCGTGTGGCGAACGTGTGGCGCGAGAAGAAGAAGCGAACTGTGTCGCTCGATGCAGATTGATCAAGTGCGAACAAAAAGGGGTTGATAAATATCTAGCAGTTAGTCAATCTGCACCCTGTGACGAACACACCATTGGCTAGATGGTGTGGGTCGGTGGATAGGCTAGAGATGAACTACGAAATAAATTATCATAAATGAAGGGCGAAGTTTAGGATTTTGAAATGACAATATAGAAGTTCGATAATTGATTAATCAATAATTCTCTATAAAGGTCCTGAGCTGGTATAAAGTTAACAAAGTTGTAAGAATGAGAGGGGCATTAAGGGGAAGATAGATAAGAGTCACCAAGGGTTGGTTGTAAGCAAGGCTCACGTGGTGGTTGGAATTCTTCGACGCCTGAATTACAGGGTGAATTTTGAATCGATTAGCGAAAGAAATTATTTTTCGTGAGCCGTGCTTACGAGTAGGAGAGGTCTATACAAAAGTTTAGGTGCTGGAGGCATATTTTTATAAATAAATTGATTATGAAAAATCTATTGTTAATAGTAAAAATTGTAAAGCATTAATAGGTAGAATTCCAATTTTTTTTTTTAAGAGTTTTTTTTTTTAAGAGTTACGTTAAAAATGGAAATTACTTAATTAAAATAACGATTTTTAAATTCTACTGGTAAGGTAACTAATTAAATGAGTTACAAATATCTAGATAAATAGTATGGAGCATAAAATCATTGTTAATAGGCATGGAGAGAATAAATGGAGCTAATTATGTAAATATTGGGACAATTTACAAGGAATGACTTATTTAAAGAATGAATGGAAGGGGTAAAACAATTTCACTTACAGGTTATGTTGGTTTAGAGATCAGGCAAGTTCATTGAGATTCGGGAGAATTCTGTCTGTGACACTGAGCGTACCAGTGTTGTACATCACAGTAGCGGCAGGGATATGGCGGAGTCTTGTCCATGATGATGGAAGGTGTCCTGCTCTGACACGGTGGTCGTTCTTGGGTAGATCTAGTGCTGGAAGAAGTGTGTGGCAGCTCCATCTCCGTCGTAGGTGAATACTTCTTCGGGATCACGGTTCAAAGGTTGGCGAAGAAGGGGTTGAGGGCTCGAAGAGGAGTGGTTACAGTTGAGTTGGGTTTGGCCGATCATCGTGGCTTGGCTTCTTGTTTCTTCATACTCCGGTATATGAGGGATTTGCTTCCCGGCCAGGTCTTATCCTGTCGACTTCCAATGTGTCAATATAGTGGTAAATGTGGTGAGGAGAGAAATAATCACACGACGAGTTTTTAGAGCAATCATCCAGGCAGCCAGCCGAGAGAGCGAGCGAGACGTTATCAGCTGCACGACTGTCTTTCCTGTGTACACAACCGGGGGCTAACCAGGATAGTCGCCAGGTGGTGACGCCCCCCCCCCCTCAGGAATGTGGCCAAAAATGGTCGTAAGTTAGTTGTCTAAAGTGTCTCGCTTTAGCTGCTCATCTCTCTCTCGTTGGCTGTTGGTTTGTTTTATTAATCCTGGAAGAGTATATATTATGACATATATATATATTTTTTGCTTATCCCTAGTACACGTGGTACAGGCCTTGATAATCATGGTGGGTAGTTAGCGACTGCTTTTACTGTAAGTGCACCACATGTCTACACAGGTGAAAGCAGTTCGACTTTGTACTTACAAATGTGCCAGAGCCCCGTTTTGGTTATTTGCACTCGCTGGTGGGGTTGAACTTTTGCAAAATTCGGAGGCGATTGAAGCATTATTTTTTTAATTAAAAAAAGTGCCCAATGCGGGAATTGAACCCAGCTCGTAGCGGTCGAAAACCAACAGTTTAAACCATCCTTCCACCTACATCCCCCGCCTTAAATAAATTGCTGTGTCATCCTGAAATTTGTCTTTCCTAATTTTCCACGTGGCAATATAATGAAAACTTTAAAAGAAACATTTCGCCTTATGATTTCGCGCTTTTTAAGAAAATATATATTTCAACTTGAGGCGTTAGGACGCCATCTATGTCCAAAAAATTTAACCATTTAGCGCGATTTTTTCTTTTATAAATAAAATATCTTTTTACTGTTCTTACTGCAATGGAAAATATTGAGAGAGCTTGGCTCATCAATGGTGAACTCTTCAGCAATTTCGCCAGTTTGATCTACCATAGCGTTCTAATATTGGGCTGTTTTTTGGTTTTATATTGTAAGGAACTCTTTGAAAAGAAGGATTTTTAAACAAACGATGGACTTAAGCTCTTTTATGGTAGTATAAATATATATAAGTGTACCCGTAGAAGGGCATCTTACCTGAAATATTGTAAGATCGTTCTTTTATACGTATAAAGAATCTCTTCTTCCAAACTTGTGTTTCTTCATCTAAATGATTAATGCTAGGCGTTGATTATAAATAAAAGATAAGATTGAAATAGAGGAAGAAATGTTTTGAAAATATATACAGTAAAACCCCGATAAAACGAACCTGGGATATTACAAACCTTTTCTTCATGGTAAACGGATTGCGGATTTCGACAATTTAGAAAGAGGGGATCATATATCGCCGCAACGCCCTCCACTGCGGCGGGCGCTTGGAGACACCTAATCATGAGTGATGCCTTAAAATGCTTATCCGAAGCATGTAGAAGGCAAAACAATTGTATGAAATATATCGCCGCAACTCTTTTTTTATTAACGCGATTAAAGGAAGCTTTCGGGCAAGCCCTTCTTCAGTTAACTATAGTGTACCATTACACTATAGTTAGCTGAAGTAGGGCTTGCCCGAAAGCTTCCTTTAATCGCGTTAATAAAAAAAAAAGTTGCGGCGATATATGATCCCCTCTTTCTAAACCTTCTCTTATAACGAAAAACCTGATATAATCTCCATTTTATTATATAATACAGTAAACTATGGCTATACCGCACCATGGTTATAGTGAACCTTAGGTTCAGTCCAATTGAGGTTTGCTATAGAAGGGTTTTACAGCATACAACACACCCGCCCCCTGGACACTTTTATTTTTCCGTTCGCCATTACTCTTCATATTTTCACCCTTTCATACTTCATCTAAAAAAGTTAGAAATAGTAAATATTTCTCTTTGAAATAAATATTGATTTTTCACAGAAAAGAAACTTATGCGGTGAAACTTTAAGTGTTGTTTATAATCATACGCCGCAGTCCTTTATAACACACTGTATATACTTTCTTTTCACAACATACATCAAAAGGGTAGTGGTTAAAAAGAAGTAAAATTAATCAAACACAATTATCCAATATTCCAAATTGGTAAATTGAAGATAAGAGTTCATTATTCTGTCTATTCTCAATCAATTCTGTGCCCACATTATAATCATACTATAGCATTAGCCTATCCCACCTGTAACAGAAAATGTCAAGAATATCCATAACGCAAAAACTAAGCTCATACCCAAAACTTGAGGAAATTTTACTTTTTATAGCATGTACACGGTTGGATCAAAAAGTTCCCGAACTTTTAAAAAATAAAATATAAAACAACTTTTGAAAAATGTAAAATCAATTTTACTGTAAAAAACAAAGCCTAAGCTATAATTTTATTTAGTAACGCCTGTAAATGCGCATGTGTAGTTTTCATTTTAGGCATATTTTTGTTGTAAGTATTTAGCTCGCGTCGGTTTCTGCAATGTCATCATTTGAGCATAGGGAAAATATTAAATTTTGTGTAAAATTAAAAACTTCTTTCACAGAGACATTAGCATTAGTTAATGTAGCTTATGAAGACGTAAAATGGTCACGAACGAAATTTTATTTCTGGTATAAACGTTTTAAAGATGGCCGTAAGAGCATCGCAGATGATTCAAGGTCAGGTCAGCCATTGACGTCAACAACGGATCGCAATATTGGACAGGTACGTGATTTAATTGTTGCTGATAGAAAAATTACTATTGATAATATATCAGAAATACTTGGAATTTCGTATGGTAGTTGCCAAAAATTATTGGTGAACATTTAAACATGAAAAATCTTTGTGGTTATTTTGTCCCATGAAATTTAACAGATCAACAAAGAGAAACCAGATTATCAATTTGCAAAGATTTAATTGAAACTTCAAATAATGATTCTGAATTTTTAAAAACAATAATAACTGGTGATGAAACATGGTGCTTTCTTTTTGATCAACAAACCAAAAAACAATCACTCGAATGGCACACACCAAGTTCTCCTAGGAAGAAGAAAGTTCCTCTTGACAAGTCCAAAGGAAAAGTAATGCTTGTAGTGTTTTTCGATTATAAAGGACTTGTCTATTATGAATTTATTAAAGAGGAGGTTACTATTGATAGACAGGCATACAAAGAAATACTTGTGCACCTTCGCGATGCGATAAGAAGAAAAAGAAACCAACTCTTTTAATCAAAACAGTGAAAATTGCTACATGATAATGCCCCTGCTCATAGAGCCATTATTGTTCAAGACTATTTAGCCAAACACTCTGTATCTGTCTTGCCGCATCCTCCTTACTCTCCTGATATCGCCCCATGTGATTTCTTCTTCTTTACAAAACTTAAAAGGGAGGCGCTTTTCATCGTCATCAGGACTAATTGAAAATGAGACGGTGGAGCTAAATAAGCTTAGGAAAATTGACTTTGAGCTAACATTTCAAAAGCTTTTTTTACGCTGGAAAAAATGTGTAGATAACCAAGGCTCCTATTTTGAAAATGTTGATTTTTAAATTCCTATATTATGAAAAAATAATTAATTTAAGAAAAAGTTCGGGAACATTTTGATCCTACCTTCTTAATAGAGATTCAGACAATAACTCTCTCAAAGATATTTGATACACGGGGACCTTTATTGAAGACACGCGAGATAACTAAGTGCGAACAAAATTGACTTAAAGTTATTTCTGCTTTATCTAAGGTGATATTGATAAATCTATAGCCTTACAATATGAAACCAATTATTACTTTAATTTGTTTAAATTTACAACGAAACTTCACTTTCAGCTATGCAAATTTTGATTCGTGTGATAATTATGCAAATTATAGTTTGACAATGTATTTAGGTTATGCTAAAAATTTGAAATTCAAATTCAATATAGAAAGCCAAATCTTAGATGTAATAATTTTGATTTTATTACTAATACGTTCTAATTTAAGAGATTGGTCTTCCTAGCTCTCTGTTTGGGCGAATGGCTCCAGAGAGAAAATAGAGGTAACCCGGGCTCCTGGAGCGTAAATCGCCAACTACCCGGGCTGTACAGAAACAGTCTAGAAGTCTAGTCATGGGGGGTTTCAGATTGCTGAGGTGATCCAGGTGACCAGGTAGTTCCAGGCCGGCAGGGAGTCAGGAAGTAGGGACAGGGCTGTCGGGCTGAAGTCTTGTACTCCAAGCAGTAGGGCTGTCTGTAGCCTGTGTAGCATAAAAGCTGGACAGGAGAAGTGGCTCCATGCTTGGGAACATGAAGAGGATAAGAGTACTCGAGGTTCAGTATGCTTGGCAAAATGAACTGCGATGAACAAACGTATACGAGAACAATTTGGTAGTTTTTTGTAGTTAGTATTCATTTCTTAGCGCACTTCTTTTATTTTACATGATCCCATTCCACTTTCATAGCTATAAAATATATTTTTAAATAGTGTACTCAGTTTCCTGCAAGCGCTTCCAGCTATGACGTCACCCCTGGCCAGCCAATCATATGCCCGCGCCTGCAAAACTTAACCCTATCCACTTCTTTCCTTTTTCAACCTTTATAACAGTTGTGGCTACGTTTCTATATATAGATTTAAAACTGAAAAGGCATATCCTGACATCTCACATAAGCATTTTAGATAGCAGACCGCCATCTGGTGGAATAAAAAGCAACTAAACGTTGATTTAACTTGTTATTTGATATTTGGCCAACCTAATTTCTTGATAAATCAAGAAAAGGTATCTACAAACGCGTTTCGGGCTGTTGGCCCTCGTCAGCGTGGTGCAGACTGTACCTATACAACCAAAAATATTTTGGCCCCAGAGACTTCCTGAGAAACCAAGAAATGGGTATTTAAGGCCAAATTTGCGTAAATACGCTTTTATATTGTCACGGCAGAGAAGACAAGTATTCCAAAAGAAACGTAAAAATAATTTTTTAATAAAATCTATAGAATGCAAAACGTGATAATAATTTGCCAAGTGATAATCTACAAGAATCTTCTTCTTCTTTCTTATCTCCAATCAATCATATTAGGATATCAAGTTGTGACCCTTGGTAGAGTCTGTTTGACAACTATCATGACTGGGTGAAGTAGAATGCGTCTACCTTTGTCATTAAGACTGGGAGCACTACTCAGTGGCAGGCCGACTTAGCTCCAAAATAAATGGCTGCCTCTGAAATGAGGAACAGACACCATGTGCAGCCGCTCCTAACATGGAGTACAGACTCATCTTGTATCCCTGGATCAGGGGCCCTTACAGAGTACTATCAGCCGGGCCAGCGGAGCCCAGGTTTTTTAGCGAGCTTATTACTGCTCCCCCTCCTCCTTTTTCATCCGGGCTTGGGACCGGCAAAGGCGGAGTTATCTACAAGAATGGTAAGTGACGTATCCAAATATTTTAGTTGATAAACTAACAACAGAGTATTTACAATAATTATTCTGTGACAATGTACATATATTATAAAACATTTATTATATTTTAATTATTTTTTCTTTATTTTTTACAGTATAAACTTTCTTACATTATACTATTCTATATACAGTTACGAGCGTCATCAATTCCTCATCTCTTAATTCTTCATCTCTTAATCATTCACCTCTGTCACCGTTTGCTTTTTTTTTTTGGAATGGCGCCCTCCTATTGGTTGGCTACGATCACGCCACCTTTGCCCCCCCCCCGCTATTTCGTCTTTGTAACTATTGTGTTGGAGCGGGTCGCTCCCTAAATAAATGCATATATTAGATAATAACCAAATGGAATCCTCTCATTCTTTTTCCCAGTAAGAGACGCCTACGGAAGCCAACAGTACATAGACAGATAAAGCACATAGGCTATAGTTATTAACTAATATATGCATTTATTTAAGGCGCCAATTTATAATTGTAACAAATAGTATTTGAATAAAAACATTCAATCGGGGGTAAAACACGGGCGTTGCCCGGGTCATTCAGCTAGTTCTAGTATATCCTTCACATTGGTCGACCATTGTCGCTAGGAATGTCTGAATTGTAATAGGAGCTCGTCTATTAGGACCGAGGGACACTCGGGTATAACAAATACATATATCATTGTAGTCTATATTGATGCTTTTTTTAAAACTCTCTTCGTTCAAGTTATTTTGTTTGTCTTTGCGCTAGTAGAAAGTGCTATACTTGAAAGAATTTGAAGAAGAAACGTGAAATTTGATTCAAATTTACTTCCTGTTTAATTTCTTGTATAATAAATGATTGAATTATCCCTACAAAATATTTTAAAATAGTTGCAATTAAATACTTTTCATTTTAATCATTTATTTATTCCTGTGGTGAATCTGTATAAGACCAATGGTCTTAATAAAGCTGTATATGTGTGTGATTTTAATCATGTAATTTCTTCTTCTTTACAAAACTTAAAAGGGAGGCGCTTTTCATCGTCATCAGGACTAATTGAAAATGAAACGGTGGAGCTAAACAAGCTTAGGAAAATTAACTTTGAACTAACATTTCAAAAGCTTTTTTTACGCTGGAAAAAATGTGTAGATAACCAAGGCTCCTATTTTGAAAATGTTGATTTTTAAATTCCTATATTATGAAAAAATAATTAATTTAAGAATTGTAATAACGTTTAGATTCATGCCAATTTTTTATGATATTCCACAAGTTTCTTCTGGGTTTCTTTTTTCACTAGTGTAAGTTTACTGGGATTGTCACGTTAGCCTTTCTTCTTTGTGTCCATCTCAGGTAATACTAGTGCTTCAAGTCACTATGTACAGCTAGAATGGATATGAGAACGACTTTAATGCGTGTTACGCCGCCATGGAACAATGTATTAGGAAACATGCCTGGGGCGGTGCCATGATGAGCAGGAAGGCAATAGCTCATGACCAACAGCTGCCTTGGAATGACTACGCAGAGACTTGGAAAGATTTGGAGATTTGAAAGTAACTCTTTCTTTATTTTCTTTAGATCTTACATTATCGCGTTTTTTTCTTCTTAGATGATAAAATATAAAAATGTTGTAAGTTTATCTTTCATGAAGATGGAATGGTCTTCGGACCCAACACATATACAGTTAGCACTCCCCTTGACAAAGATGAAATGGTCTTCGGACCCAACACATATACAGTTAGCACTCCCCTTGACAAGGATGGAATGGTCTTTGGACCCAACACATATACAGTTAGCACTCCTCTTGACAAGGATGGAATGGTCTTCGGACCCAACACATATACAGTTAGCACTCCTCTTGACAAGGATGGAATGGTCTTTGGACCCAACACATATACAGTTAGCACTCCCCTTGACAAGGATGGAATGGTCTTTGGACCCAACACATATACAGTTAGCACTCCTCTTGACAAGGATGGAATGGTCTTCGGACCCAACACATATACAGTTAGCACTCCTCTTGACAAGGATGGAATGGTCTTTGGACCCAACACATATACAGTTAGCACTCCTCTTGACAAGGATGGAATGGTCTTTGGACCCAACACATATACAGTTAGCACTCCTCTTGACAAGGATGGAATGGTCTTTGGACCCAACACATATACAGTTAGCACTCCCCTTGACAAGGATGGAATGGTCTTTGGACCCAACACATATACAGTTAGCACTCCCCTTGACAAGGCTGGAATGGTCTTTGGACCCAACACATATACAGTTAGCACTCCCCTTGACAAGGATGGAATGGTCTTTGGACCCAACACATATACAGTTAGCACTCCTCTTGACAAGGATGGAATGGTCTTCGGACCCAACACATATACAGTTAGCACTCCCCTTGACAAGGATGGAATGGTCTTCGGACCCAACACATATACAGTTAGCACTCCCCTTGACAAGGATGGAATGGTCTTTGGACCCAACACATAAACAGTTAGCACTCCCCTTGACAAGGATGGAATGGTCTTTGGACCCAACACATATACAGTTAGCACTCCCCTTGACAAGGATAGAATGGTCTTCGGACCCAAAACATATACAGTTAGCACTCCCTTTGACAAGGATGGAATGGTCTTCGGACCCAAAACATATACAATTAGCACTCCCCTTGACAAGGATGGATTGGTCTTCAGAACCGACACAAATACAGTCAGCACTCCCTCTGATAAGGACAAAAGTGTTTTTAGACACGAGACAATTAAAAATATAGTTATGTGGTCTTTGTCTCACTCATATACGTTTAGCACACCTTTTGAAAAATATGGAAAGGTCGTCGGAACTGGCACATATACAATCAGCACTCCACCTAAAAAAAATGAAATGGATTTTAGACATGAGACAATTAAAATATATATCTTATGGTCTTTGGACCTGCACATATATACCGTTAGCATTCCCCTTGACAAAGATAGAATAGTCTTCTGAGCTGACACATACACAGTTAGCACTCTTATGGATAAACATGAAGTGGTGTTTAGACAGGAGACAATTAAAAATATATCTATATCCGTTTTAACTGAATTAAAAATGCATTAAAAATTACGAAAAGTTTCTATATTTGTTAAATTTCGACAAAAATAACTGCCAAAAATTTCCATGTAGATCTAAATAGCTAAATATGATATTTATCAAATTTTAAATGGTAATACCTTAATCACACATTTACAAAGCTTTATTAAGACAACCGTTCTTATACAGATTCACCGCAGGAAGAAAGGAAGCCTAGATGGAACTCCTGTACTTCAGGCAACACAGCACCCAACAACAGCCTCCAGGTCCGACGCATGTCCAGTGGCCACACGTTCCTTCGTGCATACGTCATGGTTAGCGTATCACTGAACAGGCTAATGTGGGATCAGTTGCGTTCTAGTGTTCGGTTTCATCATCCAAATGGACCACGACATTCGGCGATTCTGTTAATCTCCTCCGAACGTTGACTGCGGACGGTAATACCTTAATCCATAAACAACACAATACTTTTTTTTATGTTTCACAATTCTTTCTCTTCTGCTAGAAATAAAAGCACTTTTTAAATAAAATAATGATATTCCTTCCTATGTGCACCATAATTAACAACATAGAAACTATTAAACGAGGATTCATATCAGAATTTAAGGTTGTCTCAAAAGTTCGAAAACATATTATGATATATATTTTGCAAGTGTTTACGAACTTCTGGTACAACCTTGTAATTCTGAAACTCGGTCCATCTGCTAATTGGCCACCCTTGATATAGAACATCAGAGATTAAATCATTCTTCTATAAGAATTCTGTTATAATTTTACCAAGGATACCAATATGACCAAGGTTGTTCCAAAGGTTCGTAAACACTTTCAAAATATAAATCATAATCATGTTTACGAACTTTTGAGACAACCTTGTAATTATGAAACTTTGCCACCCTTGATATAGAACATCAGAGATTAAATCATACTTCTATAAGAATTCTGTTATAATTTTACCAAGGGTACCAATATTACCAAGGTTATTCTAAAAGTTCGTGAACACTTGCAAAATATAAATCATAATATTTGAAAAAGAAAAGAATAAATAAATTCAAGGTAGTTTCTTTTAATTTTGATTTTTCCAGCTTTCGATCAAAACTTCTGCTCTTCAACGGGCATATACTTCTATGTACAATATCAAGATGAACTTTGTGCAGAAATAATTGAATAATGTGTTATTGGCATGTGCTCTCGTATTAAAAGATAATCTTTACATTAATTTTATTTATTCTTTCTTTTTCAAATAATTTCTAGGTAAATATTACTCATACAAATCATAATATATTTACGAACTTTTGGTACAACCTTATATTTCAAATCTGGATTGTGGATAACGGCCATTTTGAGAAAGATTATCAATACCAGCAAGGAGACCCTAAATACCAAACTTTTTGTTAATTTCTTTAAGGACAACAGTTGTAATTGCATCACGCCTTCCTGGTTACCCTCCAATTCTAGACCTTCGAAAAAGCCATAATTACATAGCGATTATGTAAATAAGTTCTATTTCTACACACATGTGTAGTTGAGTTTTCTAAGTGCAGGTAATTCTCTTGTTGAAACCTTTTTAGCGTCACATAAACTTTAGGGTTGTATAATTATATATATACCGTTTAGATATCTCTGTAATTAACTAAGCCATTAGAATTTCTTTTCTATCAGTGAGTTTTCAAAAAATTTAAATGGACATAGGTTTTAAAACACACATAAACAAAATTGTTGCGAATGGTCCTCTTTTTTTTTTTGGCAAATTAGAATTTCTTCTAATTTTTATTTTTTTTGTTGGACTATTTTTCTGCGAATATTTTATAACCTAAATATTAATGACAGCGTTTTTATATTTAAACATTTGAAACTATTTTTAGGTTATTTCTTCAATGATGAACATTACTAGCGGTGGGTATAAGCTACCAAACCGTTTTTCCCCTTTTCTATTGTAGCAAAGTATTTATTATTTTATTAACAGAGTATCATTTTTTATGTTTATATTTTGATACTCTGTAAACTTCCCTTATTGCTTATCTTTTGTTTATCATTCATAGTTTGTTCTTGCCCCAAATAAATATTTGTATCGTCTATAGGGACATCGTCATCTTTGAGGGAAGTCTTGGCTTTTACACGTCGGTGGAATCCTGGAGTCAATCTCTGAAAATGTAGATCACAGCACCCATGGCCTCAAGGTCTTCTCGGCGATCTTCAGTTTGTCTTCCTTAACTTACCCAGCATCTCCACCAAAATGCCACGTGGAAAATTAGGGAAGACAAACTTCAGGATGACACAGCAATTTATTTAGGGCAAATACAAACTATGAATGATAAACAAAAGATAAGCAATGAGGGAAGTTTACAGAGTAACAAATATATAAACATAAAAAATGATACTCTGTTAATAGAATAATAAATACTTTTCTACAATAGAATAGGGGGGGAAACGGTTTGGTAGGTTATACCCACCGCTAGGAATGTTCATTGAATTGGATCTATCTCTGACAAGTTTGAAGAATTCAAGATTAAGGTAAATTTTAAAAATTATACAAAATCACTAGGATATGTATGTTATACTAGCCGAATGACCCGGGCAACGCCCGGGTTTTACCCGATTAAATGTTTTTATTCAAATACTATTCGTTACAATTATAAATTGGCGCCGTGGATGTCACTCTTGTGAAACGTCCCGCTCCAAACTTTGTGTCTGATAAGCGATATTTTTATAGAGAGATGATCTGGCTTTGTGTCTTCTGCTCGAATGAATGTTTTTCTGTTAGAATTTTGTCCCTGCATACTAAAAATAAACTGGCTTCACCCGTGGTCTCTGCTTTTTGGAATTTTTCCCGATATGATTTTGTATCTAATAATCAAATATGATACAGAAATATTGTCATCATCATTTTTAAACTAAAAAACAACTATTTATGCCCAGAACCTGTCAATTTCAATTTTTCTTGGCTAAAAATCCGATAAATATCTCTTCCAGATTTTTTCTCTACATCCTGTTAAAACACGTTTTACATGTACATTAGGTCAGCTGATATTATCTCATATCTTTGCGAGCGAAAGGGCAAATTTGCAACGCAATTTGCAAATGATTCGAAGAACATTCGGGATAGAGACCTGAAAATTTCACTATATGTTTTTCCAGATTCTACTCTATATACTGTTAAAATTTCAGTCAGATTAGTTACGTATTGTGGACGTGTATAGCCGACATAGGAACAAACACACATACATACATACACTGACTTATATATATATAGGGATTAAAATTGCTTTTTTATTTAAAATTTTATTTCTAGAACACACTCTGTGAAGTTGATAGGGTGGCTTTATACAATACTAGCGAACCCGGCCACGCGTTGCTGTGGCTAAATTGTAATATGTTAAATTAACATTATACTAAACTATTCAGTACAGTAAAGTTAATATTCACTTATAAAGATAAAAATGTTTTAGCCGATCTAAGGCCCTACGGGATTGAGAATGGAACGTTACGTTAAAATTTGAAAGTGATTTTTTTATATATATAGATAATATAGCCCTTCATTGTAAGCATTGATTATATTCTCTGCATTAATAAATGTCAGTGAACTCGTTTATATTTATTGTTTTTTGTTTTCGAGATATTCTAATAGAACGTTCTTACATTTTCTGTAAAATATTTATATATGCACAAACACAGAATATAATCTTGATAAAGAGAGAAAAAAAATCAAAGATTAGGAGGATAAGTTTCTTTTATGAACAAACAATCAAGCTTTCGGGCACAAAGTCGCCCTTCTACAGGAATAAAAATATACAAAATAAAGATCCATCTATATATATACAAATAATTAGCATAAATAATAAATAAATATTAGAAATTATAGAGATAACATTTAAGTTTTATGTCTGATGTACGAATCAGGTAAATCAAGTGAGACTCTCGTGTCTCGAGTGTAAGGCCTTAACAAATTATTTTTAAGAGATAAAATTTTATTTTATGTGTGATATACGAAATAAATAATAGGAGAAATGTGAATATGCTAATATTTGGTATAATCTGCTAATTAAAAATCAATAAGTTGTTGTATTAACAGCTTATGAAAATATTTCGTTATAAAGATCCGGAATATCAATGTGCCTATTGATGCCCAGAACCTGTCAATTTCAATTTTTCTTGGCTAAAAATCCGATAAATATCTCTTCCAGATTTTTTCTCTACGTCCTGTTAAAACACGTTTTACATGTACATTAGGTCAGCTGATATTATCTCATATCTTTGCGAGCGAAAGGGCAAATTTGCAACGCAATTTGCAAATGATTCGATGAACATATCCGAATTATCAGAAATAACGACCCTAGATCCCTCATAGCCCAACATATTTCAAATACAGGACATACTTTTAATACAATAGAACCCCGTTCACATTTTTCTAACATTCAACATAAATATAAGAGATTGGTTGTAGAGGCGCTACTATCTCTGAAATATAATAGCATCAATAGGCACATTGATATTCCGGATCTTTATAACGAAATATTTTCATAAGCTGTTAATACAACAACTTATTGATTTTTAATTAGCAGATTATACCAAATATTAGCATATTCACATTTCTCCTATTATTTATTTCGTATATCACACATAAAATAAAATTTTATCTCTTAAAAATAATTTGTTAAGGCCTTACACTCGAGACACGAGAGTCTCACTTGATTTACCTGATTCGTACATCAGACATAAAACTTAAATGTTATCTCTCTAATTTCTAATATTTATTTATTATTTATGCTAATTATTTGTATATATATAGATGGATCTTTATTTTGTATATTTTTATTCCTGTAGAAGGGCGACTTTGTGCCCGAAAGCTTGATTGTTTGTTCATAAAAGAAACTTATCCTCCTAATCTTTGATTTTTTTTTCTCTCTTTATCAAGTTACTCCAGAGGATTTTAATTTATTTAATTACAGAATATAATCACTATGTCTTAATTTCGCTATAATAATTGTTATAAATATTATTCTAAAATAATGCGCCAGAAATCGTCCTGATAGTATACTAAACAACTTCCCAAAGTGTCATGGCAAACATCTAAAATTAAATAATACTTTTAATACTTTGCTACAATATTAAAAAGAGGGGGGCTTAGGTGTTTAAAATGTAAAAATGTGCTCTAAATAGTATTACATAGAGCCTTCATAACAAACGTATTTAAAATAAACCAATCAAAATATAATAATGCTGTAAAAACAGACCTTGCTACAATAATATAAAAGAAATGAAAATAAAAAAAAAACCCACGCTGAGCCTCGAACCTAGGTTTGTTACAAATATTATTAAAAAATTGTTTATGTTAATTTTTATTTTAAAAGGCCTACATTTTAAATAAAATAATATTTTTAATAATTTGCTACAATAATATAAAAGAAATGAAAAAAAAAAACACCCACGCTGAGCCTCGAACCTAGGTTGCGGGGGTACGAAGCTGTGTACCTAACCTATAGGCTAAGCTTGACGTTACAAATAAGCTCATGCGAGGCTATTTCAGGCCATACGTCTGCCGCGAGGGGGCGCTGATTGCGAGTGAATTTACGTTTTATTGTAAATAAAAATGCAGCGAAAGGTTATTTCTAAAGAGTAATTAGCCAGAAACCATCCCGGTAGTATACTAAACATCTTCCCAAAGTTTCATCACGATTGGTTGAGCGATGTAGAAGATTATCACTGACGAACGGACGGACGGACGGACGGACCAACGGACCAACAAACATCCATTTTTATATATATAGATAAATTGACTGTTGTTGGTTTCGTTTGGCCGGCACAAATCTTTATGTAGATATGTAAATACGTAATCTTTTATTTTCTTTATTCTTCACGCCTTAAGTCAGGTAGTACTTTTCTTAAATTATGTCTCAGATAAAAAATTAGCAATTTTAGCCGAGTGTATATAGAATGAAAACCTGATTTTTTCCATAGTCGAAATTTTCAAATAGCATAATTGAGTATATAATCTATATTTTGTGTTATAAACTAACTTATAAATGGTATTTAAACCTTCGATATTTTCCGACAGCCAAGACCCAGGATCGAATCCCGCTTTGGACACTTTTTTTTTTTCTTCTGAAGAAATAATTATAAACAATACTTAAAGTTACACCGCATAAGTTTCTTTTTTTTTTTTGTGAAAAATCAATATTTATTTCAAAGAGAAATATTTACTATTTCTAACTTTTTTGAATGAAGTATGAGAGAGTGAAAATATGAAGAGTAATGGCGAACGGAAAAATAAAAGTGTCCAGGGGCGGGAATCGAACCCACAACCTTCTGCTTACCGGGCAGGTGCCATGTCCACTAGGCTACCCTGGACGTATTCTTCCGTTCGTAAATAATATTTAAAGTAACTTATAATACATTATAAAGGACTGCGGCGAGTGATTATAATTGAAGAAATAATTGTTTCAATGGCCTCCCTCCGACTCTTGAAAGGTCCAACTCCATCAATGAGTGCAAGATACCAAACGGAGCTCTGAAGCAAAATGTCAAATTCGAACTATTTTCTACATGTGTGAGACATGTGGTTCATTTGCAGTAAAAGCAATCGCTAAGTACTATCCACCATGACTATCATGACATTTTCGACGTGTGCTAGGGATACAAAAATCAATATTATTAGCGATATGGGGTATTCATTCTACATAAACAACCAAACAAACAGAATTTTAATTTTATTTATATATACATAGAAGAACGTCCGTTCTACAAACTGATCTAATACGACAGAGAAGGAAGTTTTACCTATAAGAATAACATTTCTCCTCATTATTTATTTATCATCCTTATTTTTGTCTTCAGGAGGACGTGTTAACGCAATTATATAATTAGATGGTCGACCATTCGTAATAACGCCAACCAATTGGATAGCTTCTCTTTCGTCTTTTTATTCTTCTTATCCCCATTTCCTCGAATACATCATTCAGCAACCAGTTCTTTCTTATATCGGCTCCTAGCCAGATGCCTTTTGTTTTTTTACTTGGTAATGGTCTGGGAATGGTCTACTTAACTGGTTAGTTTGGCTAGATCAGGCTCTTTTGTCTGGTTGACAACCTTTATGATGATTTTGCACATGTGGATTCAGGTTTTTAAACATTATTATAATATTTTTTCTGTAAAAAAATAAACATTTCGGCCAGTTAGAGTTTATTTTCTCAACGTTTTAACCAAAATTCTAACTAGCCGAAGTGTCTATTTTTAAAAAGAAATATGAAAGCCAGCCAGGCACAACCTCTATCTTCAAGATTATTATAAACTATAATAAAAATTTGGAAATATGTTATAGAGTAGTGAGTATTTTATATATTGCGTGAATTCCACACATAATTCGGTATTGTAATTATAATACAATAATATAAATGAGCTTTTCTCATATAGTTTGTATCTGTTAAAGAATACAGGATTTTGGTGCTTGAGGAAACAATGGATATATGACTTTAGGACTAGAACAGTAGCGTTGAAAATTTGAATATATTTTCATCGATAAAAGACGATCTAAGAAGAAGATAATGATAATTATAAACAACTCCTGTTAAAGTCGGCACCTCTCAAATCACCTTCGCTTCACTATAGTATAGCTAGTGACACTCTGAACCTAAAACCCAGACGACATCATTGACTGTACTGACTCATCTATCAATGAGTTCTGCTCATCCCCATCAGACACCATCAAAATCTCAGGATCCACAGACAGACAGATTGAATGGAGCTAAGAAAGAGTAAGAAGATAAATTATTAAATATAACTTAATCGATTCAATCCAAGGTTCTTCCTTTGACATCAAACTTTATCTCCCAACGTCAACCAGTTGTAGGACAACACAGCTATTGACGGGATATCGCAATATTTCCTCCTAGTTTATTACACTGGTATCTCACTACACCGCAGATACAATATTTAAATAAAATCAATAAAGCATACAGGGGTATAAGTTTCTTGTATAATTCTTTTTTTCTAGCTTTCAGGCTAACTTGCCCATCAACAGGAACAACTAGGAATATAACTTCTAGATAACTATACACGCCGAAAATTAAATATATATTTATATATTCACACACAAATATTTATTAAGACCACCGGTCTTATACAGATTCACTAGAGGAAGAAAGGAAGCATAGATGGAGTTCCTGTTGTTAAATAGAGTCACACACAGCTTTATTAAGACCACCGGTCTTATACATATTCATCTCAGGAAGAAAGGAAGCATAGATGGAGTTCCTGTTGTTAAATAGGGTCAAACACAGCTTTATTAAGACCACCGGTCTTATACATATTCATCTCAGGAAGAAAAGAAGCATAGATGGAGTTCCTGTTGTTAAATAGAGTCAAACACAGCTTTATTAAGACCACCGGTCTTATACAGATTCACCACAGAAAGAAAGGAAGCATAGATGGAGCTCATATACTCCAGGCAGCGCAGAGCCCAACAACAGCCTCCAGGTCCGACATATGTCCAATGGCCATACGTTCCTTCGTGCATCGATGTTTACATAAACAATGTAATATTTGCATACGACATACACAGCGTGAATGTGTTAAATCACTGAGAAACGTATATAATATAGGATTGTAATCTTTTTTACTTATCCCAAATACACATGATACAGGCTATGATAATCATGGTTGGTAGTTAGAAACAACCTTTTACTGTAAACACATTACGTGTCTACATTTATAGGAAGTATTTCGACTATTTGCACTTACAATGTGTAGGACAACATAACGCGCCATCTACATATAAAAAAATAAAACATTTAGGCACGAAAATTGCTTTTACGCATAAATCAAACTTCTATTGTCCTTACTGCAATGAAAAAAATATTGGTAGGGCTAGGCTCATCAGTGGTGAACCCTCCCAGCAGGTTCGCCAATTTAATCTACCAGACCGCTTTTTAGAGCTCTAATACTGTATTGGATCATTCTGCTTTTATATGTTACACTGAGATCTGTAATCTGAGAAATGGTATTCAAGTAAACTATGGATATAAGATTTTAGACAGTAAAATTATAAATAAATTCTTGCATCGAGCAATGCTCTTCCGCAAACAATAAGGACAAGGCCAGATAGGCATAAAGAAGCGGTCTGGTAGATATATATTGGGAGGGCTTGGCTCCTCAGTGGTGAACCCTCTCAGCGATTTCGTCAATTTAAAAAAGAAATTTTCCTGCCTAAATGTTTTATTTTTTTATACTTACAAGGTGTCATCTGAGCCCCCTTTGGTTATTTGCTGGTGGAATAGGACTGATTCATAAATCGGAGGTAGACATTGAAGCAAAAAAAAGTGATCAATACTGGATTCGATCCAGTGGTATAGTTATCGAATATCAACGGTATGTACAATTTCTCTATCAGCCCTCTCAAATAGGATAAGACTTTTCAGCTGAAAAGGTGATTTCTGAGCTGAACGATTTAATCACAACACCCCATCATAAATGTACTGTACCCCCATCTTAGGGAAAGTTTTCTCGCGGATACCTTACCTAAACACAAGATTGTCAAGTTCCTCAACACAGTCATCGCTGGGGACACGGATTCCATAACTCGCAAGTCTGAACTCAAGACGATTCTAAGCTCCTGATAGGATCCAGACGTACCTTCGGAGAAGGCCTCGTCTGGTGTATATATTTTTATCTACTGTTTTAAACTCTGTAAACTCTCTTTTGACCATTGACTAGATGTCAATAAACCATTTTTAATTGTCAAATTGTCCATCATAAATAAAATAGTACAAAGATAACAACCCCATTGACAATAAAGTAATGAAATAGAAGTTGACATAAAGAAGAGACGGTAGTACCAAAGTTATAAACCTTAAATGGTAGAAAAATAGGAAAATGGTCGTTTGGTTAGGTAAGATAAGCTATGCACTGATTCTGACCCTTCGGATTCAGCACATTTTATAAAATTATCCGAGATAAGAACACACAGTCTATTGTACGTAAATGGCTACAATAGTTTGTACTTTCTATGTAAACCCTATGTCTGTTGTTTCTTATCCCCCTGTGTAAAGATTACACAAGTTCCATGTATTCATGCTGCTTAAGCTGTTTTATGATAAGCTGCGGCCTTTTCCAAAGGTCCTGTTTAGTGCATCTGATACAAGCCAAGATTTGTTATGGAGCTGCAGGTGCCATGCTACATTTTAGGCGAGTGGGTTAGATTTTGTTGTTATTTTCTATCTTCAATGGCTTTAGATGGCCTGTTCTAAATCTTGTTAGTGTTGTTTGATGCGCTCTATGTAAATTCTAAACCCTAGTCTACTTACGTCGACTCAGTGTAAGGCACCAGATCTCCATTGGGTTAATACATATCTCAAATTGTGCATAGTTTGAATAGTAAAAATGGTCTTTTATTCTATCATATATGCGCAATCCTGGGTATAGGAGTTATTTAGACCGGCCTTCATTGCCTTGGGACACCTACTTGTCAATGGTCTATAGGTACTGATCCTGCCGCTGTACAAGATTCTTTGTCTAGAAGTTTTGACTATTGTCCAGCGGTCTGCAGAGCTGATAGCTGTTGAAAATGGTCTCAAAGAAAATACCCTTTTAGCGTCTGCAAAGGCGTACACGTGGTACAAGCACTTTTTGTTGATAAACGTTGGTAGCTAGCTGTCGCGTCAGAAAACAAGTTTAAAGATATGATATCCTTGCTAATAAAACCACGGTCTACCAAAGATAGACATAAAAATGTTGAACACCGATGATACAATGCCACAGTCTGAATCCAATTAAACTGCATGAGTGCAGTATAATACTGCAGTTTACAAAAGATAGACATAGAAATGTTGAACACCGATGATATAAGGATACAGTCTAAATCCAATTAAACTGCATGAGTGCAGTATAATACTGCAGTTTACAAAGATAGACATAGAAATGTCAATTACCAATTATTCAATATTCTCATCAGAATACAATTGATTTGTTCTTAAAACTGCGGTTAACACAAGATAGACACGTAGACTGTATGTACTGACAACTCAAAGTCTCCACGTCAGAACTCAAGTCAGCCATATAAGTGCGGATATAGAAGACAAACAAACCATGATAGCGATCGCTAACAAACCCTCACGTCAGAAAGCAATTAAAGAGTATGATAAGGTTGCTAAGAAGACAGCGAATACACAGAAGATAGAAACGGTAATAACACAACGATCCTTCCTCCGTCAGAAGCCAATTTACCAGCAGACAGATAGACAGTGGTGACCGCACCACAAAGCCCCCATCAGATACTTGTCATGCCAAAGGTAATCAATCGGGCGTCGGGAGAGGCGCCAACTCGGAGTCTAATGATATGGAGGATGACGGTGTGAACCACCCCAGCAAACGGTGTGAATTATTGTCCAGGGCCGACGCCTGCGTCGCCACCAGCCAATCAGAATTCAGCGCCCCTCCCCCACCCAGTCAGTCCGTCTCGGGCGCCGACTGCGAGCGCGCACGGTCATCTGGGATGCGATTTGAGCCCACTTCAGTCGCGGCTGCAATGGCTGCATACCATCCCTTCTTCGCCAACCGTTCTACCGACTTTAGTGTCAACTCCATACTCAGTCAAACCCCTTATTTCTACCCCACTCCTGGAGGTTATGCCCCAACTGGTGGTCTCTTCTCGAAGCTCCCTACGGCCCCTGAAGAACTCTTCCCATCAGCTCCTTTACCATTCCGAAGTCCTCTTAGAGCTCCGGAAGAAGACGGAGTCCAAGATGATCCAAAAGTCACACTAGAATCCAAGGAACTCTGGCAGCAATTCCACGATCTGGGAACAGAGATGGTCATTACAAAGTCTGGAAGGTAGGTTCTGCATTTCCCTTCTTTCACAGAAACAAACTCTTCAAAACATTCTCACAAATAAGATCTTACAGAAATACCTAACTTTGCCATTGACATACCACCATAAAAAGAAAACTTCTTCTAAAAAGTTTTCTTGAGATTAAAATGCCCTTTATTCACTATTTCTCTTTACATCTGCAAATTTACAAAGTACAAAGTACTTACGATCCTAAAATCTTCTTATCAATACCATTTTGAATCAAATTTAACACCAGATGCCTAACATAGCTCATCAATGAAAAAACCAAGCTCTTTAAGACATCAAAAGTACAATAACATATATTAGCATCAACTATAGTTCAAAAACACTTTGTTGATAAGAAAATATACTTTTTTTCTGGAAGTAGAATATCTTATCTAAATATGAAAAAAAGTACCGGCTAGCAAGCAACCTTTTTAAAAATCACACACTATCTTGTTTTCAACTATCCTATCACTATATCTCACTATACCCCGACATCCTACTAAAGTTGTTAGTTTTTTTACAAATAAGTTGTATTGTTCTAATCAAACTGGATATATTTTTCAGTAGATTGATTCACTATAGATTCCACAGCAATATACCGAAAATAGTTGATTATAAGTTTTACTTAAGTATGAATGAGCTTGCAGAAAAATAGATATAGCATAAGCATATAAAATACTCATTTAGTATAGTATATATTGGAAGATAATCTGAAAAATAAATTGCAACAAAATACTGCCTCAGATGATAAGTTTATTGTTTTATTTAAACGATCTTGTTGTATAATGTTGTACACTCCTGTTGAAGGGTTTATAATACTCGAAAGCTTGAGACACAAAAGCCTTTATTAAGACACACAGGTCTTACAGAGGATTCTCCTTGGGGTTACAAGACGGAGAAACCTATGAAAGTGGGAAATATACAAAGGGGTAAAAATAGAGAAAGATTATATACACATGATAAATATATACAGATTATTATTTGAATAATCCTATGGAAAACAAGAAAAAAAAATTGGAAATATGGATGGGAGAAGTGGAGATATAAGTATATAGCTTACTAATCCACATAGCTACTATATATTCATTCAGATAGAGATTATATTTTAAATGCCTATAACTCATACGCATCTTTATAAACTAACCAAAATACAATTCAGCGTCTATAAGTATCATCAAAATTGGTAGAATTTACTATTACCGAAATTCTAAATAGTAAGGATAGAGGTTGCCTGACCGGAATTCATAGTTCTTCAAATTAAAGATACTTTGGCCAGTATAAGTCTTTTTATTATCTCGACGTTTCGACAAAAATATTTTGTCCTCTTTAGGAAAAAACTAAAATTAAAACATTTGGCAAAGCGTTAAAAATTATTCTAAGGCTGCAAGGGCGTTCTCATGCGATATTTCAAATTCTAAATAGTAGTATAGGCATTTGATAAAAGTAACTTTTATATCATTTAACTCTATTATTAATATGAAGGTCTCTTTTTTATCAAGTCCTTTTAATTCTTTATTGAGCATTCAAGCAAAGCCAGATTCTCTAATTCTATCAATATATATTTTATAAATAATTTTTATGAATATAATATACCTTTTAATCATTACTGTATTATTATTATTATATAACATACACTTTATATTTCAAGGAAGCTTAATGCTTCAAACATTTTTTAAGTAAGAACATTTGTTCTTTTACTTTTTAGG
The DNA here is from genome assembly GCA_030710605.1 of Cordylochernes scorpioides. NCBI lineage: Eukaryota > Metazoa > Arthropoda > Arachnida > Pseudoscorpiones > Chernetidae > Cordylochernes > Cordylochernes scorpioides. The sequence continues at coordinate 12,881,925 of CP092880.1, read as the reverse complement.
CTTTATATATAAAATCTTCATAAAGATTTCAACACAAATATAATAAGAAAAAAAGGCATCTCCTGATCGTGCAACTACACTTTTGCCTTTTTTTTTTTCACACAAATATAATAATTTAAAGAATTACACTATAATATAATGGATTTCTATTGTAAAAATACATTATATTTGCTTTTTAAGTGAAATTCTACCACAGGAAGATAAATTATTTTCTATAAATAATTATAATGCAAGTATTTATTTGTTATTTCTATCCAAAAGATTAATAGCATATTTAATTCAAATAGCTTAAATAAGTAATCAAAAGATTTAAAAAATACGTTATTAAATACTGAAATTAATATTTCTAACTATATATGATTATTAACATAAATCTAAATAATATTATCTCTTATTATACTTTTTTTTCTGTTATAATCAAATATAGATTATATCAAACATTAATTTTATTTTATTAATCACAACTTCTCGGTAACTTTATTTTGGCTTTATTTCAAAGTCTATTCTTTTCATTTGAAGATAAACTTTACAAAGGTAAAATAAGTCAAATTTGTAATAATAAATATCTACTACATAAATATAGTTAACTTGTGAAAAGACGAATAAAACTTACATAAGTTAAAACGCGCACATTTACAACAAATATAACATTTATGTATATTAAAATATTTCAAACTCTTCAAATATTACATTCTAAATACTTTCAACATATTTTAGATTTAAAAAAAGTTCTTTAGAAGTATATATCTAAAGGATTTAGTTTACATTTAATAGTGATTCTCAAAATTGCTAATAGATTTCTTATCACTGAAAATAACTCAATAGATTTTGATAAAGTTTAATGACAATTTGATAAAAAGTATTGTTAAATAAAACCAAGAGTTTTTACAATGTAAACATACGCGATAACAAGGACGTAACTATTTTTTTTAAACTTTATAAATTCGAGAATTTGTAAGAGGTTTAGTTTAATTTCATAAGAATTGCAAAATATTTGAAAAATCAATGTATTTTCTATATAAAATCCCACTAAGCGCACTCTTAATAGTGGTCATAATAAGTTTAAAACTAAGCTTATTTAAATTATAATTAATCGATTTTTCTTAAAAGATATATCTGCAATATTTTTATCATTAATTTTAAATTCAAAATCATGTGTTTTTTTTTTTCAATTTTTATTATGAAACAAAAAGGTAAAGAATTCTTCCTGATTTGAAATTAAACGAAAAAACATGGTGAAGGAAGACGAGTTTTTTTTATTGATGCATAGGTGCAAGCTTTCGGGTAAAAACCCTTCAACAGGCGAGAAATTACATTTCTTCTTCAGACTTATCTTCTTTAAACTTCAACTTAAGCCTTGTATTACAAGTCGCGCTTCATTTCTCGCCTGTTGAAGAGTTTTTACCCGAAAGCTTGCACCTATGCATCAATAAAAGAAACTCGTCTTCCTTCACCATGTTTTTTCGCTTAAAAACAAAAAGGTGTTGAAAATCTTTTGTATATCAAATAGTAAATTTTTAAAGTGGTTTATACCAAACTTTTTACTGAAATGGATATAACCTTATACTTGATTTGAAGTTTGTTATTAAGAGAGCTCCATACAAAAAAATATATGATTAGACTAATAGTCTTAATTATGTATTTATCAAGAAATCTCTCGGCAAAGGAAAAGAGCGTAAAAGGTAAAAGCTATTTACATTTCTTCTTTAGACTTATCTTCTTTAAACTTCAACTCAAGCCTTGTAATTCACTAATTGTTTATGTAAAATAGTTCTTTGAATTCAATGTTGTTGCTTGACGCAAACATCCCTTGTAGGGATATCTCGTCTGATTTTATGATAATGAATAAATACAGTTAATATTATTAATTCAGCTAATATATATATGAAGACTAATTGAGACAATCTCATACATGGATTTATAAGTTTATAAAAGAGCAAAAATAAACATATTAAAAAAATAAAAATCAATAGGTAATATATGTGGTGCATCTATACATAAGCCTTTATTGAAACTGTTCATCTTAAGCATGATTCTCTCTTCAACTTAAGAACGGGGTAAAACAAGAAGTTGAGATAAATTTATAAATATCGATTATTAACTCTTTTTAATATAAATGTTCATGTTATCTATAAGTTCTGTTGATTATTAGCATGGTATTGTAGTTGTGCTGAGTTAAGGTAAAAAGGAATTGTTTCATTCTATAGACTGCTTTCAGTTTATTTTGTTTAAACAGTCGAAAGTACGCCTGAAATTAAGCTGAAAATCAGGAGTCGGAGCTTAAAAGGGAAAATATAATGGACACCATCACGATCAATCACAGATGATTAAATCATAGTGAATTTGCTGGAAAATAGTGTGTTTGGTGGAAAATAATGAATTTGGTGGAATTTGGAAATATACAAGTACTATAGTGTGTTCGTAATAAAGCCATAGATCATATCATAACAATTTTATGGTATTTTGTGAAAAGTAATCCCTATAAATACACATATATATACTTTTAAAACAAATTTATATATAAATTTACCAGAACGCTAACTTTTTGGCATATTCAGGCCAATAACCAAACTTTATGTTATGGTAAATATGTGCTTCTTAAGAAAATGTCAATAAAATATATTTTTTTGATTCATTATATTAAAACAAATTCATATATAAATAAACCGGAACGCCAGCTTTTTGGTATGTTCAGGCAAATAACCTACCTTTATTCGGGGAAAAATTTGTCAAACTGAAATCTGTGTTATTTAAGCAAATATCAATAAAATACTTTGTTTTTATTCATTGCTGTCGCTACTGTATTAGTGGTAAAGCCTCCCAGCAAGTTTTCTAGTTGAATTCTACACAATATCGCTTTAATATTGGATTGAACTGGCAACTATATAGGCATTCCTCTTAATGGTGTTTTGAACGAACTATGAACATAAGACATTATGACGGTAGAAATATATACATAGAAATATAAATATATACATCCTTCGAACATAGCTCTTTCTCAAACAAATAATAAAAGTTTGTTAAGCTTAATATAAACATGATGAATGCCTATTTTGTAATTACCTCCCAAAAGAACTAACTCTTTTTAGTTCGAAATGCTATCAAAAACTTATCGTGATAGAATATTTTGCTTAAAACTCATTAAAGGTGTTAAATACCATTCTATTTCATTCCTAATAAGTTCTTATCACATGTCTAAAGTATAATGGAACATATAGTAATATGAGAATAGAAAGTTAAATGTTTATTTATAATATAAACATGCTCTAAAAAAACAAAGAATATAAAATAAAATAAAATCATTTATAGATTACAAGTTCAATTGAAATGTTTAATATTGAAATTCATGGCTTAATATTAACTGGAAAGGAGAGGTAGGTTGGCAATGGAAGCTATGAATAAAGGTTTGGTAATGAAACTTCATAGCTCAAATTTTAGCCATATAGTATCAATAAATAACGGCACTATATATTGTATAAATATTACATTATTAAACCACATAACTGTACTTAGAGAATCTTCGTTGAATATTTAAAACATTATATAATAAAGCTATCCAGTAAATCTAAAAAATTCGTATAGAAAAGCGTATATAATCCAATATATAACAACCCAAAAGATCATTAACGATATAATTATTGAAAAGTTTGATTATAATCTAGAAAATTTATTGAACCAATTTATTTTGTGTTGAAAGGCTATCTATTGATGATACTCATATTTCATGTGGGTTGATGATGTAATGGTTAAGTTACTTTGAGGTCTCATTAGTTTATCATCAACTTTTGGTTGAAAATTTCGATGCATTATCTTTGAATTGTGGCTATTATTGCTATAAAATCTTGTACAAATAATCTCTTTTCAGATTAGCCTTTTTATAAGATTTTCATTTAATTTATATGGCTTTAAAATGTTCTTCAAATTTCTTCTAGGGATTGATTCTGTAAGATATCTTTTGGTATTCATTATTAGTAGAAAAATCTTCTGTCTTCATTTTATTTAATTACATCTGTAATATTTATACAGTTTTAAAATAAAAATAGCGCATTATATGTAAATATTTATATTTAATTATCAGAATTTTCACTATTCTATAATATTATTTGCATATATATGGCTAAAAATAATATTTAATCATGTAGTATCAATTATTTAATCATTTAATTTTGGTAATATTCTGTTTTGAATCGAAGTATTGTACCTTTTTGCTCTATCGTGGCGTTTATTTTAAGAATTTTATGGATAAACAAATTAGGTCTTGAATATTTCGTTATATTTCGTTAAAACATTAATATATATATTTTTTCAAATTATACGCTACAACAGGGAGCATGTTTATTCAATTTATTTTTTTATATGATACAAATGAGAAAAATCTAATTTGGACATATATTGGCAATATATTAATTAAATACATGCATATTTTTATAATTTTTTGATAACTTCATAGTAAACAATCATTTTAAAAAATATATTTTGCTATAATCTGTAAAAACAGTGTTATCAAATCGAATAGTGTGTAAAATATAAAAAGATATCAATAACGTTTTCCCCATATATACTTCAAAACATCATAAACAATATTTCTCATTTATTATTTGGGAATCAATTTCAAAGGTATCAATATAGAGGGAGACCCTTAATATGAAAAATAATAATCAAATTGCGGCAATTTTGGTCAAAATGGCGTTCCAATCGACCCAGGCGTGGTCACAGAGTAGTTTTCCCACCACAGAACTTTTTATTTATCACAGAATATCATTAATTATATTTTGTGATAGAATCGTGGATGACCTATACCTTGTCTACACTCATGCTGGGTTGCTAAACTTTTTTTTTTTTCGAAATGGTGTATTTCATAAGATTGAATCATTTTTCATTGTTATTAATTATATCCAAGGTTGCTTAAGTATTTAACTTTAATTAGAGCTTTTGTTGATGTGTTATGCTTGTTTTTTTCTTCTGTATATGTGTTAAATTAGTATTTACATAGGCTTCTGTTATTTTTTTACTTTTTTTTTTTATGAAGAATAAATTTTAAAATATCAATTAAATCTTATTTTTATGTGAGCAATAGTTATCCAGAAATTATTAGAAAAAATAAAAACCAGGTAAAAAGTTTTTCTTTTAATTTTAAATTTGCAATCTTTCAAGCAAATATACTGCTCTTCAACGGGCTAATACTCTATGTACAATCTCTAAATAATATTTATACAAAATAATAATAATTATCATTTTGTATTTAACAGTATATATTTGCTCGAAATCTTTCAAATTCAAAATTAAAAGAAACTTTTTACCTAATATTTATATTTACTTTTTCAAATCTTATTTTTTTATTTTTGTATTTAAAAAATTGATAGAAAGATAGTTCTACTAACAATACAATATTCCCAGATATTTGTAAATTAGATATTTAAACTTTATAGTTTTATTTAATTTTTTAAGTTTTTAAATTTATAATAATATTCAAACATTTTTTGAAAATGAATATAGATTATTTATTAAATTAATTTTACTAATTTTTTTAAATTATAAGATAGTAAAGATTAATTAAATTGAAATTTCGTGGTCAAAAATATAATAATATTCACAGATATTTTATCTGTGCAAATCTTTCATAATTCCCTATTTAAACCAATTGTATTTTGTAATTATAGAAAACAATATATAATGTGTATATATTTCTTTGTATATGTGTATTTCTTTGGAAATATCAACAAGTACTGTATGTATTGAAAATTTCCCAATAATTATTTTTGTTGAATATTTTTCAAGATAGATATATTTTAGCATTAGCAGACAAATAGAAAAGATGCATATATTGTATTTATAAATATATTTTATTGTTCCAATATTTCGAGGGGCAACTCGCCTATCTTTATTGAGGATATTTGTGTTTTTCAATAAAACATATGAGCACGCGTACACCACTCTCGTTCTACAAGACTAATGATAGAATTGTATCTGTGATTTAAATATATATATATATTATATAATCTAAATATAAAAATATTCTATTATTTAAAAAATATATTTTATTTTCATTCATTGATAGTTCTACTGTTTTTTGACCATAGTTTTAGAATACGCCGACTTTTAATACTTGTTGTAAATATGTAGTTATCTAACCTATTTTTGAAATTCACTAATATAGAATTCATTTCATAAATTCTATATAACTGTGAAAAATGTTTTATTGTAATTTTCTTCAAGTAATTTAAAATAAAAACTACTTGATAGTAAATAATTATTCTTCTGCTTTTCTTTCAAAATGACACGTCTGCAAACGATACCATTAGGTACTCATGTACTCAAAAGAACCAGCAATTGATCTCTATCTCAAAATAATATTTATTATAACATATATATATATCATATGTTGAATATTTACCTGCAGCTGTGAATTATCAAAAGAACAAAATAGTGAAGCAAATCGTTTCTTGTAAAGTTTTTCATTTAGCCGAGCTTTTTCGAGAATTTCTGCCTTTCTACAGAAATTTCGGGCTGAAATGCTTGAAATCTCAGATAAATCTTCACCTCACGCTTTTGTTTATTTGATAATACACAAACTTATATAGGAAAATATTATAGAACAGTCGGTGTACAAGTGGTTAAAACCCTCGATTCCCGACAGCCATGAACCGGGATTGAATCCAGCGTTGGACCCTTTATTTTAATTTGTGAATAACCTTCACCAATATTATTCATTGTTACAAATATCATAAACTAGGTTGTTCTATTTGAGCGATAGCTAATAAAGTGATTTTGGAACAAGATCATATTATACTTATGGATTAACCTACAGAAAGCGCTATATATTTTTCTATCCATATTTTTCAAAACATAAATATTCAATATTATATAATCGGAGCAATTTAAAAATATAAGTTATAGTAATTTTTAAATATATTTAAACAGCCGATCATACTATATATTCTTTTCCTCTCTTCTCTCTCTCTATAAACTATATTTTATCATGCACCTGATATCTTTTGAATATAAAATACTTTTCTTAATATTAAAAAAATAATATTAATATATATTAACAAATAATAAAATAAAGGAATTCTATATATAAGTTCATACATTAGAACATTATCTGTTATTAGAATTTGAAACTATTAAAGACTCGTATGATTCTTTTTAAAAATTAATAATATGTATAAGTAATTATTCTAAGAATTTAACCATCTCACCTTGTTATGTAATTATCTTTGAAAAAAATAAAATGTATAATTCAATGAAATACAAATAGTTTCTCAAAATTACCACAATGCAAACAAAAAAAAAAGGAAAAAAAAGTGTACATCCCTAAATTGGTCATTAAACTTCAAACTCTAGATAAAAGGATGCCAAAACTATATATCTTTAAAAGAAAAGAAACAAGTTTAATTGGTAAAATAACGGGCGTCTTCAGCACTTATATTGATAAGATCTTTAAATCATTTGATATAAAAACTTATAGTTGTATTGCCATTTTTTGTTTGATATCGTTGGCGTTTTTTTAAAATATCTTTTACTATCCTTTTAATTACTCGTAACCTTGTTAATTTATCGTTTTATCCGGTGATTTTTTCAACTTCCTCACCCAGTTTTTTTTTAAATATATTTTTATAAGTTTTGTGATAAAATCAGTTAAAGTCAATACAAATGTTCGTTTGATAAATAATTTGAAATGTTAAAATGTATGCCTACTTCAAAACGTAATAGTTTTATCTGGTGATTTTTCAAATTTCTTTTTCACCCAGTTTTTAATATTTATAACTTTTGTGATAATATCAGTTAAAGTCAATACAAATGCTCGTTTGATAAATAATTTTAAATGCCAAAATATATGCTTACTTCAAAACGTAATAGTTTTATCTGGTGATTTTTTCAACTTCCTTTTTTCATCTAGTTTTTTTTAAAAATATTTTTATAACTTTTGTGATAATATCAGTTAAAGTAAATAAAAATGTTCGTTTGATAAATAATTTGAAATGTCTAAATGTATGACTTTTACGCGCAAAACTGTATAAAAGTTATTATAAATATTTAATACACACTATTCTAATATACACATATATATATTCTATTGTACCATGTTTTCTTCTGTAGAAGGGCGTTCGTACCTGAAAGCTAGAGATTAAAAATGTTTTGAAAAAAAGACACTTTTCCCTGGAGGCCTGGTATATTTTTGCTCAATAATGATACAAGGGTGTTCAAATCTAAAAGCTTGAGGGATGAGTTTCTTTTGCAAATTATATTCTATTAAGGGATTAGCCTATTAATAATATTGATACAAGGTATTATTTCATTGAATATACATATATTCGTTTTAAATATCTATTTACGAACATATATACGAACAAAATATACGAAAAAGCGTTAAATACAGATGATATTAAACGTCGTATTCGACATGTGAAAGAAATAAATATTGAATCACTTTTTGAAATTAATTTGAATCTGAAATTCTCTCTCTCTCTTTCATGTATGCCTCTCTATATAGAATAAATAATATAATACCTTGATTGATTAAAAGCTTGTTTCATGATATTTAACCAACCCATGTTATTGATAAATCAAGAAAAGCTAACCACGTACGCGTATCGGGCTGTTGGCCCTCGTCAGCGTGGTGCAGGTTATACAACAACGGCCAAAAATATAATCCTAAAGGCTTCCTGAGAAATTAAGAATTGGGTATTTAAGACTAAATTTTGGTCGTTAGGATTCAGCATTCATCACGCCAACAACCCAAAACGCGTACTTGGTTAGCTTTTCTCGATTTATATATATATAAAAAATGGGTTACCTAAATATTATGGAACAATCTTAAATCAACGTTTAGTTTATTTTTGTTCTACTAGATATCGCTCTACCATCTAAAAATGCTTATGTGGAGTGGTCAGGATATGCCTTTTTTGATTTTTAATATCAAAATCTGGCAATTTTTTTCTTACTTTTTCACATCTATATATATTAGATAATAAAAGGCATAAATTGGATTTAATAAAATATTTATTTTGCCAATATTTCGGCTGGCTGAACGCCAACCTTTATCGAGGCATTACATCTTTGTATACACATAATGAATTAAGTATATATTGCTCTATTTTCAAAACAATCTATATATATGTTTTCTATTAATTTATAATCAATAAGTCCTAACATAAAGTAACATTTTCTATAATACGTTCAATAAAAAGAGTTAATAAAAGGCAAGAAAATGAGAAAATTTTAAAATAAAAATGCAGTTTAAAACTTTTAAAAATTAACTCTGAGATAATTAAAAGGGGGAACCACAAAAAAAGTTATCTTATTAAATTAATTGAAATTGCTTGTGTATATATAGTAAATTAAGTTATGCACAAAAAAAGGTGTTTTACATTTTCATGACGCTTTGTTTAACAAATTTACGAAACTGGGTGTGTGAAAAAATTAATTGTAAAGATTAGTTTTTTATTTTTATTTTATAGGGTAAGTAAAGTTCAATATATTTTCGCCTAAAGAATAAAGCTTGCTAAAATATTTAATTTTGTTTACTTTTTTATTTTCTTTTGATAATTCGTATTTTAGGAAATAAAAAAAAATGTTAATTAGTTCTTTTAATTAAAAAAGTCATTAAACACTAACATATAAGTTTTTAATATAAGTTAAAATATTTATTATATTTTATGTTGCTAATTTTTAGACGCAAAACGTTTATTGAAAATATTTAAACGTTTTATCAAATAGAAAATGGGCGCTCATTATATATTTATATTTTTAAAACGCTTGTAAATCATAGTACAATTATAAATCGTATTTTTCACACCTAATATGTTTTATATATTTTTAAATATATATTTTATTCAAAACGTGATATTTCTACTCTAGATATTTGCGTCAATGCATAATTATATTCATTACAAATATATACAATCAAATAATTTCAAATCAGAAGATCTCTAACAGCCAGAATTCTCTTAAGGCTATAGTAAGAATTTCATACATTTACTTTAACTGAGTTTGTTTTAATATGTTATAATACCTTGAAAAAGGTTGGCTTTCAGTCAACTGAAATATTAGTAAAATAAATTATATTTTAATCCAATATATACCTTTTTAATTAAAGATCTATTCATGGATTGCTCTATTTTTCATAAAATATATATATGATACATTTTGTATGTTAGAATGTAAATTTTTTTGTTTTTACTAAAGATTTAACTAAATGGAGTATGTAAATTTTTGTTTTGTTTAAAAAGATTTGAAAAAATAAAGAGATGATGATTGAGGTGGAGACGGCCACAAACGACTGCTAATTCTTTTTTCACACATCTATAGAATTACATCATATATTTACATTAATCATTAAACTTTTTATATTTTCCTCAGTATTTACAAATTTATATTCAAATATTTGTTTTATTAATAAACCCTCATCCTCTGTATTTCTCAAAAATTGTACATTTCAACAGAAAATGTCTTGAATCCTGTATTTCTTCACCAGAGTAACAGCCTTCTAATTGTCCGATCAAAGCTATAAATATTCTTAAATTCCCATGGTCCATTATGAATTGATATTATAGAAATTTGGACATGAATAAAATGGAATACCACAAGAAAAAATATTTTGAAAAATTTCATTCGTCCTAGCGAATAATTTATAAATTATAATACTTGTATAAACATATTTTTCACACGCTTAAAGTTAATATGTTTATATATAGAGTGTATATATTTATAAAAGGCTTTAATTTATTAAATCAGAATTTATTTAATTATATCAGAAGATATTAAATACTTCTAATTTTGAAAATTATATAAATGACTATTAATAATTTTTAAAAAATGTTATAACACCTTGATAAAGGTTGGCGTTCAGCCAACTGAAATATTGGTAAAATAAATGATATTTTGATCCAATATATGACTTTTTAATTAAATATTTAATTAATAATATTAATTTTACGACTGATTATGTAGATAATTTATTTCTGTATGAGAGTAAAATGTTTTCTAACTATCTTTTGGTTATTTATAGGGAAGATATTTTAGAAAATACAAAAGATATTTAAAAATAGATTTTTCAGATATAATATCCAGTTAATAAAGCATTTATTAAGGCTTTTCAAGCATCAGGAACAAATATTTAAAGCCATTTTTTACCTCTAGGATATTTTAATATCCTGCATAACTCTCTACATAGAATAATAAAATATTTTAGAAAATTAAAAATTGTATTTTATCGATATTTTATACGCTCGGAAAAAATGTCTTCAATTAAATATCAAATGTGATTGAATCTATTAGAAATAAAATTTCTAAAATTTCTATCAAAAGAGAGACAATTACATTTAAAGATTAAATAAAATGCGGGTCATTTTTATTAAAAACAAAAAGTGGTAATTCACGTTGAAAATTTATCAAATTGTTTTTAATTCTCTAAAAATAATACAAAATGATTATATATTAGAACAAATCAAGGAATTAATAAGATTTTTTTTTGTTTGAAAACACATTATAAAACAAAGGAATTTGAAAATAACTTTAACAATAATAAAAAAAGTTAATTTTCTTTTTAATACCATTTTTCTCAAAGTCGATTAGCTTTGAAGTTGGCAACTTTTTGTGGAAGGAGAAAAAGGTACAATAAGGTTTTTTTTTCCCCCCAATTTTGAAAAATTCATCTCGTGTGCCCTTGTCTAGGGTTATTCGGGAATGTTTGCCTCACTTTTCTTTTGCCAATATTTGTTTGGTCGTCTGTTTCTATAAAATTGTTATTAGACTTCCTCTTTATTTAATATTTTAGAACAGAAAAGTATTTTTTATGAATATACAAACTTATATCTTTAAAAAATAAATAACGTTCTACACGTTTATATACAATTATTTAAATTTCAATAATAAATATAGCATTAAATATGCCTACCATCATATGTAAATAACTTATGTAAATAAACGTTTCTCCTTGTTTGGCGCAAGTATCCTTTGCGGGATATAGCGTTTTGAAATAAAATAATTGATAATTAATTAATTGATAAATATTTATATAAATACAATTATATTAGCATATAGTACGAATATATATCTAAAAAGATTTTCACAGTATTTAAAAAATAATAGCCAAAATCATGTTTGTCAATATATTTTGATTGTTTTGAGGCAGTTTTTACAGTATCGTACATTAAAACTTTCTAAATAGTTCAAAATTTAGTCGCCACACGTTACCGAACTGGTTTTCCTTTCTAAAAGGGCATATTCCCAAATAAAATACAATATTTTGAATGTATATACGTAATGAAAGAAAATAAAAAGGATACACTCATATTATATACAATATAAATAGTTTTAAAATCGATTTAAAAATTGCTAGATTATTATTATTATTTTATTTCCAAAGCGCTATATCCCGCAAGGGATACTTGCGCCAAACAAGGAGAAAAGTTTATTTACATAAGTTATTTACATTATTCAAAGCATAAAAACATTAGAGATCCAGATTTTGTAGAAAGTTTAGAATGTATTTACAAAATGAATTGAACTTTAAATATGATTTTTTATCGGAAATCAAATCGCTAAGTTCACAAACAACTAGTTCATTCTTCATTCTATAATCTTGAAATGCTGGGCAATCGATCAGTAGATGAATAGAGATATTAGATTGTGAATAGAATGAAGTTTCTTTGTATGATATTCAAATAATTTATTTTAAAAAATATTGAAAAAAAAACTAATGGTCATTAATAAAAACGATGCTATTCTTAAAAATGAAATCAAAAGAAACCAGACGATTATGTAATGTGACGTGTGATGCAAGAGAACGAATATATCTTCATATCCTCAGCAATTATAGTGTCATCCATTTGATACGATGGCACAATCATGAAAGGAGGGATAAGTGGGGATGATGGATTTATCGATGGATTTCTATCCCAGTCTATCTGGAAGATACTGCCCTCCTTCCCCATGATAAAAATGAGGGGGAACCTATCATCACTTGATAATTGGAACGGTTCTGTGATTGAAAGTTTGTTTGGGGGGGAAAGCAAGGACGATATGGGGCACTAGAAATTGCTCTTTCTACTTCCTTTTTTAGGGAGGCCATCTTCTCAATATCTGATTGGGTGGTCTTCTTTATCTTGTTTCCAATCATTTATCTTTCAATTTAAATGATTCTGGATTTTTTTTTAATTGTTTAACTCTTCTTTACACACTTTAATTTCCTTTTCAAGTTTTTTTTTGTTATTCCCATCTGCTCTTTCTATATATTTTTTCCATGCAATCTTATCATACCATCTCTCTTTCTTTAAAAAAATAAATGAATCATCGTGAAAATATTTGAAAATTGAACATATCCATGTTTAATCATTTTCAGATTTGATTCAAGAGTAGATCGGATTATATTATTCTTTATTACCTATGTTTGTTTGATCATTACCTTTTGTTTAAAGGTATTTTTGTTATTCTAAATTACTTTGTTTAAGATCTTAAATACCAAGTAGAAAGAGAATATAGTTAAATCAGAACATTAATACATTTATTTACATAAGAATTTCTGTAAATACTACTAATTATTGTTCTTTAAGAAAAAGAACTGCTTGTTCTTGTTTGCTTGTATAAAGTTTATACCAAGTTCTTTATTCTTTCCACCCATTTGATACATTGTAAATACATTGTTGATTATTGTTACTATTACTGTTATTTCTGTATATACTCTCTTCTACTTGGATCTCTGTATAAGACTAAAAGGCTTTATAAATATTTTTGTTTTATTTATTTACATAAGAGATTTTTCTCTTTTGCCGACTGAAATACTATAAAAATATCACAATTATACGAAAAATATTAGATATTAAAGATTATTAACATTCATAATTATATGGGGATGTTAAAATTTTCGTTTAGGAAGCAGGAATAACAATTTATAAAAATGTTAATCGTCTGGAAAAATTCTTCAGCAAAATGGCTGTGGCGTGTCATCAAGTAGAGTGCCTCAGGGTGACAACTCTTTCGTACGGGACATCTGTCATCTTTCAACCATCATTAATATCCTCTATGTCAACACAGGGGTGATTTAGCTGCCTCGGTCTCTTGCCCAGGGCCAGTCCGGTCACACTGGATATTTCGCTCACTGAGTAAATAGAAGTTACCACTCTATTTTAATTATAAGCAACTTTGCTTCTTTCTATTCTGACAATCAGTGAAAATTGATTTTTTTTTCATCGAATTAATATTACGCTTATATATTTGAAGATTTCAAATCGTTATCTTTTTTTTTAAATATATAATTCACTCTATAATTTATTGATGTTTTGAAAGAAATTTGTTTATTTTTTCCTCTTTTATTACTTTGAATATAGATTTTTTTCACTGATTCGTTTAAGATATGATAATAATATAGCATAAAATATAATAATTTACTTTGAAATATATCTCTTCGAATTATTATAAAGCCTAGATAAAAAAAAAAATAAAAAAATTTATGATTCATAAAATATGTTAATCATTTTTCTGGTTGCCCTTTGAATATTGTGAAAATGATTAAATAGTGCTTAAATCTTGGTTTCTGTTCAAATTTGAACATTACATTTGAATAATTTTGAACATTGGCGTATTATAATTGGTTAGAAGTAGTACTTCTGGGAATCCATGTTGAAGGACATGTTAGCCTGAAATATCGAGAAATAAAAGAAATGTAAAAAGAAACCAAATCCTAGATTCCTTATTGAATTTCTCAATAAGCAGGGGAAAATCTTTAATATTTTAGGATATAATGTATTAATGCTAAAATAATTATAGATAAACAACATAGAAATATATTCAAATTTTTCTTGAGGTATAGAATTAAGATAATATCATGTTGTGGGTATAATATAGAGATATCAGAGAGTAATAGCAAGCTATGAGGTCTTGCTAAAGATATAATTTACCAAGCTAAGTGACAAGTAGACATGGAAGCCATGCCAGGTGTTTCCAATTTCCTGTTCCAGACACAGGAAGAGTCTTCCGTGACTAGTATTTGACCAAGGACCCTGCAGCATTGACCAAACATACCCATTGTCTGATGAAGCTCCTCTTTTTGTTCACCGTTTTTTTTTTTTTTCAGCCTCTCATCAATCACTATCATTGACACCAAATTATACCCGCCCCATGCGACGTGTTAATTTTTTTACTTGGTCACGCTGCAATGCTAATTGAAATACTCTGTGGTTATTTACTTAGTAAATTGTCTCAGAAGAAAAAAAATTTCGAAGATAGATCAATTTTAAATAATGGGAAAGAGAAAATGATTAAAACATGATTCTTATACATTTTTATGACTAATATGAAAGATATTTGTGACACAATATCATTTTATCATGGAATTCTAAAATTAAATATAGATTCTTAAAACTCTTTTGGTAATTTAGACACAAATACAAATTTATAAATTTAATTGCCATCTATCGTTAAAATTTTATACAAATAAATTTACTGGCAATGCGTTTCATTTAAATATCATCAAATATTATCTCTACAGACCCTGAGCCAAGCCCTCTCAATCAATAGCTCATATCATTGCAGTAAGGTCTGTAGAGATAATATTTAATGATATTTAAAAGAAACGCATTGCCAGTAAATTTATTTGTATAAAATTTTAACGATAGATGGCAATTAAATTTATAAATTTGTATTTAACAAATACAAATTGTAAATTTTTCACTGACACTAAAAACTTTCTTCACATCAAATTTTAATACTAAATAAAAAAATATTTAAAGTCACCTGTTAAGAAACAAATTTTATTGATAAAGATTTTTCATTGAAATGAGTTGACAAGATTTTTACACATATAAGTTTTGAAAGGATTTTAGTTTTAAAAAAAAAATGTTTAAGGTTATAAATGATAAGTACATCGAAATATCTAAAAATAAAAATGTAAAAATAAATCGCGTTATAAAATTATTTTTCCAAACAGCAATAAAATCTTTCGCAATTTCACCTCTTGAGAGTTTTAGAGCTCCCGGTTTTTGCTTAATAAACAGACGTATTGCCACAGGTTTTATATTTCTATTTTCCTATAATATCTAAAGATATATGTAGATATTTTTAGTTAAAAACCTTCGTATTTTCAAAATAAATTCTAAAATCTGCTGGGTTACAATGTCTCATATGTTTAAAAGTATTGAAGGATAAGATGGAATCTACAAAAGGTCTCTAAAAAGAAGTCTAAAAAAAGGACACCTCTAAAAGTTCTAAGAAGAAGCCTCTAAAAGTTCTAAGAAGAAGCCTCTAAAAGTTCTAAGAAGAATCCTATAAAAGTTCCAAAAAGAAGTCTCTAAAAGCTCCATGAAGAAGCCTCTAAAAGCTCCAAGAAGAAGCCTCTAAAAGTTCTAAGAAAAAGCCTCTAAAAGTTCTAAGAAGAATCCTATAAAAGCTCCATGAAGAAGTCTCTAAAAGCTCCAAGAAGAAGCCTCTAAAAGTTCTAAGAAGAAGCATCTAAAAGTTTAAAGAAGAAGCCTCTAAATAGGAGAGATGGTTAGCACTCCCCTTGACAAGGATGGTCTTCAGGATGATCTAAAAAGAAGCCTAAGGAAGAAGTCCACGACAAGATGTAAAAGAGGAGATTTGCATCATTATTTACATCCCTAGGAACAGGTTTATGGCAGATAGTGTTTAATAGGAGGTATCCTTGTCATTATAATGGGATTGAAGTATTCGTACAGTATTAATCTATATCTTCATTGATAAGTATTATATTGCTAGAATTATCAAGTCCAAGGCAAAAGATGTATTCGTCCAGTACCTATTGAATCTTTGAATGGTCGTAGACTAGCTTGGAATTTCTTCAGTACAAGGAAGACGAATCTACTTAGATGAGTCATCATGTATGCATCACCATGCTTTTTTAAGGAATGGTTGATTTCGGTCGTTAATCTCTGTCAATTTAACAATGTCTCACTAAATTTACTTTTTTTAAAGGATAAGTCCACTAAACATTCTTCTCTCCTATAACAAAAATACATTCATCACACAGAATTGAAATAATACGTTTTTGGTCATGGATACAGTTAGAATGACATCGTGAAAAATTTAGCTTTATCAAATTCAAAAAGTTTATTTGAAAATATTAACAGCTCTTTATGCTTACCAAGGCTCTATTCACTTTACATAGGATAACTGTCTTAATAGATATTATATTATCATTAAGAATTGTTTTAGATTTATATTTTAAATTATTTTTTTATTCCTTTCATTATTGTAATTTATATTCATTGATTATTATATATAATTTTCGATTACAATATCAATATCATTACAGAAGAAAACCAAAGATATTTGAAATCATACCCTTCAAGAGTTTACATTTGAAGTAACTGAGTTATTTCTTAAAATAACTTCATTTATAAATACATTTTTATATAATAAAAATTCACATATATAATATAAATTGATCAAAGAATTATTTTTTAAATTAAGTACTGTTCATATGTTTTCTTAAATACAAATATGTTATTATTCCTAAAATTCAGTTTTTTTTTTTCAAAAAGCATGTTTTTCCTCTCAATCTGAATTTACAATTTACAACTTATATAATATCCTTTGCACAAAAATCGCGATATATATGCCCCAAAAATATAAAATTATGTTGTATATTCGTATAAAAATCCTCAAAGGAGGTAACAAAATAAATTTAAATTAAACATAATAAAAGTTAGAAATGGAATTGTCCCAAAAACATATGGCTTTATTCAAAAGTTTAAAATATGCACGTTTAAATTTTTCAAAAGGCTGCTTTTCCTATCTTCTATGTGTTTATTTTAGAATTTTTATCGTTTTATCAAAAACCCAAGGGTTTTTTTACTATTTCACCCCATTTATTTTATCCGCTCGCTTAAAAATGTTTACCAAACGATAAATATGAGATTACAGATATATATTAAAAACAAATTAGGCATATCCTAACCACTAACATGAACGTTTTTTTATGAGCGTTATTTATTATAAATACGTTTCAACATTAAATCTCAGCACGCAGGTATAAAATGACATACATGAATATTTTAACTAAAAAATAAAATACTAATATTCTATAAACAGAAAGACTTATCCTGACTGCTCATATGAGATTTTAGATGGCCGATCGTCATCTATTTTTCTATTTTTTCTTAATTTTTCACCTACGAAAATTCTGTAATTTACTTTGAATTTATTCTAGTTATATGAAATTAAATCAACTAATATAGCCTCTTAAAGCATTTTATTCAATTATTTTATTCTATTCTGTTGTTTAAATTATATTAAATTTTATATGAAATTTTAAATCCTGATGTGACATTCAAAGTAATTATATTTTTTGAAATTATAAAAAAAGGTATTAATAATTATATAAATGCCTCAATATCTAATTTTCTTTTTATAACATATATTATATATATTAATTTATTTTATATATTTATATATATTTTTCATTTTATATATATAAATATACACCTTAGTTATTATCAAAATTATTACTTATAGATATTTAAAACCTAATTTAGTTATAAAAACAGAAAATGTGTTTTAATTATCTATAAAAAATAGGTTAAAATGTAGCACATAGAATTCGATGATTTCCAAACGTTCGAAGTAATCAAGTTAGAGAAATACGTGCCATGAATTTTAGACGTAAATCTGTTCGAATTTCTCAAGGTACCAAAATATTTCGCAGTTTTATTTTAAATATTTTAAAACACTTCTCTCTCTTATAATCTAAATATATATTTCTGTCAAGATTATTAATGAAAAATATATATTTTTAAAAGTTATATTTAATTTCAAAATGCATTATATATTTTATATTGCATTAATATTTGGTATTTAAAAATATATATCAAACATTTCACATTTATTTATTATTTTGTTCTTAACAATTTGAAAATAAATGTGTGTTTTGAAATGCATTTAATAACTTTTAAAAAAAAATTTAATATTTAGTAAAATTATAAAAATAGTTTAAAAATAAGATAAACTATTTATATTTTAAATAAAAATATATTTATAATAGGGCGAAATAACATAATTCATGATTATTTACAAAATATAGCTTTTTTTGCAAAAAAAAATACTTTACAAAATAATATATTAAATGTTATATAAATAAAAATTTCATGAATCATAAAAAATACATGCAAGTACAAATAATATTTACACAACAATACTGAATATAAAATAATACGAACATAATTATAAATAAATAAATAATTAATCGTTAACAATTTCTCTCTAAAATGAATCGAGATATTTAAAACATTCAGGAAAATGAAACAAAAAGGCTTTCACAATCAATGGGAAATGATCAAATGATGCAAATGACATCAAACGAGTTTTTGATTTGTGTGTTGCGTTTGGTCCAGTGTTGGTTTGGATACAAATCGATGAAATTCTCGAGGGTTTTATGGAACTTTTCGATGATAGCCTGGCAATTTTATAGGCACGTTAACGACATTCTTTATTGCTCCTTCAATTAGAAGAACTTAGGGAAGAGGCCTTCTATATCTTCTGCTATAATAATGCTCGAAATTAATTTAATATTTTTCCTAAATATTACAATATATAATTTATATTTTTAATTTGTAATAAATAATACCATATTATTTATATTTGTAAACTACTTCTCAATTAATTAAATATATTTTATATATTTTTATTACCACATTGTAAATAATTACATTTTTCTTTGTTTAATTTATATTTGATTATTATAAAAATGACTAAGAGTGTCAATAAGATATATTGAATTGTCAATTATATATTTTTTGGCATTATTTTAAAATGTATGATCAATTTTTAAAATTTGACTCTATTGAATTAATAACTTTACAGATTTAGTTTACTTTTGTAAATTGTGGGTTCGTTGAATTTTAGCTTATTTGCGTGTATATTTTATATATGCTAAAAAAAAAAGAAGAAAATTTAACGAGCAAAGTGAAATTTTCTTTTCTGTATCATTTTTAACTCATAAAAATCAGTAAATATAGATTTTTTACTTGCTTCATGCTTCATATAATCAATATATAAATAGTTAGTCGAAAGAAAAAGCATTTATAAAGCTATTTTAAAAATACCTATTATTTTCTAAGAAAATAGCACTTTTTAGTGTGAGTTTTAGGAATTTTGTTGTTGTTTTAAAATTAATCTCCACATATTATATATAAGCACACTAAAAAAACGACTTAAAAGCAAATATATTGTAGCAAAAAAGCAACTATTTAAGAAAAATATCGAATAACTTAGAAGTAATTTATCATAGTATTATGCTGTGTTGTAATTACTAGTATTATTGGCATCTTTACTACAATAATCTTTGTGCGTATTAATATAAATGATTATATATTTTCCTTCACGTTTCTATGAATTGTTATATTCCATATATCAATCTTGTTTTAAAATATTCTCAATCCGAAGTATATTGCTTGAGATTATATAATTAGAATTACAATTATATATGTATGAAAAATAGTACAAATGTGTTAATGTAATAGGATAAGGTACATAAGCTAAGAAAAAATAAAGAAGCATCTCCTTATAAGACAACTGAAAGAATTATGCAAGTCATCAGCAACTTTCAGTTGCACAATAAGAAGATGCCCCGTTATTTTTTTTTTTCTTAATTAAATATATATAGCTATTCAGGTACTAAATTGATGTAAGGATTTCGATGTGATTATAAAATGATATCCATTCCTCTACATTTGCTTCCAAATAACACTGTCTATGGCATTCTATGTCATTGTTTCTATAGAATGCTGTCTATTCTAGCTTGTACCATGAAGATATCTAAATACACTTGGTATTCAAAATTAAGGAATTGCTATTAAAACTTATTGAGAGCCACTGCTTCTGCGTTTTGAAAAATATATATCTGACAAGCTTATGCCAATTGTTGTTGTTAAACGCTTAATCAAAACGCTTCTAATGATCTCTTGTTTTTTCTATTTAGGAAAGCGCTATCCTGACAGTTTTTGCTATTGTAATTTTAAAATCTACATAGTTTAGGTTGAATATATAGTAAATATATGCATGATTCTAAAGAACACTTGATCGTAAAGCATATGCATATCATATAAACCATAGATATCAGATGCAATTTTCTTCTGAATGATAATTCCTAATAGTTTACATTTGACTTGGATATAGAAGAGTAGTTAACATTGTATCTTCAAGAGCTAAAGCGTCTTGATTAAAAAAAAACAAGTCGGTTTGTGTGAAATATTTGAGCGCGGATTTCATTGCTGGATGAATACCACTTTTTCAACCGCTCTTTAAGAATTCTTCAACTTTTTAACGTTGTCTTTGTTTATTAATGAGGATCATTAATATTATTAATTCTCTTAATAGATAAGCGTTAGGCAATGTTTTAGAGGAATTTGTCATGTTGATGAGATTTAGTACCTTTTGAGGCTTGAAATAGAAGTCAGAGTTATCCGTCCCTATATATACAATGGACCATAAATATAAGAGCTTCTTGACATTTTTGTAAGTGCATTACGGTAAGTAGACGAATAGAGGAAAGCCATACTTTTGTTTCAACCTTCTAAGGTGGCTTAGTAATTGCTGCTATCTTGGAATCTGAAGCTATGCACATCAGCGATAGACATCATGGAACAAATGAGGCAAAGAATTGTCTATCCCAGGTCGGGTCTAACTACAATGAGATTCATCTAGGTCACCGGCCGTGCCTTCTCAGAAGCCTGGAACATAATTTATTGAATGTCGTCATCATCTCATTAGCCAATCACAAGCCGTGCTGCCTGCACCGGATTGGCTGCCACGCGCAACTTGGGGATCGATCTGTTTCAGCTAGCACGCGTCCAACTTTTGCTCTAGGCACCTGTTTATTTACATATTTTCCAGAGATTCGGCCTACATGGCTCTTCACTGATTTGTCAATCGCGACATCTTCCAAACGATTTATTAGGTGGAAATTCCATTGATGCAAAATGAAACTTTTTATGAACTGTGTTTTTAAACAAGTATTTCGGTAATCTATATGAGAATAAAAATAATCTAAGAAGACTTGGCTTAATAGCAACGAATCATCTCAACGGTTTCAACAATTTGATCCTAAAACCATTCGACTATTGTATTTCTTTTTACTTGAAATATAAGTGGACTTTTATATACACACACATACATCCTAATATAAATAACATTTGAAATAACTTTTCAGATGCTAACTTAAATGCTGCTTGTCTTATACCTGACTTCATTTTGCAATTCTTTGATGGTATGCAAGTTGCTTGCAAATATATAAATGCAAACTATTGAATATTTTGTGGTTTTTGAAAGCTGAATACCGCTTTTTAAAACCATTTTTTTAAATAGAATTTGTAATCACATTTTCTCAAAGTCCATACGAACTATAAATATGACAAATGGATATAATACTCGTAAACATTTTAAAATATATTATTGTATATTAATGATATCAATTAATAAAGAAGTATAATATATAAATCTTTCAGATTAGAGTTATTCTTTTGACAATGAGATACAATAGATTGGTATTAAGCGTATATTGTTCCAAAATCACTTTATTAGGTACTGCTCAAAAATATCAACCTAGCTTATGTTATTCACAATGGATAATATGTACAGGTACTTCACATATGTGTGTCTAATGCGGGATTCAATCCCGGTTCATGACTGTTGGGAATCGAGGCTTTTAACCCCTCATCCACCGACTTATTATTAAACGTATTTTTAAGGTGGTATTGTTTTGTAAAAATAGAGTTAAATAAAATGGTATTTGCCTTATTTTTATTTTAAATATAAATTCAACCTACAATATATGGTATTTATATTTAACTACAACTTTTTGGAAACACAAATGCTTTATTACAGAAAATATTTTTTTTTATTGACAATCATTCGACAAATCTTCCGATATAGACTTTCAAAAGATCTGAAATATGGAATTCAATCACATATTTGGTTGTCACATATTTATTTATTGTTAAATGGTTCTGTATTTAACATGAATAATTTTGTTCGCGATCGAACGTTGTAGCGCACTGTATGTATTACATCCCAAACACGTGGGACGTCAGCCATCTCTGTCTTGAGAAATGGTTCTGTATAGATACGCATATATTTTTTTAGATATAGGTGCAGGGTAATAAACGAAATCTTCTCAATATTTATGATCCAAAGATGCATTTTGAAAAAGATTTTGTATTTCAAATGCTTATTTAAACCACACACAAATGTCTGGGAACATCTGAGACTTCATTGGACATGAAAACAACAAGAACACAAATGTCAACAGATCTTTTATAACATTTGTTTGTTTAAAAGAGAAGGAATAAATATCGTAAAAAGGAATACACAAAGGAAGATGTTAAGCCAATTGTAACTATCGTGTGTCACAGAGTATTACAACGGCTTGTTATCTCTTTGTCTGGACAGGAAACGAGTTACAACTCGCTGGGTCAATAGTCAAGGTCGTCCTCGAACTCTTTGCGCAAGCTTCAGTGATTTTAAAATAATTAAATATCATACCGTGTTTCAAAATTCATTTTTAACCGCTAAATTTTTATCGAAATTTTAGTAAATATTTTAAGAAATGTTTTGCTTCAAAAGAATAAGTCAATCATAATAAATAGAAATGTTTTTTTTTTTTTTATCGAACATACCTTTAATATTATTTTTTAAATAATATGAAAAAATGTATAAGTCTATAGATAATAAATATATTATATAACTATCGATAAATAATTTTCACATTCAATGAATTGGAAAAAAAAAAAATTAAAAAAATGTTCGCAGAAAAAATACGAAAAAAAAACAAAAGAATCAAATGAGGTATAAAACAAACAGACGATAATTTATCGGGGGGAAATTATCGTTATAAATGATTGATCAAAAAAAAAAAGATAAGAAAAAAAATCAGTAGATTTTATCATAGAAAATACCAACGGGGAGATTTGACCACCTGCCCTCATTGAGGCATCTGTCAACAGACGATTCTGCTCGCCACTGGGCGTCTGCCCTAACTTCCGGCCAAGTGGGACCTAGGCCTAACCCATCATTACTAAGCGGGCTTGGGTAATTATATATCGATTCAACCCGTCAGCCGTCCACAGAAAAAAAAAAAAGCCTAACTGCCCCCTACCTTACAATAGACGTCAAGGTAAAAACACACTGGTTATTCTTGTTAACTCTTTGTTTGTTCTGTGGATCATTGGTTTGGCTTGCTTTTTTTGCCCCCCACTCATCATTTTCGATCCGAGAGTTTATTGTTCTTCGCAATCGTTGTGGTTTTGGGTGTTTTCTCTATGGCAATTTCTGGTTGAATTGTCGTTTTTGTGCTTAGAAAGGTCTAGAGGATTGCTCTGCTTTTTGATTGTTGATATTTATAGGTTTTTGTAACTGTGTATTTTTGTTATTTTGAGAGTAAACTTGTTGTTTTTATACGTGTTATTCTTTTGTTTCTTTTTTAAATAGCGAAATGTTAGTATTGTTATTACTTTTAGATCGTTTTGTGAATATAAATATAATGAAATATATATAATTTAATAAATATATATAATTATTATATATTTTTGTTTATTTAAATAGTGTGTGTGCGTGTTAAGTTATCTTCTTTCAAAAGAGTAGCAAAATTTACCTCTTAGTATCATTTTGATAAAGAATGTAGTATTCTAGAACATATTATGATCAATCGCTTGACAAATATAAGATAAAATTTCGTTGATACCTTTGTTTGAAGTCTTTTTTGCTTTACTCAAAGTGGTCTCTCGGGGAGTTTGTCTCTCTTTGGAGGTATTTCATGGGAGGTTTTTACTGTGCAATAAAAAATAAAAACACCAAAGGAAATAGATATAAATTTCCAAATTGAAGAAGAAAAGTGATTTTAAAAAAAGCAAAGATAGATAAACAATCTGAATCGATTAAGTATAATATTTCTAACTTCCATAGAAAACTTATTGTAGTGAACATTAACAAACATCTATATAAATAAATATCTATATATATATAAATGAATGTTTGTATGTTTGTTTGTATGTCCGGTATACAAATTCGCAGTAGTTCACTAATTCAAACCAAAATTTCCATACATAGGTAAAAAAAAAATACGGGGAAGACGATAGGCTATTTTAAAAAATATATAAATCAATTATTAAAACTATATATTCAAATTATTCTACTTAGATCGCGAGCAGCGCCTCTAGCGGTGAAGATGGGAGGTAATATCAGCTGACCTAATGTACATGTAAAGTTTGGAGCGGGACGTTTCACAAGAGTGACATCCACGGCGCCAATTTATAATTGTAACGAATAGTGTTTGAATAAAACATTTAATAGGGTAAACCCGGGCGTTGCCCGGTTCATTCGTCTCTAGTAATATATATAATTACAATCAAAACAAACACATAACAACAACAACACAACTCAATAGACAATTAATACAAAGCAATAACGCGTCATCTATATACAACGAATGGAGGCATCAAGACGCGAATGTTTTTTTTTCACAATAGACAATGTTCAAAATTTCACGCTCAACTCAAAAATGCTATCTCTTTCTTTTCGTTAAATGAAAATTTTAAAGTATTTTCCTAAATAACCTGTTTGGTAAACATGGTTCATATAGAAACCGACATTTCTATTATTCCGAGTGTTGTCAGTAAATTGTAATTTTATCCTTATAAAACATCACGTAAGACACTATCTATTATTAGCCTTTTAACGTCATAATTTCTTAAAATTTCTTCTGCTAACAACTAACTCCATTGTTGATATAAATTAGGTAGATAAAGAATATGATCTGAAAAATTCAAAATTTACTTTTATATCTAAAAAAAATAGATTAATTACAAATACCATTTTTAATGAGAATATAGATAAAAAAATTGTTAAAACTCTGCTTAAAATAAAACTAAAGGAATAGCACTAAATGTACTATTCAATAAACATACATTTTTGTACTTTTATAGTTTTTGATTGCAATAATTTGAAAGGCAAAACGTCTATGTTTTACAACCCAGAAATAATAGGTGTATTGCCTTTGGAAATTTCCGAATTAACACAACAACAAAAAGCCTTTATTAAGGAAACTCGTCCCATACATTGTTCTCCCATATAGGTAAATAGAGGTAAACATAACAGTTACCTACAGAAAATGGAGATTTAACATCGACCTTTCTTATAGTTGGATCCCTATTCTGTGTTACGGCTATTGTCTGTGCTGTTTTCAAGAATTTGTGAAAAGCTAATGTGTTGGGTTTGTTTTTTACTACTTTTGCCATTAGAACATATGGTGACTTGTTTTTATAACCGATCTTTTAACGGAGAATTTCTCTCTCTCCTCTATAGTGGCAATATTTCCGAATTAATAAACAACAACAAAACATTTTAAAAATCATTTATATTATTAGTTTTATTTATTATTATGTAAGCCTCAATATTTAAAGTTACTCTATTTGGGATATATGGTATGCTTTCTTTGTGCAAGTTGCCATAAAAACAAGCCACACAATTTTCAATGAAGGTATTCAAAATTTTATATATTTCAGACCTGTGAAACAGAACATTTTCATAAACATTTAGAGATGTATTAAAATAATTTATGACTATAGAAACAGAATGCCGTTTTTATTCAAACAAATTCTATTCATACTTTATTCTTTATTTGATTCTACCATCACTGAATGCAAACCTTTTGGCTTTCTTGAAGCCTGATCAAGAAGTAGATAAAGACAATTTAGACTGTGGTGGAAAGATTCAAAATAGTCAGAAATGAATAGTCATCTTGAACTTGCGTGGCATGCGAATATAAGAAAGGACAAAACTTACACTCTTGGACAAAACTTAAGAAAGTTGTATATTTTAGCATGTATAATTTGAATATATATATGTCATAAAAAAAGGACGTATATTCTATTTACGTTACCAATTCATGCAGTCGTGGATGGTAAAAATGAATGATAACTTTTGTCCCAAAAAATATTTATTATTTTGATTATTTTTTAAAGCAAACAGTTTTTTTGCATACATACAACTAACAATGTTATTATCTATTTACAAACAAAAACAATATTGGGTTGTATTCCTTTTGTTAAGGATTCCGTTTCATTTTAAAATTTAACTCTGTGATTATAGAATTTTAATTATTTTATGAATAATAAAAATCATATTTTTATTATGTCATATATATATGTAGTAACCCCAATATACTACATATATTATATATATTTTTTAAAGAGAACGTTCGAATTCACATGTATAGGAAATTCGCTGTTATATAAGCAAATAAAGAAGTGGTTTATGCTGAAATATGACACTTCTTTAAGTTTTGTCCATGAATGTAACAAGCAATCTATTTCTAGATTTCCCTAACACAAAAGAGAACGTTCGAATATACATTTATGAGAAATCCACCGTTATATACGCAAATAAGGAGTGGTTTATGTTAAAATATGAAACTTTCTTGAGTTTTGTTCATGAATGTAACAAGCAATCTATTTATAGATTTCCCTAACACAAAAGAGAACGTTCGAATATACATTTATGAGAAATCCACCGTTATATACGCAAATAAGGAGTGGTTTATGTTAAAATATGAAACTTTCTTGAGTTTTGTTCATGAATGTAACAAGCAATCTATTTATAGATTTCCCTAACACAAAAGAGAACGTTCGAATATACATTTATGAGAAATCCACCGTTATATACGCAAATAAGGAGTGGTTTATGTTAAATTATGAAACTTCCTTGAGTTTTGTTCATGAATGTAACAAGCAATCCTTTTCTAGACTTCCCTAAAACAAACAGGTTAAACTTTGTTCATTTGTTACATAAATAAACTTATTAATATACTTTCATCATTTTGCTGAAGAGCTGATGTTCATACTCTTTTTGGAATGTTTCAGGCGAATGTTCCCAGCGTACAAGGTGCGAGTGTCGGGGTTGGACAAGAAGTCCAAGTACATTCTGCTGATGGATATTGTAGCAGCAGATGACTGTCGGTACAAGTTCCACAACAGCCGATGGGTCGTAGCGGGCAAGGCCGACCCAGAGATGCCAAAGAGGATGTACATCCATCCAGACTCTCCGTCCACCGGGGAGCAATGGATGCAGAAAGTCGTCTCCTTCCACAAACTCAAAATCACCAATAACATCTCCGACAAGCACGGATTTGTAAGTTGATTTTCCATTAATTCTTACATATACAACCATACACATACGTTTTTATTTCAGCCAAATATATGTACAGATACTCTGTGAATGTGAGCAATAGACACCAAGAAATTATTTGAAAAAGGAAGAATAAATGAAATTAAGGCAAAGGGTTTCTTTTAATTTTGATTTTGCAAGCTTTAGAGCAAAATTTCTGCTCTTCAACGGGCAAATACTTCTTTGTACAATATCTAGATCATCTTTTTATTGTACATAGAAGTATTTGCCCATTGAAGAGCAGAAAATTTTCTCTAAAGCTTGCAAAATCAAAATTAAAAGAAACGCTTTGCCTTAATTTTATTTATTCTTC
Organism: Cordylochernes scorpioides; assembly: GCA_030710605.1. Classification (NCBI taxonomy): domain Eukaryota; kingdom Metazoa; phylum Arthropoda; class Arachnida; order Pseudoscorpiones; family Chernetidae; genus Cordylochernes; species Cordylochernes scorpioides. The sequence goes on along the minus strand of CP092880.1, from coordinate 12,853,439 downwards.
CTTTTTCAAATACTCTGTAAGTCTACCCTGAAAGCTCTTGGCCCTCTCTAGAGAGATTAGACCATTTCTCTTCCAATTCAGACAACCCAGAAATGATATATAAACACTAGACCGGCTATCCAATAAGATTATAATGATATGATTGATAAGATAGACAAAAATAATGAAGCTTACCGCCTGTTTGAAACATATTCAGTTTGAAAATCATTTCGAAATGAGTTTGCTTAGATATTTTGAGTTTTTAAACCTTCATACACATACGATATTCACATTGTTCAACATTTCATATATAAGGTAACATGGTATTGATGACATAATGGTAGAAACTGTCATTTTTTAGACAACCTGAACATGGTATTGAATCCTAATTGAACAACGTAAGCATTCTATGTACCTAGAATATAAGGAATCGAAGATCATTACTTATCATGATTAGCATGTTCTGTACCATATATACATTGGACAAATGTGAACATCACACTACTATTAGTCAAAATATATTATTCTATTAAAATGGAACAATAGGTCGCAAATCTTTGTTGATTCAATCCACTGCTAGTTAACTGCTAGTTATTCAAACTAGTTTGAAGTTTTTTTATGAATCTTCTAGCAAAAGTTTAACATTTGAAATAGAATAAGGTGTCTTTTAAAATAGTTTTAATCATAAAAAGGAAAATCATTTTTGAGATATTTTCAACATCTCTTAATCATTGAGATAAATTAACTTTGTCAAATGCAAATTATATACACTCATGGACAAAACTTAAGGAAGTAGAAAACCTTTTTTTTTTACATCGCTAGTTGTCTGTTTTTGAAGGATACAGAGTCAATATTGTTCATACTTGGTTATCTCGTGTGTCTTCAATAAAGATCACTGCGTATTAAATATATTTCAGAGTTATTGTCTGAATCCCGATATACATGTTAAAAAATACAACTTCCTTAAGTTTTGTCAATGAGTGTAGTATAAATATTAGATTAATATCTTCTGAAATAATCGTTTTACCGTTTATAGAGGAATGTAGAGAGAAATTATGGGATGTTTTTCATGAATAACGCTAATTATCTTTATTAAAGATGGTTCTATTGCGACTGTTGTGATAGAGATGCACGGGGACATGTGAGGCTCTTCATTGAACACGACAACAATAACAATGAGAGTTCTTTTAATGTTTAGATCTCTTCCGATATGTAGGACTTATGGAGAATTCCGTTTTCAATTTAAGATAAGTTGCAGAAAAATGGCACTTTTTGGTCCTTGTCCCATTTACTGTCGTTACCATGTTCACCCATCCCCGTCCGCCGTGAATTACTGAATTGTCCAGTAGTTGGAAATACAGGTCATATGTCGTACAGCGTACATGTGTAATTACCAACACCAGAATATTCTTTAAAACTATTAAATATACGACGGAGATACTTTATTTTCATTTGCAGAGAATCCTTAGTAAATCCATGTCTAAGAAATTTATTTTCCTCCAATTTACCCAGATTGATCTATTTATTAACTTGCTTTTCTTAATTAAGTTTCCCATTATATAAATTTCATATTTACCATTTAATGTGATCGGCTTTAAAAATTATAATAATAACAATGCTTATTATTACTGTTATTCCTGCCTGTACCCTACATTTCTGTGCTCGGAGAATCTGTATAAGACTAAAATGTCTTAATAAAGCTTTTTCTTGTTGTTATATGCGCGAGAAAAGAAAATGAAGAAGCTTTATATGATTTTGTTGTCGTTAACAATAGTCCATGCAACTTTAAATCGACTTACTTTAGAGAATGGTCAAATTTTTTAAAATTAATTTTCTTTCTTATAGACACTCAGAGAAACCTTAAGGAAGTTGTACCTTTTAGCATGCATATCTGGATTAGGACAATAACTCTTAAAGATATTTGATACGCAGTGACCTTTATTGAAGATACACGAGATAATTAAGTGTGAACAAAATTACCTCTGTCTCCTTAAAAAAAAAAAAAAAACAGAAAACCGGCGAAATTAAATACTTTCCACTTCTTTGAGTTTTACCCATGAGTTCAGGTTTGTAATTATTTACATGATTATGCCTAAACTGAGATGGGAAATGTCTTTAATTATTAATATACTAGCCGAATGGCCCGGGCAACGCCCGGGTTTTACCCGATTAAATGCTTTTATTCGAATACTATTCGTTACAATTATAAATTGGCGCCGTGGATGTCATTCTTGTATAATATATAAATGAGTTTTAAAAATTGTAAAAAAAAAAAAAGAAAAAAAATGCATCGGCCGGGAATCGAACCCGGGCCGCCCGCGTGGTAGGCGAGCATTCTACCACTGAACCACCGATGGTTATGAGAAATGGCCATATTTGGGTATTTATTCCATTCACAAAGCAAACTGTGACAGAATTGATTAAGAATTGTTGCTTGATTATGACGCTGATAACTGTATATATTAAATTTATCACACACATTTTTTCATCACTAAAGAATACAAGCACAAACAAACTTTATTGAAGAATATATACAAATATTTTTTTCATCATTTCGAAAAGAATGTCATTAAAGATTATATTAATTATTGAGGTTGTAATTAAAGCTTTTCAATAATAAAGAATCTTGGCAACGCGCTAATGAATAAGAATAAAACAGAACGCGATATGTTCGTTCTTTTTTTTTTCATAAAAGTACAGGTATAGGTATTTTGAACATTTGAGAAAGGTAAGGCTGTAAAGGAATAGGAAGAATTGAAGATGTCTCTAATGAAGGAGAAAAATCTACAATAATTGATACTACATTCAAATTAAAGACTGTCGCAGAGACATATAAAAGTTAAAAATACCGAAAAAGCTTGTAAAGAATCGCCAAAAATGAGGGACATCAAGTAATTTGAACAAATAAGAACATTGAAACAGATAGGATTTTGAGGAAAGTATAATTAATGATAATTAAAAGGCGTTTGATGAATCTTAAAAATCACTTTAAGCAAAAAGTAGAAAGATAAATTGAAAAGCTTGAAAGATCGTGTATGAAAGAAGGATTAGATAAGGCTAGTTGTTCTACCAGAAAGATGTCAAGTCTGTAGAGAAGAGTAAGAATTCAAGGTCCTGAGAACAGGACAGCTAAGAAGTGTCAGATATCGGTGCAGCCGCAGGAGATGACAATATTTTGATGAGGCGCTGGGCAAAGAATGGACAATGGCGAGAGGGTCTGCGTGTGGACTCCAGTCACAGAACAATGCTACAAGAGTTGAATTTGACGGAACTAATTGCCTCCATATTCAGGCATAAGACACACCGCAAGTGTTCTCAGGCTTTGTCAGTCCGGCCAATTGTTTCCAATTGAAACTTTGCATGCCACTCGAGACCCCTCGGTGGGTCAGTTTCCTGACTAGGGCTTCCTTCTCTTTCTTCAATAGGTGCCTGAGCTCTTTGAGCTTGGCCCGTTTGGGCAACTCGTTGGGAGGTCATGGGTCAGGTCGCCTAGCTCTTATCAGGATGGGACTGACTTGTCTGCCGTCTACTGAGCTCTGATCTTCCTTCCGTCGATCATCCTTCGTTCCTTCACTTATTTCTTTTGGTTATTTCTCATGAAACCATTGGTACATAAGCTATGCATAGTACTTGAGATATTCTAATTTATTTACCATATAAAGATTTTTTTACTATACTATAGAGATAAAATATTTAAAAAAACTCTTACGCAATGTACCTTACTTTTGTAATAAAGAAACGTATTGCGTAAGTTTTTTTTTTATATTTTATAGAAGTACATCGCAATTTTCTTATATCTCTGACTATAAAGTTAATATTAATACTATTAGTTATGGTCATAGAATATTTTGATTTTTTTCTTCTTGACCATTTGAATTTTTTTACTTTAAAGAAAGCCAGTTTACTTTTGAAGATTCGTCTTTTATATTGTTCTCTCTAAGAATTTTATGAGATTTTCTCTTAATTCTTTAATAGCTCACCTATACATTTAGTTCGTGTTTTGTTTCCAATGGAATACGATTCATTACCACTTCACCTATCCCGTAAAAATTGCAATTTATACTGTATTCTTTTCGGAAAATTTGTAGTATATTTTTGAATAAAAACTTAAATTCGAGGAAATAATAACTTTTCACACTTCATTTTCTAAATTAATGCTATTGCTCTCAAGTGTAAATCTATTCATCCTTACGATTTAAGATATAGGCGGTGTTAAAATAAAAACATAAAGCCTCCAGGGAAAATATTCTTTTAAAAATATTTTTATTTAAAAATATCTCGAGCTTTCGGGCAAGTAAGCCCTTCTACGGGAGAAACTATTTTACATACTTAATACGCCTATAAAATAAGATTTAAACTTAAATAAAGTTCTTTAGTTGTTTACATTTGTTTTAAGGCATAATCATTATGCCTTATGTTTTTATTTTAATACTGATTCAAGGGATTATTCTATCGAATATAGGCGGTGTCTTAATACAATATTTATTACCATATGATACTAATTTTTCATTGAATTAATACAGAACTTTTAAAATACCTTTCGGCTTCTAGGCCATTCCACTTAAGAGACAAAAGAATTACCAGATATCACGTCCTACGCTAACGGTTTTCAATAAATTTTAATTGGATAAACTATATCACGACTATAGACCAACTTGGCTAGGAAGATCAACTTGTTTGAACTCCATTTTAGGTCTGTAGTGATTGTATATGCTGATTTTTTCGCTTTTTCTTTAAAGAAGAAAAGTGCAGAAAATATGTAAATATGTTGCATGAGAGAAAAAAGAAAGTTATGCAAATATAAAAGAATAGATATAAGATGTGTGTTGAAGAGTTGTGCTGTGAATAATATGCTATTTTTAATATCAATACTTGACATTTTTCTATTCTTATTTTTCACATATATATACGAAATTATATTATTTCTGCAAAAATATGGTTCAAATTAATTTACCTTATTATATTATCCATATTGTTGGTTCTTTTGACACAATAAAAACATTTAAATGAAGAACCAAATTTACTTTTCCTCTTTTCTTGTACTTTTTATCGTGAAGTTTGATAACGTAGTAACATATTGGATATGAAAGTTGCATATCACGGAACACTATTTCATCATCGAGAAATACCAATTTTGCATAATGTGAGTTAGCGGCCGATATGGGCCCATACAACTTCTTCTTTCTTATCTCCACTCAATCATATTAGGGTATCAAGCTTGTAAAGCTTGTTGATGGTGTCTGCCGGGGATGAGTAGAGTTCATCAATGGATGAGTCAATAATATGTTTAGGGCTTGCAGGTTGAGAATTTCACTTAGTACATAGTGGGAAAACCTTGCAACCATTCTGGAAAGTCATTGTCTGTAGATGACCAGGCTTAAGTCTGGAAATCAAAGACTGTTGTTATCTTGGGAGGACAGAACCGGTGCTTGTCTCTAATTCTCTGTACCAGTTATGTGCTGCATTAGATTTCCATTCCTGTAGAGCCCATACAACTAAAATATAGGTTTACGGACAAATTCTTGGAATGGAAATTTTGCCGGGAGGATATTGATCTAAAGAGAACGGGAGAGTCGACCTTTGTCTCTTTAAAGTCTTGGAAGTTTGCTGCATATCATTAGATCTTATCATAGGTGAAATAATACTAGAATAACTTTAACCAGTAATCTAAAATATACAAATAGAGCAAAAAAATGAGAGAAAAAAACGATTTCCAAATATACAAAAAAAAAAAACTATTAAATAGGGGGTTATTTAAAGAGAGAGGAAAAGAAGGTTAAATCTCCCCAAATGGTAGGTTGGAGAGGAGCAGCTGGTATCATGAGATTTCTAAGAAGGAGGGGATCCTGGCAGCTCATTATGCTGAGAGCACCTGCAGCAGAGGGTGGGCAAGGGGCGCATAAACCAATTCCAGAAGATCTGGTGGCCCCCGGGATGGCGCCATCTCATGTCAGCAGACGATGATTTAACCCCTTCCTTCGAAGCAGACGCCCCGTTTTACATAAATTCTCTGCCAGTAATTAGAGAAGATAGCTGAGATGTCTGACGCCATTGTTAGCTTAGAGGACACTCGTGTTCTTGGAATCCTTAAAACACTAAACATCTCTTTGTCTACTGTTCTTTTTTGTTTTTTGAAAATCTTCAACTATTTGAAGAGTTTGTCTATTGGAAAATTGGGATTTCATGACCTTTTAAGTGTTTAAATTTTGAAGGTTTCAAAATACTACACACTTTATAGTAACCTTTTATATAACTACGCTTGATATGTATGTATGTATGTATGTTGAAATTAGTTTTATACTAAATTTTCTGTTTTGAAGTAACAAAAATTCGATTATTGTCAGGTTTTAGGTTAATATCTTTTCAAAATAAATTCTTCAGCCATTTAGGAAAATATTGGAAGTTTTTTGTCATGAAGCACAGAAAAAAAGACCGCGTGCGCAAGTTACAAACATATTGAAAAGGTATTAGACTAGTTTCAAAAGAACTTCTTCAGTAACTTGCGATTTTGATAGAATTTCTAATAAGAAGAAAAGTGAAACGGCGATCTGAAGCATAAAAATTCAGATGGATCAAATCCAAAGTTTCTCTTGCAAGAACTCCTATAGGTATTCACATATATTAGCGCACTTTCTGTTTCTGGAAGCGAATTTCGCTAAAGAATTAAGCATTCCATCTTGGGCAGGTGTTGATGGGCCGTATAGAAAGAAGCCACAATGGCCCTTTCCTCTGTAATGAGCAGCGATTGTCCAGACCTCATTCTGTGCAGTGCCTAATGAGCATCTTCTTCCGTTTTTACTTGTTCACTGATCGCTCAACTGCATCGTCTTTCACACTTCTTCCACAATCCCTGAAGAGCTCATCTTGTTTGAAAACAAGCTTTTTTGTACCTTTTACACGTTCAAAAAAAGTTGTTTTTAAAGGTCAAAAACCTTAGTTTTGACTTTCATCCAATTAGCACTGAAGGATTTCTCCTAATAATTGCTTCGCTTGGGAAAAAAGAATCCGATATATATTCTTATAGGAAAGAATTATTCCTAATAAAACGTTATTAAATATAATCTTACCATGAAAAAGTTTCATTCAACATGTTTACTGAATATATCAATTTGATTATTAATAATATCAGGTATTTTTATTGATAATAAATTGATATAAATTTTGTCTATGAGAGTATAAGTATTATATATACGATATACGTATTACGATACGTATTATATATACGAATCACAGAAGAAACTTAAATGTAGAAAAAATGACGTTACAATCTAACAACGTAACGTCAAAAACGTTATCACAAAATATTGATAATAAAACAGTACTTATCATGGATTACGATAGATAGGTAATTTTGTCGTCAAGGATCAATTTAGTTGGCTACGTCATCGACAATCTTTAATTGTGATTCCTTACGTGACTTCTTGAAACGTCCTTTAGATTGATGACGTGTCTTTAAATTGCTATTTAGACTCTTATACACAGTATTGTTCGACTACATAGCTGAACACAACTTGTTTAAACTGGTTGTACAAATGTGTATTGTTAGTTTAAACACACACTGGAGATAGGAAAATTGATGTTCGAACAAAATTCTATTATACAATGGTAAAAATAATTCACATTGAATCTTAAATATTTATTAAATCAAAAAGATTTCACACACACACACAAAAGCCTTTAATAAGACACACAGGTCTTACAGAGGATTCTCCTTGGGGTTACAAGACGGAGAAACCTATGAAAGTGGGAAATAAAAAATGGAGAAAGATTATATACATATGGTAAATATATACAGATCATAAGAAAGAATAAAAAATAAATAAAAAGAATAAAAAAATAAAAAATAAAAATAAAAAAATTTGGAAATATGGATGGGAGAAGTGGAGAGCGAAAAGAGGAAAGAAAACAGGTATTTACATAAAATCAAAAAGATTTTCGTTCAAGACTTTTAAACATTAAGAGGGAATAATAGATAAGCAATATATGGATCACTATGTATATTTAGGTTGGAATTATTCATTATTTTTCAGTATAAAAGACCTATTTCTACAATTAATGAACTGGTGATGAAAAGTGTTGGGAAGGCTTGTTCATCAGTGGAGAACATTTCAAGCAATGGATGATAAATTGACGAATTTTCTGGGATGGTTCACCATTGATGAGTCAAAAACCTTCCCAAATCTTTCATATTCAGTTTATTAATTATAAAAAATTAATCCGATATGTTAAAAAGAAATTGCGTTGAATAATTTTATCTTCAGAATAATATTTGTTAACAGGAAATATAGAACAAATAGATGTAAAAAAGGGGGGAAGTGTAGCGTTACAAATGTTGGGGGTAAATCCAGAGAGAAACAAAAGGAAAATAACAATTCCAGAAAGAGAGAAAGTTTGGGTTAATGAGGGCGGATGAGGGAGGATGAAATGAAGCTATGGCAGATTTGCATATGCGGTCGGGCAGAGTAAACAGCCCGGTCACGCTATGGTCCTGGAATTGCTTCAGGGAGATAATTGGCTGGCTACCCAGTGGTGCAAGAGCGACGTGAGCTGAGGATCGATTGGCCGGTCCTGGCTGCAGCAGTCTAACTTCCATTATCTACTGGATTACCTAGCTGTACTGCTACTGGGTTACTTACCTACTGCTACTGGATTACCTACCGCTACTGGATCTCTCCGTTACCTACCTCTACTGGATCTCTCCGTTAACTATGCTACTGGATTACTTACATACCACTACTGGATGTCTCCGTTACCTACCGCTACTGGATCTCTCCGTTACCTACCTCTACTGGATCTCTCCGTTACCTACCGCTACTGGATCTCTCCGTTACCTACCGTTACTGGATCTCTCCGTTAACTATGCTACTGGATTACCTACCGCTACTGAATCCTCTAACTAACGCTACTGGATCTCTCCGTTACCTACCTCTACTGGATCTCTCCGTTACCTACCTCTACTGGATCTCTCCGTTACCTACCTCTACTGGATCTCTCCGTTACCTACCGCTACTGGATCTCTCCGTTACCTACCGCTACTGGATCTCTCCGTTACCTACCTCTACTGGATCTCTCCGTTACCTACCGTTACTGGATCTCTCCGTTAACTATGCTACTGGATTACCTACCGCTACTGAATCCTCTAACTAACGCTACTGGATCTCTCCGTTACCTACCTCTACTGGATCTCTCCGTTACCTACCTCTACTGGATCTCTCCGTTACCTACCTCTACTGGATCTCTCCGTTACCTACCTCTACTGGATCTCTCCGTTACCTACCTCTACTGGATCTCTCCGTTACCTACCTCTATTGGATCTCTCCGTTACCTACCTCTACTGGATCTCTCCGTTACCTACCTCTACTGGATCTCTCCGTTACCTACCTCTACTGGATCTCTCCGTTACCTACCTCTACTGGATCTCTCCGTTACCTACCTCTACTGGATCTCTCCGTTACCTACCGTTACTGGATCTCTCCGTTACCTACCGCTACTGGATCTCTCCGTTACCTACCTCTACTGGATCTCTCCGTTACCTACCGTTACTGGATCTCTCCGTTACCTACCGTTACTGGATCTTTCCGTTACCTACCGCTACTGGATCTCTCCGTTACCTACCACTACTGGATCTCTCCGTTACCTATGCTAATGGATCTCTCCATTACCTACCGCTACTGGATCTCTCCGTTACTGGATCTCTCCGTTACTGGATCTCTCCGTTACTGGATCTCTCCGTTACCTACCGCTACTGGATCTCTCCGTTACCTACCGCTACTGGATCTCTCCGTTACCTACCGCTACTGGATCTCTCCGTTACCTACCGTTACTGGATCTCTCCGTTACCTACCGCTACTGGATCTCTCCGTTACCTACCACTACTGGATCTCTCCGTTACCTACCGTTACTGGATCTCTCCGTTACCTACCGTTACTGGATCTCTCCTACCTACCACTACTGGATCTCTCCGTTACCTACCGTTACTGGATCTTTCCGTTACCTACCGTTACTGGATCTCTCCGTTACCTACCGCTACTAGATCTCTCCGTTACCTACCGCTACTGGATCTCTCCGTTACCTACCTCTACTGGATCTCTCCGTTACCTACCGCTACTGGATCTCTCCGTTACCTACCGCTACTGGATCTCTCCGTTACCTATGCTAATGGATCTCTCCGTTACCTACCGCTACTGGATCTCTCCGTTACCTATGCTAATGGATCTCTCCGTTACCTACCGCTACTGGATCTCTCCGTTACCTATGCTAATGGATCTCTCCGTTACCTACCGCTACTGGATCTCTCCGTTACCTACCGCTACTGGATCTCTCCGTTACCTACCGCTACTGGATTTCTCCGTTACCTACCGTTACTGGATCTCTCCGTTACCTACCGCTACTGGATCTCTCCGTTACCTATGCTAATGGATCTCTCCGTTACCTACCGCTACTGGATCTCTCCGTTACCTACCTTTACTGGATCTCTCCGTTACCTACCGTTACTGGATCTCTCCGTTACCTATGCTACTGGATCTCTCCGTTACCTATGCTACTGGATTTCTCCGTTACCTATGCTACTGGATCTCTCCGTTACCTATGCTAATGGATTTCTCCGTTACCTACCACTACTGGATCTCTCCGTTACCTACCACTACTGGATCTCTCCGTTACCTACCGTTACTGGATCTCTCCGTTACCTACCGCTACTGGATCTCTCCGTTACCTACCTTTACTGGATCTCTCCGTTACCTATGCTACTGGATCTCGCCGTTACCTATGCTACTGGATTTCTCCGTTACCTATGCTACTGGATCTCTCCGTTACCTATGCTAATGGATTTCTCCGTTACCTACCACTACTGGATCTCTCCGTTACCTACCGTTACTGGATCTCTCCGTTACCTACCGTTACTGGATCTCTCCGTTACGTACCGTTTCTGGATTACTTACCTGCCTAATGAAGTCTTCATATTGCCCTAAAGTCTCTGGAACGATCGCCTCACCCAATACGATCTTAATTCCTTTGCGAAAATTGCCTATTTCTTCAATATCGTTCATCTTTTACCAATAGTTTGTGAAGAAGTAATCGAATTCTTTGTTTACCGTTTGATTGGTTTCATATGCAATACATTAACTCTTTTCAACCATTCTGTATCTTTATTAGTAAGGATTCGAAAACTATTTTCTAGCATTGAACTATCAATCATAATTGTTGGTCTTTTATAGATGGAAAAGAAGTAGTCAAATTGAAAACAAAATACTTCTTTCTCAACTCTAATTGTCAGAAATATCAAAATTATTTCTTTAATCTAAATATAAAGACGTTTTTTTGTATTTGAAGATAATTGAATAGAGTGAGAGAGAGTAAAAATTTATTCCAGTTTTCTCGTTAGGTTAGGACTTATAGGTCTCGTTAGAATAGTTAAGATTTTGGTACATTATATTCACTCATAGATAAAACATAAGTTGTACCTTTTAGCATGTTTTCGGGATTCAGACAATAACTCTGAAAGATATTGCAGTGACCTTTATTGAAGATATACGAGATAACTTCTTCAAAAAAGTAGACAACAGGCGACAACAAAGATTTTCGATTTCCTTAAGTTTTGTCCATGAGTGTATTTGGATGAAAAACTCTTGAGTTGGAGTTTTTTTTTTTTTTTTTTTTTGCCAATGATCGATCATCCACGTTTCTTTCTGTCTTCCTTGCTATGGAGTTCGAGAGGGAGAGATAGACCGTAGGTCTACTTTCTCTTTTTGTGTGAATGCATACAACTTTCTTGAATATATTCTAAAGAACTTGTCAGATTTGTTGGATTCCTTGAAAGATTGATCTCTCTTTTCTGATATATTATCATTATAAAGGAAAAATCTTGTTCAGGCAGATCCTGTATTACGGACCTAATACTCTATTTATAAGGTTGTCTCAAAAGTTCGTAAACATGATTATGATTTATATTTTGAATTGTTTACCAACTTTTGGAACAACCTTGGTAATATTGGTAACCTTGGTAAAATTTATAACAGAATTTTTTTAGAAGAATGATTTAATCTCTGATGTTCTATATCAAGGGTAACCAATCAGCATGTGGGCCAAGTTTCAGAATTACAATGTTGTCTCAAAATATAAATCATAATATGTTTACCAACTTTTGGGGGGGGGGGGGGAACCTTGTAATTCTTAAACTTGGTTCACCGATGGCTCAGATATTAAATCATTCTTCTATAATAATTCTGTTATAATTTTACCAAGATTACTAATATGACCAAGGTTGTCCCAAAAGTTCGTCAACACTTGCAAAATATAAATCATAATATATTTACGAACTTTTGGGACAATCTTGTATATGAATATTAAAAGTTGTCTTTACACGATCTAATTTATAAGTATTCACTTTTGTAAAACTAAAAAAGTCTTGAACTAACCTAATGCAACCTCCGAATAACCTCTACCTTTAGGAACACCAAGAACATTGGTATTTTAAACAATCTTTTTAGATAATAGACAATTAACACAATTTTATTGACATCTTGTCAATACCTGCAAAAGTACAAAGTCTGCACTATTTTAAATATATAATTATTTATATATATTTTTTGAAAATAGAGCAATCCATAAATAAATCTTTAAATAAAAAGGTATATATTGGATCAAAATATCATTTATTTTACCAATATTTCAGTTGGCTGAACGCCAACTTTTACCAAGGTATTATAACATACAGGTTGACACGCATTAAAAATGTTATAATACCTTGATAAAGGTTGGCGTTCAGCCAACTGGAATATTGGTAAA
>CP092880.1:12741095-12840574 GCA_030710605.1 Cordylochernes scorpioides | reverse complement strand
GATGGAATGGTCTTCGGACCCAAAACATATACAGTTAGCACTCCCTTTGACAAGGGTGGATTGGTCTTCGGAACCGACACAAATACAGTTAGCACTCCCCTTGACAAGGATGGATTGGTCTTCGGACCCAAAACATATACAGTTAGCACTCCCCTTGACAAGGATGGATTGGTCTTCGGAACCGACACAAATACAGTTAGCACTCCCCCTTGACAAGGATGGATTGGTCTTCGGAACCGACACAAATACAGACAGCACTCCACCTAATAAAAATGAAATGGATTTTAGACATGATATAATTAAAATATATATCTTATGGTCTTTGGACCTGCACATATATACCGTTAGCATTCCCCTTGACAAAGATAGAATAGTCTTCTGAGCTGACACATACACAGTCAGCACTCCTATGGATAAACATGAAGTGGTGTTTAGACATGAGACAATTAAAAATATATCTATATCCGTTTTAACTGAATTAAAAATACATTAAAAATTACGAAAAGTTTCTATATTTGTTAAATTTCGACCAATTCACTGCCAAAAATTTCCATGTAAATCTAAATAGCTAAATATGATATTTATCAACTTTTAAATGGTAATATCTTAATCACACACTTACAAAGCTTTATTAAGACAACCGTTCTTATACAGATTCACCGCAGGAAGAAAGGAAGCATAGATGGAGCTCCTGTACTCCAGGCAACACAGCACCCAACAACAGCCTCCAGGTCTGACGCATGTCCAGTGGCCACACGTTCCTTCGTGCATACGTCATGGTTAGCGTATCACTGAACAGGCTAATGTGGAATCAGCCGCGTTCTAGTGTTCGGTTTCCTCATCCAAATGGACCACGACATTCGGCGATTCTGTTAATCTCCTCCGAACGTTGACTGCGGACGGTAATACCTTAATCCATAAACAACACAAGACTTTTTTTTATGTTTCACAATTCTTTCTCCTCTGCTAGAAATAAAAAACACTTTTAAATAAAATAATGATATTCCTTCTTATGTGCACCATAACTAAACAACATAGAAACTATTAAACGAGGATTCATATCAGAATTTAAGGTTATCCCAAAAGTTCGAAAACATATTATGATTTATATTTTGCAAGTGTTTACGAACTTCTGGTACAACCTTGTAATTCTGAAACCTGACCCACCTGCTGATTGGCTACCCTTGATAAAGAACATCAGAGATTAAATAATTATTCTATAAGAATTCTGCTATAATTTTACCAAGGATACCAATATTACCAAGGTTATCCCGAACGTTCGTAAATACTTTCAAAATATAAATCATAATCATGTTTACGAACTTTTGAGACAACCTTGTAATTATGAAACTTTGCCACCCTTGATAAAGAACATCAGAGATTAAATCATACTTCTATAAGAATTCTGTTATAATTTTACCAAGGGTACCAATATTACCAAGGTTATCCCAAAAGTTCGTAAACACTTGCAAAATATGAATCATAATATTCGATAAAAGAAAAAATAAATAAATTCAAGGTAAAAAGCTTCTTTTAATTTTGATTTTTCCAGCTTTCGATCAAAACTTCTGCTCTTCAACGGGCATATACTTCTATGTACAATATCAAGATGAACTTTGTACAGTAATAATTGAATAATGTGTTATTAGCATGTGCTCTCGTATTAAAAGATACTTTTTACATTCATTTTCTTTATTCTTTCTTTTCAGATAATTTTTAGGTAAATATTACTCATACAAATCATAATATATTTAGGAACTTTTGAGACAACCTTATATTTCAAATCTGGATTGTGGATAACAGCCATTTTGAGAAAGATTATCAATACCAGCAAGGAGACCCTAAATACCAAACTTTTTGTTAATTTCTTTAAGGACAACAGTTGTAATTGCATCACGCCTTCCTGGTTACCCTCCAATTCTAGACCTTCGAAAAAGCCATAATTACATACCGATTATGTAAATATGTTCTATTTCTACACACATGTGTAGTTGAGTTTTCTAAGTGCAGGTAATTCTCTTGTTGAAATCTTTTTAGCGTCACATAAACTTTAGGGTTGTATAATTATATATATACACCGTTTAGATATCTCTGTAATTAACTAAGCCATTAGAATTTCTTTTCTATCAGTGAGTTTTCAAAAAAAATTAAATGGACATAGGTTTTAAAACACATAAACAAAATTGTTGCGAATGGTCCTCTTTTTTTTTTTTTTTTTGGCAAATTAGAATTTCTTCTAATTTTTTTTTTTTGTTGGACTATTTTTCTGCGAATATTTTATAACCTAAATATTAATGACAGCGTTTTTATATTTAAACATTTGAAACTATTTTTAGGTTATTTCTTCAATGATGAACATTCCTAGCGGTGGGTATAAGCTACCAAACCGTTTTTCCTCCTATTCTATTGTAGCAAAGTATTTATTTTTTTTATTAACAGAGTATCATTTTTCATGTTTATATTTTGATACTCTGTAAACTTCCCTTATTGCTTTTTTTTTTTTTGTTTATCATTCATAGTTTGTTCTTGCCTTAAATAAATTGTTGTATCATCTATAGGGACATCTTCATCTTGGAAGGAAGTCTTGGCTTTGACACGGCGGTGGAATCCTGGTGTCAGTCTCTGAAAATGTAGATCACAGCACCCATGGCTTCAAGGTCTTCTCGGCGATCTTCAGTTTGTATTCCCTAACTTACCCAGCATCTCCACCAAAATGCCACGTGGAAAATTAGGAAAGACCAACTTCAGGATGACACAGCAATTTATTTAGGGCAAATACAAACTATGAATGATAAACAAAAGATAAGCAATGAGGGAAGTTTACAGAGTAACAAAATATAAACATAAAAATGATACTCTGTTAATAAAATAATAAATATTTTATAATATAATGCGGCTTGTGATTGTAAAACGACATTTAAAAATTATCCCGCATGAATTTCTTTTCAATGAAAAATCAAAATTTATTTAAAGGAGAAATAACGATTATTTATAACCTTAAAGATGAGGTATGAAAGGATGAATTGTGAAGAGTAATAATAAACGGAAAAATAAAAGTGTCCAGGGATGGGAAACGAACCCACAGTGTTCCGCTTACCGGGCAGATGCCATGTCCACTAGGCTACCCTGTACATATTTTTCCGTTCGTAGAATGTCCGTTCCGTACTTTGCTACAATAGAATAAGGGGGAAAACGTTTTGGTAGGTTATACCCACCGCTAGAAATGTTCAATGAATTGGATCTATCACTGACAAGTTTGAAGAATTCAAGGTGAAGGTAAATTTTAAAAATTATACAAAATCACTATGATATATATATGTTTTATAAAAATCGCTATTTTATTTTGAATTTTATTTCTAGAACACACTCTGTGAAGTTGATAGGGTGGCTTTATACAATATAAATTGATTGTTGTTGGTCTCGTTTGGCCGCCACAAATCTTTATGTAGATATGTAAATACATAATCCTTTATTTATTTTATTCTTCACGCCTTAAGTCAGGTAGTACTTTTCTTAAATTATGTCTTAGATATTTTTATCAACAATTTTAGCCGAGTGTATATAGAGAATGAAAACCTGATTTTTTCCATAGTCAAAAATTTTCAAATAGTATAATTGAGTATATAATAAATATTTTGTGTTATAAACTAACTTATAAATGGCATTTAAACCTTCGATTTTCGACAGCCAAGACTCAGGATCGAATCCCGCTTTGGACACTTTTTTTTTTCTGAAGAAATAATTGTTTCAATGCTCTCCGACTCTTGAAAAAGTTCAAACCAACCAATGAATGCAAGCAACCAAACGGAGCTCTGAAGCAAAATGTCAAATTCGAACTATTTTCTACATGTGAAAGACTAGTGGTTCATTTGCAGTAAAAGCAATCGCTAAGTACTATCCACCATGACTATCATAGCCTTTTTCGACGTGTGCTATGGATACAAAAATAAATATTTTTTCCGATATGGGATATTCATTCTACATAAACAACCAAACAATCAGAATTTTGCTTTTATTAAATGAACACATAAGAACGTCCATTCTACGAACAGATCTAGTACGACAGCGAACGAAGTTTTACCTATAAGAATAACATTTCTCCTCATTATTTATTTATCATCCTTATTTTTGTCTTCAGGAGGACGTGTTAACGCAATTATATAATTAGATGGTCGACCATTCGTAATAACGCCAGCCAATTGGATAGCTTCTCTTTCGTCTTTTTATTCTTTTTATCCCCATTTCCTCGAATACATCATTCAGCAACCTGTTCTTTCTTATATCGGCTCCTAGCCAGATGCCTTTTGTTTTTTTACTTGTTAATGGTCTGGGAATGGTCTACTTAACTGGTTAGTTTGGCTAGATCAGGCTCTTTTGTCTGGTTGACAGCTTTTATGATGATTTTGCACATGTGGATCCAGTTTTTAAACATTATTATAATATTTTTTCTGTAAAAATAGACATTTCGGCCAGTTAGAGTTTTATTTTCTCAACGTTTTAACCAAAATTCTAACTGGCCGAAGTGTCTATTTTTAAAAATAAATATGAAAGCCAGCCAGGCAACCTCTATCTTCAAGATTATTATAAACTATAATAAAAATTTGGAAATATGTTATAGAGTAAGTAGTAAGTATTTTCTATATTGGGTGCATTCCACACATAATTCAGTATTGTAATTATAATACAATAATATAAATGAGCTTTTCTCATATAGTTTGTATCTGTTAAAGAATACAGGATTTTGGTGCTTGAGGAAACAATGGATATATGACTTTAGGACTAGAATAGTAGCGTTGAAAAATTGAATATATTTTCATCGATAAAAGACGATCTAAGAAGAAGATAATGATAATTATAAACAACTCCTGTTAAAGTCGGTACCTCTCAAATCACCTTCGCATCACTATAGTATAGCTAGTGACACTCTGAACCTAAAACCCAAACGACATCATTGACTGTACTGACTCATCTATCAATGAGTTCTGCTCATCCCCATCAGACACCATCAAAATCTCAGGATCCACAGACAGATAGATTGAATGGAGCTAAGAAAGAGTAAGAAGATAAATTATTAAATATAACTTAATCGATTCAATCCAAGGTTCTTCCTTTGACATCAAACTTTATCTCCCAACGTCAATAGTTGTAGGACATCACAGCTATTGACGAGATATCGCAATATTTCCTCCTAGTTTATTACACTAGCATCTCATTACACCGCAGATACAATATTTAAATAAAATCAATAAAGCATACATATCTATAAGTTTCTTGTATAATTATATTTTTCTAGCTTTCAGGCTAACTTGCCTATCAACAGGAACAACTAGGAATATAACTTCTAGATAACTATACACGCCGAAAAATCAAATATTTATTTACCATATATATATACACACACACACACACACACAAAGATTTATTAAGACCACCGGTCTTATACAGATTCACCACAGGAAGAAAGGAAGCATAGATGGAGCTCCTATACTCCAGGCAGCACAGCACCCAACAACTGCCTCCAGGTCTGACGTATGTCCAGTGGCCACACGTTCCTTCGTGCATAAGTTAGTGTATCACTGAAAAGGCAAGTGTGGAATCAGCCGCGTTCTAGTCTTCACTTTCCTCATCCAAATAGACCAGGTTATTCGGCGATTCTATTAATCTCCTCAGAACGGTGACTGCAGTCTTGTAATATCTATTTATATATATATTTGCTAAAATGTATTATATTTACATATTTTGAATCGTATATTAGACATACTTTCCTCGATGTATATATATATAGGGATACGGAAATAGGGTGGTAGAATCAGCACAATACAACTACTAATACTAGAATAAATAGAAATTATTATAACCAGAAGAAATTGGAGAAGAAGTTGAAATTTAACTTAAATTAACTTCATGTGTGGCGTGAAATGATTAATCAAATTTTTTATGAAAAACATCTGAAAAATGATTTGATTAGTTTTCCTTTTTTATCATTTGATATATGTAATCGCCTGTATATTCATGTCAATTCACCTATTTCGTCTGAATGTAAAACTTTATATCTCCCTTAGTGTATAAGCTCTTTAATATTTAATTATTTGTCTAGAATCTTTTAATTTTCTCTAGACTCTACTTTTTAGACCCTGGGCAGAAATGGTAGACATCATACAAATGCTACAGGTACATACTTTCCAAGATTACGATGCATACACACAAAGCTTTATTAAGACCACCGGTCTTAAACATATTCACCACAGGAAGAAAGGAAGCATAGATGGAGCTCCCCTTGTTAAATGGAGTCACACACAGCTTTATTAAGACCACCGGTCTTATACAGATTCACCACAGAAAGAAAGGAAGCATAGATAGAGCTCCTATACTCCAGGCAGCGCAGAGCCCAACAACAGCCTCCAGGTCCGACACATGTCCAATGGCCATACGTTCCTTCGTGCATCGATGTATACATAAACAATGTAATATTTGCATCCGACATACACAGCGTGAATGTGTTAAATCACTGAGAAACGTATATAATACTAGACGTATGACCCGGCTTCGCCCGAGAATTCCCCCGATTGCAATTTCCTTCATACTGAAAGTACATCAATAATAAATATTAGAAGTGCCATAGAATAGCAATACAGAAGTAACACATAAACTACAGGAAAAAAGTGTGTGTGATGGCAAAAATTGTATTATATTAGTGTTTAGGTATTTGATTTAATTAATATAGTTGATATAATAATATATATTTATATTATATATAATACTAGACGTATGACCCGGCTTCGCCCGAGAATTCCCCCGATTGCAATTTCCTTCATACTGAAAGTACATCAATAAAAAATATTAGAAGTGCCATAGAATAGCAATACAGAAGTAACACATAAACTACAGGAAAAAAGTGTGTGTGATGGCAAAAATTGTATTATATTAGTGTTTAGGTATTTGATTTAATTAATATAGTTGATATAATAATATATATTTATATTATATATAATACTAGACGTATGACCCGGCTTCGCCCGAGAATTCCCCCGATTGCAATTTCCTTCATACTGAAAGTACATCAATAAAAAATATTAGAAGTGCCATAGAATAGCAATACAGAAGTAACACATAAACTACAGGAAAAAAGTGTGTGTGATGGCAAAAATTGTATTATATTAGTGTTTAGGTATTTGATTTAATTAATATAGTTGATATAATAATATATATTTATATTATATATAATACTAGACGTATGACCCGGCTTCGCCCGAGAATTCCCCCGATTGCAATTTCCTTCATACTGAAAGTACATCAATAAAAAATATTAGAAGTGCCATAGAATAGCAATACAGAAGTAACACATAAACTACAGGAAAAAAGTGTGTGTGATGGCAAAAATTGTATTATATTAGTGTTTAGGTATTTGATTTAATTAATATAGCTGATTTAATAAGATATATATATTATACGCGTATATAATATAAATGAGTTTTTAAAAATTGTAAAAAAAAAAATGCATCGGCCGGGAATCGAACCCGGGCCGCCCGCGTGGCAGGCGAGCATTCTACCACTGAACCACCGATGCTTATAAAAAATGGCCATATTTGGGTATTGATTCCATTCCGGATTACTCCGCGTAAAAAAAAAAGTTATTCAAATGAAAAAAGAAATAGCCAAAAATACTAATCTAAATGTAGCCGAAAATTTTCCTCAGGTTTATAAAAAGCGACATGCAAAATTTGGTACCAATTGGTTCAGTAGTTTTTGAGTTTATCGCGAAACAGACAGACATTGACTTTTATATATATATATAGACTTGGCGAATGACCCGGCTTCGCCCGAGAAATCCCTTGGGTGCAATTTCCTTCATACTAAAAGTATATCAATAATAAATATTAGAAGTGCCATATAATAGCAATACAGAAGTAACACATAAACTACAGGAAAAAAAGTGTGTGTGATGGCAAAAATGGTATTATATTAGTGTTTAGGTATTTGATTTAATTAATATAGTTGATATAATAATATATATTTATATTATATATAATATAAATGAGTTTTAAAAATTGTAAAAAAAAAAATGCATCGGCCGGGAATCGAACCCGGGCCGCCCGCGTGGCAGGCGAGCATTCTACCACTGAACCGCCGATGCTTTAAAAAAATGGCCATATTTAGGTATTCATTCCATTCCGGATTAGTCCGCGTAAAAAAAAAAAAAGTTCTTCAAATGAAAAAAGAAATAATAAAAATACTAATCAAAATGCAGCCGAAAATTTTCCTCAGGTTTATAAAAAGCGACATGCAAAATTTGGTACCAATTGGTTCAGTAGTTTTTGAGTTTATCGCGAAACAGACAGACATTGACTTTTATATATATAGAGATAGGATTGTAATCAAAGACTTTTTACTTATCCCAAATACGCGTGAGACAGGCTATGATAATCATGGTTGGTAGTTAGAAACAACCTTTTACTGTAAACACATCACGTGTCTACATTTATAGGAAGTATTTCGACTATTTGAACTTACAATGTGTAGGACAACATAACGCGCCATCTACATATAAGAAAATAAAACATTTAGACATTCAAATTGCTTTTACGCATAAATAAAACTTCTACTGTCCTTACTGCAATGAAAAAATATTGGTAGGTCTAGGCTCATCAGTGGTGAACCTTCCCAGCAGGTTCGCCAATTTAATCTACCAGACTGCTTTTTAGAGCTCTAATATTGTATTGGATCATTCTGCTTTTATATGTTACACTGAAAGTTGGAATCTCAGAAATGGTATTCAAGTAAACTATGGACATAAGTTTTTAGACAGTAAAATTAAAAATAAATTCTTGCATCGAGCAATGCTCTTCCGCAAACAATAAGGACAAGGTCAGATAGGCATAAAGAAGCGGTCTGGTAGATTAAATTGACGAAATCGCTGAGAGGGTTCACCACTGAGGAGCCAAGCCCTCCCAATATATATATTTTTTATTGCATTAAGGACAGTAGAGATTTGATTTGTGTGTAAAAAGAAATTTTCGTGCCTAAATGTTTATTTTTTTATACTTACAAGGTGTCATCAGAGCTCCATTTGGTTACTTGCACTTGCTGGTGGAATAAGACTGATTCATAAATCGGAGGTAGACATTAAACAAAGAAAAAGTGATCAATACGGGATTCAATCCAGTGTTATAGTTATCGAATATCAACGGTATGTACAATTCCTCCACCAGCCCCTCAAATAGGATAAGACTTTTCAGCTGAAAAGGTGATTTCTGAGCTGAACGATTTAATCACAACACCCCATCATAAATGTACTGTACCCCCATCTTAGGGAGAGTTACCTCCCGGATACCTTACCTAAACACAAGATTATTCTTGTCAAGTTCCTCAACACAGTCATCGCTGGGGACACGGATTCCATAACTCGCAAGTCTGAACTCAAGACGATTCTAAGCTCCTGATAGGATCCAGACGTACCTTCGGAGAAAGCCTCGTCTGGTGTATATATATTTTCTTTACTATTTAAACTCTGTAAACTCTCTTTTGACCATTGACTAGATGTCAATAAACCATTTTTAATTGTCAAATTGTCCATCATAAATAAAATAATACAAAAATAACAACCCCATTAACAATAAAGTAATGAAATAGATGTTGACATAAAGAAGAGATGGTAGTACCAAAGTGATTGACCCTAAATGGTAGAACAACAGGAAAATGGTCGTTTGGTTAGGTGAGATAAGCTATGCACTGATTCTGACTTCGGATTCAGCACATTTTATAAAATTATCCGAGATAAGAACACACAGTCTATAGTACGTAAATGGCTACAATAGTTTGTACTTTCTATGTAAATCCTATGTCTGTTGTTTCTTATCCCCTTGTGTAAAGATTACACAAGTTCCATGTATTCATGCTGCTTAAGCTGTTTTATGATAAGCAGCGGCCTCTTCCAGAGGTCCTGTTTAGTGCATCTGATACAAGCCAAAATTTATTCTGGAGCTGCAGGTGCCATGCTACATTTTAGGCAAGTGGGTTAGATTTTGTTGTTATTTTCTATCTTCAATGGCTTGAGATAGCCTGTTCTAAATCTTGTTAGTGTTGTTTGGCGCGCTCTATGTAAAGTGTAAACCCTTGTCTACATACGTCAACTCTGTGTAAGGCACCAGATCTCCATTGGGTTAATACATATCTCAGATTGTGCATAGTTTGAATAGTAAAAATGGTCTTTCATTCTATCATATATGCGCCATCCTGGGCATAGGAGTTATTTAGACCGGCCTTCATTTCCTTAGGACACCTACTTGTCAATGGTATATAGGTACTGATCCTGCCGCTGTACAAGATTATTTGTCTAGAAGTTTTGACTATTGTCTAGCGGTCTGCAGAGCTGATAGCTGTTGAAAATGGTCTCAAAGAAAATATCCTCTTAGCGTCTGCAAAGGCGTACACGTGGTACAAGCACTTTTTGTTGATAAACGTTGGTAGCTAGCTGTCGCGTCAGAAAACAAGTTTAAAGATATGATATCCTAGCAAATAAAACCACGGACCACCAAAGATAGACATAGAAATGTTGAACACCGATGATATAAGGCTACAGTCTAAATCCAATTAAACTGCATGAGTGCAGTATAATACTGCAGTTTACAAAGATAGACATAGAAATGTCAATTACCAATTATTCAATATTCTCATCAGAATACAGTTGATTTGTTTTAAGACTGCGGTTTAAAACAAGATAGACAGGTATACTGTATGTACTGACAACTCAAAGTCTCCACGTCAGAACTCAAGTCAGCCATATAAGTGCGGATATAGAAGACAAACAAACCATGATAGCGATCGCTAACAAACCCTCACGTCAGAAAGCAATTAAAGAGTATGATAAGGTTGCTAAGAAGACAGCGAATACACAGAAGATAGAAACGGTAATAACACAATGATCCTTCCTCCGTCAGAAGCCAATTTACCAGCAGACAGATAGACAGTGGTGACCGCACCACAAAGCCCCCATCAGATACTTGTCATGCCAAAGGTAATCAATCGGGCGTCGGGAGAGGCGCCAACTCGGAGTCTAATGATATGGAGGATGACGGTGTGAACCACCCCAGCAAACGGTGTGAATTATTGTCCAGGGCCGACGCCTGCGTCGCCACCAGCCAATCAGAATTCAGCGCCCCTCCCCCACCCAGTCAGTCCGTCTCGGGCGCCGACTGCGAGCGCGCACGGTCATCTGGGATGCGATTTGAGCCCACTTCAGTCGCGGCTGCAATGGCTGCATACCATCCCTTCTTCGCCAACCGTTCTACCGACTTTAGTGTCAACTCCATACTCAGTCAAACCCCTTATTTCTACCCCACTCCTGGAGGTTATGCCCCAACTGGTGGACTCTTCTCGAAGCTCCCTGCGGCCCCTGAAAGAACTCTTCCCATCAGCTCCTTTACCATTCCGAAGTCCTCTTAGAGCTCCGGAAGAAGACGGAGTCCAAGATGATCCAAAAGTCACACTAGAATCCAAGGAACTCTGGCAGCAATTCCATGATCTGGGAACGGAGATGGTCATTACAAAGTCTGGAAGGTAGGTTCTGCATTTCCCTTCTCTCACAGAAACAAACTCTTCAAAACATTCTCACAAATAAGATCTTACAGAAATACCCAACTTTGCCATTGACATACCACCATAAAAAGAAAACTTCTTCTAAAAAGTTTTCTTGAGATTAAAATGCCCTTCATTCACTATTTCTCTTTAAAATTGCAAATTTACAAAGTACAAAGTACTTACGATCCTAAAATCTTCTTATCAATACCATTTTGAATCAAATTTAACACCAGATGCCTAACATAGCTCATCAATGAAAAAACCAAGCTCTTTAAGACATCAAAAGTACAATAACAAATATTAGCATCAACTATAGTTCAAAAACACTTTGTTGATAAGAAAATATACTTTTTTTCTGGCAGTAGAATATCTTATCTCAATATGAAAAAAGTACCGGCTAGCAAACAACCTTTTTTAAAATCACACACTATCTTGTTTTCAACTATCCTATCACTATATCTCACTATATCCCGACATCCTACTAAAGTTGTTAGTAATTTACAAATAATTTGTATTGTTCTAATCAAACTGGATATATTTTTCAGTAGATTGATTCACTATAGATTCCACAGCAATATACCGAAATGAGTTGATTATAAGTTTTACTTAAGTATGAATGAGCTTGCAGAAAAATGGATATAGCATAAGCTTATAAAATACTCATTTAGTATAGTATATATTGGAAGATAATCTGAAAAATAAATTGTAACAAAATACTGCCTCAGATGATAATTTTATTGTTGTATTTAAACCATCTTGTTGTATAGAGTGTTGTACACTCCTGTAGTAGGGTTTGTAATGCCTGAAAAGATGAGAGATCATTTAAATAAGGCAAGAAACTTATATTCTAGGCAGTATTTTGCTATAAGTTTATAGCACACAGACACAAAAGCCTTTATTAAGACACACAGGTCTTACAGAGGATTCTCCTTGGGGTTACAAGACGGAGAAACCTATGAAAGTGGGAAATATACAAAGGGGTAAAAATGGAGAAAGATTATATACACATGATAAATATATACAGATTATTATTTGAATAATCCTATGGAAAACAAGAAAAAAATGGAAATATGGATGGGAGAAGTGGAGATATAAGTATATAGCTTACTAATCCACATAGCTACTATATATTCATTCAGATTGAGATTATATTTTAAATGCTTATAACTCATACGCATCTTTATAAACTAACCAAAATACAATTCAGCGTCTATAAGTATCATCATAATTGGTAGAATTTACTATCACCGAAATTCTAAATAGTAAAGATAGAGGCTGCCTGACCGGAATTCATAGTTCTTCAAATTAAAGATATTTCGTCAGTATAAATATTTTTATTATCTCGACGTTTCGACTAAAATATTTTGTCCTCTTTAGGAAAAAACTTAAATTAATACATTTGGCAAAGCGTTAAAATTATTCTAAGGCTGCAAGAGCGTTCTCATGCGATATTTCAAATTCTAAATAGTATTATAGGCATTTGATAAAAGTAACTTTTATATCGTTTAACTTGTTTATTATTAATATGAAGGTATCTTTTTTTATCAATATATTATAAGTCCTTTTTATTCTTATTGAACATTCAAGCAAAGCCAGATTCTCTAACTCTATCAATATATACTTTTTCCAAAAGAAATTTTTTGTTTTTCAAAATATTAAAACTTAATTTTGATCAATAATATTTATGAATATATACCTTTTAATCATTACTGTATTATCATTATTTTTTAACATACACTTTATATTTCAAGCAAGCTTAATGCTTCAAACATTTTTTAAGTAAGAGCATTTGTTCTTTTATTTTTTAGGCTTTATATATAAAATCTTCATAAAGATTTCAACACAAATATAATAAGAAAAAAAGGCATCTCCTGATCGTGCAACTACACTTTTCCCTTTTTTTTTTTCACACAAATATAAAAATTAAAAGAATTACACTATAATATAATCGATTTCTATTGTAAAAATACATTATATTTGCTTTTTAAGTGAAATTCTACCAGGAAGATAAATTATTTTCTATAAATAATTATAATGCAAGTATTTATTTGTTATTTCTATCCAAAAGATTAATAGCATATTCGATTCAAATAGCTTAAATAAGTAATCAAAAGATTAAAAAAATACGTTATGAAATACTGAAGTTAATATTTCTAACTATATATGATTATTAACATAAATCTAAATAATATTATCTCTTATTATACTTTTTTCTGTTATAATCAAATATAGATTATATCAAAATTAATTTTCTTTTATTAATCACAACCACTCAGTAACTTTATTTTGGCTTTATCTCAAAGTCTATTCTTTTCATTTGAAGATAAAACTTTATATACAAGGTAAAATAAGTCACATACACAAATTTAAAATAATAAAAATTTACTATATAAATATAGTTAAATTGTGAAAAGACGAATAAAACTTTCAAAAGTTAAAACGCGCACATTTACAACAAATATAACATTTATGTATATTAAAATATTTCAAACTATTCAAATATTGCATTCTAAATACTTTCAACATATTTTAGATTTTAAAAAGTTTCTTTAGAAGTATATCTCTAAAGGATTTAGTTTACATTTAATTGTGATTCTCAAAATTGCTTATAGATTTCTTATCACTGAAAATAACTCAATAGATTTTGATAAAGAGTTTAATGACAATTTGATAAAAAGTATTGTTAAATAAAACCAAGAGTTTTTACAATTTAAACATACGCGATAACAAGGACGTAACTATTTTTTTAAAACTTTATAAATTCGAGAATTTGTAAGAAGTTTAGTTTAATTTCAAAAGAATTGCAAAATATTTTTAAAATCAATTTATTTTCTATATAAAATCCCACTAAGCGCGCTCTTAATAGGGGTCATAATAAGTTTAAAACTAAGATTATTTAAATTATAATTAATAGATTTTTCTTAAAAGATATATCTGCATTTTTTTTTTATCATTAATTTTAAATTCAAAATCATGTGTTTTTTTCAATTTTTTTTATGAAACAAAAAGGTATTGAAAATCTTTTGTATATCAAATAGTAAACTTTTTAAAGTGGTTTGTACCAAATTTTTACTGAAATTGATATAACCTTATACTTGATTTGAAGTTTGTTATTAAGAGAGCTCCATACACAAAAATATATGATTAGACTAATATTCTTAATTATGTATTTATCAAGAAATCTCTCGGCAAAGGAAAAGAGTGTAAAAGGTAAAAAGCTATTTACATTTCTTCTTTAGACTTATCTTCTTTAAACTTCAACTCAAGCCTTGTAATTCACTAATTGTTTATGTAAAATAGTTCTTTGAATTCAGTGTTGTTGCTTGACGCAAGCATCCCTTGTAGGGATATCTCGTCTGATTTGATAATAGTAAATAAATACAGTTAATATTATTAATTCAGCTAATATATACATAAGGACTAATTGAGACAATCTCATACATGGATTTATAAATTTATAAAAGAGCAAAAATAAACATATTAAAAGAATAAAAATCAATAGGTAATATATATATATGGTGCATCTATACATAAGCCTTTTTTGAAAGCGTTCGTCCTATGCATGATTCTCTCTTCAACCCAAGAACGGAGTAAAACAAGAAGTTGAGAGAAATTTATAAATAGCGATTATTAACTCTTTTTAATATAAATTTTCATGTTATCTATAAGTTCTGTTGATTATTAGCATGGTATTGTAGTTGTGCTGAGTTAAGGTAAAAAGGAATAGTTTCATTCTATAGACTGCTTTCAGTTTATTTTGTTTAAACAGTCGAAAGTACGCCTGAAATTAAACTGAAAATCAGGAGTGGGAGCTTAAAAGGGAAAATATAATGGACACCATGACGATCAATCACAGATGATTATATCATAGTGAATTTGCTGGAAAATAGTGAGTTTGGTGGAAAATAATGAATTTGGTGGAATTTGGAAATATACAAGTACTATAGTGTGTTCGTAATAAAGCCATAGATCATATCATAACAATTTTATGGTATTTTGTGAAAGTAATCCCTATAAATACACATATATATACTTTTAAAACAAATTTATATATAAATTTACCAGAACGCTAACTTTTTGGCATATTCAGGCCAATAACCAAACTTTTTGTTATGGTAAATATGTGTTTTTCAAGCAAGTGTTAATAAAATATCTTTTTTTTTTATTCATTATATTAAAACAAATTCATATATAAATAATCCGGAACGCCAGCTTTTTGGTATGTTCAGGCAAATAACCTACCTTTATTCGGGGGAAAATTTGTCAAACTGAAATCTGTGTTATTTAAGCAAATGTCAATAAAATACTTTGTTTTGATTCATTGCTGTCGCTACTGTATTAGTGGTAAAGCCTCCCAGCAAGTTTTCTAGTTGAATTCTACACAATATCGCTTTAATATTGGATTGAACTGTTATAGCCAGTACTATATAGGTATTCCTCTTAATGGTGTTTTGAACGAACTATGAACATAAGACATTATGACGGTATAAATATACATAGAAATATAAATATATACATCCTTCGAACATAGCTCTTTCTCAAACAAATAATAAAAGTTTGTTAAGCTTAATATAAACATGATGAATGCCTATTTTGTAATTACCTCCCAAAAGAACTAACTCTTTTTAGTTCGAAATGCTATCAAAAACTTATCGTGATAGAATATTTTGCTTAAAACTCATTTAAAAAGTTAAATACCATTCTATTTCAATCCTAGTAAGTTCTTATCACATTTCTAAAATATGATGGAACATATAGTAATATGAATAGAAAGTTAAATGTTATTTATAATATAAACATGCTCTAATAAAACAAAGAATATAAAATAAAATCATTTATAGATTACAAGTTCAATTGAAATGTTTAATATTGAAATGTGTGCATGGCTTAATATTAACTGGAAAGGAGAGGTAGGTTGGCAATGGAAGCTATGAATAAAGGTTTGGTAATGAAATTTCCTAGCTCAAAATTTAGCTATATAGTATTAATAAAGAAAGGCACTATATGTTGTATAAATAAATGAAATTATTAAACTACATAACTGTACTTAGAGAACCTTTGTTGAATATTTAAAACATTATATAATAAAGCTATCCAGTAAATCTAAAAAATTCGTATAGAAAAAGCGTATATAATCCAATATATAAACAACCCAAAAGATCATTAACGATATAATTATTGAAAGTTTGATTATAATCTAGGAAAATTTATTGAACCAATTTATTTTGTGTTGAAAGGCTATCTATTGATGATACTCATATTTCATGTGGGTTGATGATGTAAAGGTTAAGTTACTTTGAGGTCTCATTAGTTTATCATCAACTTTTGGTTGAAAATTTCGATGTATTATCTTTGATTTGTGGCTATTATTGCTATAAAATCTTGTACAAATAATCTCTTTTCATATTAGCCTTTTTATAAGTTTTACATTCAATTTATATGGCTTTAAAATGTTCTTCAAATTTCTTCTAGGGATTGATTTTGTAAGATATCTTTTGGTATTCATTATTAGTAGAAAAATCTTCTGTCTTCATTTTATTTAATTACATTTGTAATATTTATACCGTTTTAAAATAAAAATATCGCATTATATGTAAATATTTATATTTAATTATCAGAATTTTCACTATTCTATAATATTATTTGCATATATATGGCTTAAAATAATATTTAATCATGTAGTATCAATTATTTAATTATTTAATTTTGGTAATATTTTGTTTTGAATCGAAGTATCGTACTTTTTTGCTCTATCGTGGCGTTTATTTTAAGAATTTTATGGATAAACAAATTAGGTCTTGAATATTTCGTTATATTTCGTTAAAACATTAATATATATTTTTTTCAAATTATACGCTACAACAGGGAGCATGTTTATTCAATTTATCTTTTTATATGATACAAATGAGAAAAATCTAATTTGGACATATATTGGCAATATATCAATTAAATACATGCATATTTTTATAATTTTTTGATAACGTCATAGTAAACAATCATTTTTAAAATACATTTTGCTATAATCTGTGAAAATAGTGTTATCAAATTGAATAGTAAAATATAAAAGATATCAATAACGTTTTCCCCATATATACTTCAAAACAAAACATCATAAACAATATTTCTCATTTATTATTTGGGAATCAATTTCAAAGGTATCAATATAGAGGGAGACCCTTAATATGAAAAATAATAATCAAATTGCGGCAATTTTGGTCAAAATGGCGTTCCAATCGACCCAGGCGTGGTCACAGAGTAGTTTTCCCACCACAGAACTTTTTATTTATCACAGAATATCATTAATTATATTTTGTGATAGAATCGTGGATGACCTATACCTTGTCTACACTCATGCTGGGTTGCTAAACTTTTTTTTTTTCGAAATGGTGTATTTCATAAGATTGAATCATTTGTCATTGTTATTAATTATCCAAGGTTGCTTAAGTATTTAACTTTAATTAGAGCTTTTGTTAATGTGTTTATGCTTGTTTTTTCTTATGTATACGTGTTATATTAGTATTTACATAGGCTTCTGTTGTTTTTTTACTTTTTTATGAAGAATAATTTTTAAAATATCAATTAAATATTATTTTTATGTGAGCAATAGTTATCCAGAAATTATTTGAAAAAATAAAAATCAGGTAAAAAGTTTCTTTTAATTTGAATTTGCAAGATTTCAAGCAAATATACTGCTCTTCAACGGGCTAGTACTCTATGTACAATCTCAAAATAATATTTATACATAATAATAATTATTATTTTGTATTTAGCAGTATATATTTGCTCGAAATCTTTCAAATTCAAAATTAAAAGAAACTTTTTACCTGATATTTATATTTACTTTTTCAAATCTTATTTTTATTTTTGTATTTAAAAATTGATAGAAAGATAGTTCTACTAACATTACAATATTCCCAGATATTTGTAAATTAGATATTTAAACTTTAAACTACATTTATTAAGATAGTAAAAATTAATTAAATCCAAATTTCGTGGTCAAAAATATAATAATATTCACAGATATTTCTGTGCAAAGCTATCATAATTCCATATTTAAAAAAAAGCAATTGTATTTTGTAATTATATAAAACAATGTTATAACACCTTGATAAAGGTTGGCGTTCAGCCAACTGAAATATTGGTAAAATAAATGATATTTTGATCCAATATATGCCTTTTTAATTAAAAATAAAACAATATATAATGTGCATATATTTCTTTGTATATGTGTATTTCTTTGGAAATATTAACAAGTACTGTATGTATTGAAAATTTCCCAATAATTATTTTTGTTGAATATTTTTCAAGACAGATATATTTTAGCATTAACAGACAAATAGAAACGATGTATATATTGTATTTATAAAAAAAATATTCTTTCAATATTTCGAGGGGCAACTCGCCTATCTTTATCGAGGATGTTTGTGTTTTTCACTGAAACATATGAGCACGCGTGTACCACTCTCGTTCTACAAGATTAATGAAAGAATTGTATCTGTGATTTAAATATAAAAATATTCTATAATTTAAAAAAATATTTTTTATTTTCATTCATTGATAGTTCTACTGTTTTTTGACCATAGTTTTAGACTACGCCGACTTTTAATACTTGTTGTAAATTATCTAACCTATTTTTGAAATTCACTAATATAGAATTCATTTCATAAATTCTATATAACTGTGAAAAATGTCTTATTGTAATTTTCTTCAAGTAATTTAAAATAAAAACTACTTGATAGTAAATAGTTATACTTCTGCTTTTCTTTCAAAATGACACGACTGCAAATGATACCATTAGGTACTCATGTACTCAAAAGAACCAGCAATTGATCTCTATCTCAAAATAATATTTATTATAACATATATATATCATATGTTGAATATTTACCTGCAGCTGTGGATTATCAAAAGAACAAAATAGTGAAGCAAATCGTTTCTTGTAAAGTTTTTCATTTAGCCGAGCTTTTAAGAATTTTTGCCTTTCTACAGAAATTTCGGGCTGAAATGCTTGAAATCTCAGATAAATCTTCACCTCACGTTTTTGTTAATTTGATAATACACACACTTATATAGGAAAATATTATAGAACAGTCGGTAGATGAGTGGGTAACACCCTCGATTCCCGACAGCCATGAACCGGGATTGAATCCCGCGTTAACATTTTGTTTAATATGTGAATAACCTTCACCAATATTATTCATAGTTGCAAATATCATAAACTAGGTTGTTCTATTTGAGCGATAGCTAATAAAGTGATTTTGGAACAAGATCATATTATACTTATGGATTAACCTACAGAAAGCGCTATATATTTTTCTATCCATATTTTTTAAAACATAAATACTCAATATTATAATCGGAGCAATTTAAAATATAAGTTATAGTAATTTTAAAATATATTTAAACAGCCGATCATACTATATATTCTTTTCCTCTTTTCTCTCTCTCTATTAACTGTATTTTATCATGTACCTGATATCTTTTGAATATAAAATACTTTTCTTAATATTAAAAAAATAATATTAATATATATTAACAAATAATAAAATAAAGGAATTCTATATATAAGTTCATACATTAGCACATTATTTGTTATTAGAATTTGAAACTATTATAGATTCGTATGATTCTTTTTAAAAATTAATAATATATATAAGTAAATATTCTAAGAATTTAACCATCTCACTTTGTTATGTAATTATCTTTGAAAAAATAAAATGTATAATTCAATGAAATACAAATAGTTTCTCAAAATTACCACAATGCAAACAAAAAAAAAAGGAAAAAAAGTGTACATCCCTAAATTGGTCATTAAACTTCAAACTCTAGATAAAAGGATGCCAAAACTATATATCTTTAAAAGAAAAGAAACAAGTTTAATTGGTAGAATAACGGTCGTCTTCATCACTTACATTGATAAGATCTTTAAATCATTTGATATAAAAACTTATAGTTGTATTGCCATTTTTTGTTTGATATCGGTGGCGTTTTTTAAAATATCTTTTACTATCCTTTTAATTACTCGTGACCTTGTTAATTTATCGTTTTATCTGGTGATTTTTTTCAACTTCCTCACCCAGTTTTTTTATATTTTTATAAGTTTTGTGATAATATCAGTTAAAGTCAATACAAATGTTCGTTTGATAAATAATTTGAAATGTCAAAATGTATGCCTACTTCAAAACGTAATAGTTTTATATAGTGATTTTTTTCTAATTTCTTTCTCACCCAGTTTTTTTTTTTTTATATTTCTAAAAGTTTTGTGATAATATCAGTTAAATTCAATACAAATGTTCATTTGATAAATAATTTGAAATGCCAAAATATATGCTTACTGCAAAACTTAATAGTTTTATCTGGTGATTTTTTCTAATTTCTTTTTTACCCAGTTTTTTAAATATTTTTATAACTTTTGTGATAATATCAGTTAAATTCAATACAAATGTTCGTTTGATAAATAATTTGAAATGTCAAAATGTATGACTTTTGCGCGCAAAACTGTATAAAAGTTATTATAAATATATATAACACATTATCCTAATATACACATATATATTCCATTATACCAAGTTTTCTCCTGTAGAAGGGCGTTCGTACCTGAAAGCTAGAGAATAAAAATGTTTTTAAAAAGTCACTTTTCCCTGGAGGCCTGGTATATTTTTGCTCAATAATGATACAAGGGTGTTCAAATCTAAAAGCTTGAGGGATGAGTTTCTTTTGCAAATTATATTCTATTAAGGGATTAGCCTATTAATAATATTGATACAAGGTATTATTTCATTGAATATACATATATTCGTTTTAAATATCTATTTACGAATAACAAAATATACGAAAAAGCGTTAAATACAGATGATATTAAACGTCGTATTCTACATGTGAAAGAAATAAATATTGAATCACTTTTTGAAAATAATTTGAATCTAAAATTCTTTCCTGTATATGCCTCTCTATATAGAATAAATGATATAATACCTTGATTAATTAAAAGCTTGTTTCATGATATTTAACCAACCCATTTTCTTGATAAATCAAGAAGTCAAACACGTATGTGTATTGGGCTGTTGGCCCGCGTCAGCGTGGTGCAGGTTATACAACAACGGCCAAAAATATAATCCTAAAGGCTTCCTGAGAAATAAGAATTGGGTATTTGGTCATTGAGATTCAGCATTCATCACGCCAACAACCCAAAACGCGTACTTGGTTAGCTTTTCTCGATTTATATATATATAAAAAAATGGGTTAGCCAAATATTATGGAACAATCTTAAATCAACGTTTAGTTTATTTTTGTTCTACTAGATGTCGCTCTACCATCTAAAAATGCTTTTGTGGAGTGGTCAGGATATGCCTTTTTTGATTTTTAATATCAAAATCTGGCAATTTTTTTCTTACTTTTTCACAGCTATATATATTAGATAATAAAAGGCATAAATTGGATTTAATAAAATATTTATTTTGCCAATATTTCGGCTGGCTGAACGCCAACCTTTATCGAGGCATTACATCTTTGTATACACATAATGAATTAAGTATGGATTGCTCTATTTTCAAAACAATCTATATATATATATTCTATTAATTTCTAATCTATAAGTCCAAACATAAAGTAACATTTTCTATAATACGTTCAATAAAAAGAGTTAATAAAAGGCAAGAAAATGAGAATATTTTTAAATAAAAATGCAGTTTAAAACTTTTAAAAATTAACTCTGAGATAATTAAAAGGGGGAACCACAAAAAAAGTTATCTTATTAAATTAATTGAAATTGCTTGTGTATATATAGTAAATTAAGTTATGCACAAAAAAAGGTGTTTTACATTTTCATGACGCTTTGTTTAACAAATTTACGAAACTGGGTGTGTGAAAAAATTAATTGTAAAGATTAGTTTTTTATTTTTATTTTATAGGGTAAGTAAAGTTCAATATATTTTCGCCTAAAGAATAAAGCTTGCTAAAATATTTAATTTTGTTTACTTTTTATATTTTCTTTTGATAATTCGTATTTTGGAAAGAAAAAATAATAAAAAAATGTTAATTAGTTCTTTTAATTAAAAAAGTCATTAAACACTAACATATAAGTTTTTAATATAATTTAAAAATATTTATTATATTTTATATGTTGCTAATTTTTAGACGCAAAACGTTTATTGAAAATATTTAAACGTTTTATCAAATAGAAAATGGGCGCTCATTATATATTTATATTTTTAAAACGCTTGTAAAATATCCAGTGGTACCTCGACATACGAGCGCCCCAACATACGAGTTTTTCGAGATACGAGCCGACGAGCAAGTGATTTTTTGCTTTTAGTTACGAGCGAAATTCTAGATACGAGTTCGGTTCGGTAGTGTTGAAGATATTAATCTGTGATTTTAAATGTTTCTTTTTGACCGGTACTTTTGTTTTGTTTTTGCCTTTCCTAAAATGTTTCTTTCTTCTTCTTCATTATTATTTGTTCTATATGCAAAGCTTTGTTTTTTGAGACTTGAATAAACAAATTCAAGTTTATTATATTTTTGTGTGCTTTTAAAGTTAAAACACAACAAGTAGTAACACGCAGTCGCGCCATCACGATCAGTTAGCAGCGTGCTTCCGCTGTGATAAGTTGTGTTTTGTGTTGCGTTTACATTTACAGTTTTAGTTCATTTATTTTTATAACCATGGATCGGAAAAAAATTTTGTAAAAAGTCAAGTGCTAAGAAAAAGATGATGAGTATTGAATTAAAACGTGAAATTATAGAAAAACATGAGCAAGGTGTTCGAGTTGTTGACTTGTCGAGGCAGTATGGCCGTAGTACGTCCATGATATGTTCTGTGCTTAAACGGAAGGAGTCGATAAAGAGTGTAACGCCGGCTAAGGGGCTCACGATAATTTCCAAGCTGCGAACCTCCCTTCATGAAAATATGGAGAAACTGCTGATGGTGTGGGTGACAGAAAAGCAGCTCCTAGAGCAGCTTCTAAACGGCCTACAGGTGAAAGCGGGAAAAATGTAGCGAAAAAGGCAAAGACCAGTGAGGATATCTAATTTATTTCTTTACATTGTCTTTTTGTTTTTGTGCAATAAATATTTGATATTTATAAATACGTTTTTATTATTTAAAACCACGTAACAAAAATAACTGGGGTGACATTTTGGAGGTTGAAACGGATTAATGGCAGTTCAATTGTTTTGTATGGGGAAATTTGCTTCGAGATACGAGTAATTCAAGATACGAGCAAGGTTGCGGAACGAATTAAACTCGTATGTCGAGGTACCACTGTAGTAGAATTATAAATAGTATTTTTCACACCTAATATGTTTTATATATTTTTAAATATATATTTTATTCAAAACGTGATATTTCTACTCTGGATATTTGCGTCAATACAGAGTTATATTCATTACAATTATATACAATCAAATAATTTAAAATCAGAAGATCTCTAACGGCCAGAACTCTCTTAAGGCTATTGTAAGAATTTCATACATTTACTTTAACTGAGTTTGTTTTAATATGTTATAATACCTTGAAAAAGGTTGGCGTTCAGCCAACTGAAATATTGGTAAAATAAATTATATTTTAATCCAATATATACCTTTTTAATTAAATATCTATTTATGGATTGCTCTTTTTTCAAAAAATAATATATATTTACATAAATCATTAAACTTTTTCTATTTTTCCTCAGTATTTACAAATTTATATTCAAATATTTGTTTTATTAATAAACCCTCGTCCACGGTTTTTTCTCAAAAATTGTACATTTCAACAGAAAATGTCTTGAATCCTGTATTTCTTCACCAGAGTAACAACCTTCTAATGCTCCGATCAAAGCTAAAAATATTCTTAAATTCCCATGGTCCATTATAAATTGATATTATAGAAATTTGGACATGAATAAAATGGGATACCATAAGGAAAAATATTTTGAAAAGTTTCATTCGTCTTAGCGAATAATTTATAAATTATAATACTTGTATAAAGCATGTTTTTCACACGCTTAAAGTTAATATGTTTATATATAGATTGTATATATTTATAAAAGGCTTAATTTATTCAATTTTTTATCAAAAACTATACCTATCCATTAAATATTTTCTTTAAAGTCTATTTGGAAAGAAGTAAAGTCTAAATATATATCAGAAGATATTGAATACTTCTCATTTTGAAAATTATAGAAATAACTATTAATAATAATAAAAATGTTATAACACCTTGATAAAGGTTGGCGTTCAGCCAACTGAAATATTGGTAAAATAAATGATATTTTGATCCAATATATGTCTTTTTAATTAAATAATTAATTAATAATATTAATTTTACGACTGATTATGTAGATAATTTATTTCTTTATGAGAGTAAAATGTTTTCTAACTATCTTTTGGTTATTTATAGGGAAGATATTTTAGAAAATACAAAAGATATTTAAAAATAGATTTTTCAGATATAATATCCAGGTAATAAAGCATTTATTAAGGCTTTTCAAGCATCAGGAACAAATATTCAAAGCCCTTTTTTACCTCTAGGATATTTTAATATTCTGCATAACTCTCTACATAGAATAATAAAATATTTTAGAAAATTAAAAATTGTATTTTATCGATATTTTATACGCTCAGAAAAAAATGTCTTCAATTAAATATCAAATGTGATTGAATCTATTAGAAATAAAATTTCTAAAATTTCTATCAAAAGAGAGACAATTACATTTAAAGATTAAATAAAATGCGGGTCATTTTTATAAAACAAAAAGTGGTAATTCACGTTGAAAATTTATCAAATTGTTTTTAATTCTCTAAAAATAATACAAAATGATTATATATTAGAACAAATCAAGGAATTAATAAGATTTTTTTTTTGTTTGAAAACACATTATAAAACAAAGGAATTTGAAAATAACTTTAACAATAAGAAAAAAAGTTAATTTTCTTTTTAATACCATTTTTCTCAAAGTCGATTAGCTTTGAAGTTGGCAACTTTTTGTGGAAGGAGAAAAAGGTACAATAAGGTTTTTTTCCCCCCAATTTTGAAAAATTCATCTCGTGTGCCCTTGTCTAGGGTTATTCGGGAATGTTTGCCTCACTTTTCTTTTGCCAATATTTGTTTGGTCGTCTGTTGCTATAAAATTGTTATTAGACTTCCTCTTTATTTAATATTTTAGAACAGAAAAGTATTTTTTATGAATATACAAACTTATATCTTTAAAAAATAAATAACGTTCTACACGTTTATATACAATTATTTAAATTTCAATATGAACTATAGCATTAAATATGCCTACCATCATATTTATATGTAAATAACTTATGTAAATAAACTTTTCTCCTTGTTTGGCGCAAGTATCCTTTGCGGGATATAGCGCTTTGGAAATAAAATAATTGATAATTAATTAATTGATAAATATTTATATAAATACAATTATATTAACACAAAGCAATAACGCGCCATCTATACATATAAAATGAAAGGATTTAAAAGCACGAATGTTTCTTTTATACATAATACATTTATATTAGCATATAGTACGAATATATATCTAAAAAGATGCTCACAGTACTTAAAAAATAATAGCTAAAATCATGTTTGTCAATATATTTTGATTGTTTTAAGGCAGTTTTTACAGTATCGTACATCAAAACTTTCTAAATAGTTCAAAATTTAGTCGCCACACGTTACCGAACTGGTTTTCCTTTCTAAAAGGGCATATTCCTAAATAAAATATAATATTTTGAATGTATATACGTAATGAAAGAAAATAAAAAGGATACACTCATATTATATACAATATAAATAGTTTTAAAATCGATTTAAAAATTGGTAGATTATTATTATTATTTTATTTCCAAAGCGCTATATCCCGCAAGGGATACTTACGCCAAACAAGGAGAAAAGTTTATTTACATAAGTTATTTATTTATTTATTTATGCTTATGAGGTGATACAGCAGCGTATTTACAATTAGAGAGGAGACAAAATGAATTAAATCTATTTACATTATTCAACGCATGAAAACATTAGAGATCCAGATTTTGTAGAAAGTTAGAATGTATTTACAAAATGAATTTAACTTTAAATATGATTTTTTATCGGAAATCAAATCGTTAAGTTCACAAACAACTAGTTCATTCTTCATTCTATAATCTTGAAATGCTGGGCAATCGATCAGTAGATGAATAGAGATATTAGATTGTGAATAGAATGAAGTTTCTTTGTATGATATTCAAATAATTTATTTTAAAAAATATTGAAAAAAAAAACTAATGGTCATTAATAACAACGATGATATTCTTAAAAATGAAATCAAAAGAAACCAGACGATTATGTAATGTGACGTGTGATGCAAGAGAACGAATATATCTTCATATCCTCAGCAATTATAGTGTCATCCATTTGATACGATGGCACAATCATGAAAGGAGGGATAAGTGGGGATGATGGATTTATCGATGGATTTCTATCCCAGTCTATCTGGAAGATACTGCCCTCCTTCCCCATGATAAAAATGAGGGGGAACCTATCATCACTTGATAATTGGAACGGTTCTGTGATTGAAAGTTTGTTTGGGGGGGAAAGCAAGGACGATATGGGGCACTAGAAATTGCTCTTTCTACTTCCTTTTTTAGGGGGGCCATCTTCTCAATATCTGATTGGGTGGTCTTCTTTATCTTGTTTCCAATCATTTATCTTTCAATTTAAATGATTCTGGATTTTTTTTTTAATTGTTTAACTCTTCTTTACACACTTTAATTTCCTTTTCAAGTTTTTTTGTTATTCCCATCTGCCCTTTCTACATATTTTTCTCATGTAATCTTATCATACCATCTCTCTTTCTTTAAAAAAAAATAAATGAATCATCGTGAAAATATTTGAAAATTGAACATATCCATGTTTAATCATTTTCAGATTTGATTCAAGAGTAGATCGGATTATATTATTCTTTATTACCTATGTTTGTTTGATCATTACCTTTTGTTTAAAGGTCTTTTTGTTATT
Source organism: Cordylochernes scorpioides (assembly GCA_030710605.1). NCBI lineage: Eukaryota > Metazoa > Arthropoda > Arachnida > Pseudoscorpiones > Chernetidae > Cordylochernes > Cordylochernes scorpioides. The sequence continues at coordinate 12,813,018 of CP092880.1, read as the reverse complement.
CTAAATTACTTTGTTTAAGATCTTAAATACCAAGTAGAAAGAGAATATAGTTAAATCAGAACATTAATACATTTATTTACATAGGAATTTCTGTAAATTTTACTAATTATTGTTCTTTAAGAAAAAGAATTGCTTGTTCTTGTTTGCTTTGTATATAAGTTTATACCAAGCCCTTTCTTCTTTCCACCTATTTGATACATTGTAAATACATTGTTTATTATTGTTACTATTACTGTTATTCCTGTATATACCCTCTTCTACTAGGATCTCTGTATAAGACTAAAAGGCTTTATAAAGATTTTTGTTTTATTTATTTACATAAGAGAATTTTCTGTTTTGCCGACTGAAATACTATAAAAATATCACAATTATAGGAAAATTCTTAGATATTAAAAGATTATTAACATTCATAATTATATGGGGATGTTAAAATTTTCGTTTAGGAAGCAGGAATAACAATTTATAAAAATGTTAATCGTCTGGAAAAATTCTTCAGCAAAATGGCTGTGGCGTGTCATCAAGTAGAGTGCCTCAGGGTGACAACTCTTTCGTACGGGACATCTGTCATCTTTCAACCATCATTAATATCCTCTATGTCAACACAGGGGTGATTTAGCTGCCTCGGTCTCTTGCCCAGGGCCAGTCCGGTCACACTGGATATTTCGCTCACTGAGTAAATAGAAGTTACCACTCTATTTTAATTATAAGCAACTTTGCTTCTTTCTATTCTGACAATCAGTGAAAATTGATTTTTTTTCATCGAATAAATATCACGCTTATATATTTTAATATTTCAAATCGTTATCTTTTTTGAATATATAATTCACTCTATAATTTATTGATGTTTTGAAAGAAATGTGTTTATTTTTTCCTCTTTTATTACTTTGAATATCGATTTTTTTTCACTGATTCGTTTAATATATGATAATAATATATCATAAAATATAATAATTTACTTTGAAATATATCTTTTCGAATTATTATAAAACCTAGCTAAAAATAAAAATAAAAACTTTATGATTCAATAAAATCTGTTAATAATTTTTCTGGTTGCGCTTTGAATATTGTGAAAATGATTAAATAGTGCTTAAATCTTGGTTTCTGTTCAAATTTGAACATTATATTTGAATAATTTTGAACATTGGCGTATTATAATTGGTTAGAAGTAGTACTTCTGGGAATCCATGTTGAAGGACATGTTAGCCTGAAATATCGAGAAATAAAAGAAATGTAAAAAGAAACCAAATACTAGATTCCTTATTGAATTTCTCAATAAGCAGGGAAGAATCTTTAATATTTTAGGATATAATGTATTAATGCTAAAATAATTATAGATAAACAACATAGAAATATATTCAAATTTTTCTTGAGGTATAGAATTAAGATAATATCATGTTGTGGGTATAATATAGAGATATCAGAGAGTAATAGCAAGCTATGAGGTCTTGCTAAAGATATAATTTACCAAGCTAAGTGACAAGTAGACATGGAAGCCATGCCAGGTGTTTCCAATTTCCTGTTCCAGACACAGGAAGAGTCTTCCGTGACTAGTATTTGACCAAGGACCCTGCAGCATTGACCAAACATACCCATTGTCTGATGAGGCTCCTCTTTTTGTTCACCGTTTTTTTTTTCAGCCTCTCATCAATCACTATCATTGACACCAAATTATACCCGCCCCATGCGACGTGTTAATTTTTTTACTTGGTCACGCTGCAATGCTAATTGAAATACTCTGTGGTTATTTACTTAGTAAATTGTCTCAGAAGAAAAAAAAATTTCGAAGATAGATCAATTTTAAATAATGGGAAAGAGAAAATGATTAAAACATGATTCTTATACATTTTTATGACTAAGTTAAAAGATATTTGTGACACAATATCATTTTATCATGGAATTCTAAAATTAAATATAGATTCTTAAAACTCTTTTGTTAATTTAGACAAAAATACAAATTTATAAATTTAATTGCCATCTATTGTTAAAATTTTATACAAATAAATTTACTGGCAATGCGTTTCTTTTAAATATCATCAAATATTATCTCTACAGACCCTGAGCCAAGCCCTCTCATTCAATAACTCATATCATTGCAGTAAGGTCTGTAGAGATCATATTTGATGATATTTAAAAGAAACGCATTGCCAGTAATTTATTTGTGCAAAATTTTAACAAATACAAATTGTAAATTTTTCACTGATGCTAAAAACTTTCTTCACATCAAATTTTAATACTAAATAAAAAAATATTTAAAGTCACCTGTTAAGAAACAAATTTTATTGATCAAGATTTTTCATTGAAATGAGTTGACAAGATTTTTACACATATAAGTTTTGAAAGGATTTTAGTTTTAAAAAATTGTTTAAGGTTATAAATGATAAGTACATCGAAATATCTAAAAATAAAAATGTAAAAATAAATCGCGATATAAAATTATTTTTCCAAACAGCAATAGAATCGTTCGCAATTTCACCTCTTGAGAGTTTTAGAGCTCCCGGTGTTTGCTTAATAAACAGACTTATTGCCACAGGTTTTGTATTTCTATTTTTCTATAATATCTAAAGATATATGTAGATATTTTTAGTTAAAAACCGTCGTATTTAAAAAAAAATCTAAAATCTGCTGGGTTACAATGTCTCATATGTTTAAAAGTATTGAAGGATAAGATGGAATCTACAAAAGGTCTCTAAAAAGGAGCCTAAAAAAAAAGGACACCTCTAAAAGATCTAAGAAGAAGCCTCCAAAAGTTCTAAGAAGAATCCTATAAAAGCTCCAAGAAGAAGCCTCTAAAAGTTCTAAGAAGAATCCTATAAAAGCTCCAAGAATAAGTCTCTAAAAGCTCCAAGAAGAAGCCTCTAAAAGTTCTAAGAAGAAGCATCTAAAAGCTCTAAGAAGAAGCCTCTAAAAGTTCTAAGAAGAAGCATCTAAAAGCTCTAAGAAGAAGCCTCTAAAAGTTCTAAGAAGAATTCTATAAAAGCTCCAAGAATAAGTCTCTAAAAGCTCCAAGAAGAAGCCTCTAAAAGTTCTAAGAAGAAGCATCTAAAAGCTCTAAGAAGAAGCCTCTAAATAGGAGAGATGGTTAGCGCTCCCCTTGACAAGGATGGTCTTCAGAATGATCTAAAAAGAAGCCTAAGGAAGAAGTCCACGACAAGATGTAAAAGAGGAGATTTGCATCATTATTTACATCCCTAGGAACAGGTTTATGGCAGATAGTGTTTAATAGGAGGTATCCTTGTCATTATAATGGGATTAAAGTATTCGTACAGTATTAATCTATATCTTCATTGATAAGTATTATATTGCTAGAATTATCAAGTCCAAGGCAAAAGATGTATTCGTCCAGTACCTATTGAATCTTTGAATGGTCGTAGACTAGCTGGAATTTCTTCAGTACAAGGAAGACGAATCTACTTAGATGAGTCATCATGTATGCATCACCATGCTTTTTTAAGGAATGGTTGATTTCGGTCGTTAATCTCTGTCAATTTAACAATGTCTCACTAAATTTACTTTTTTTTAAAGGATAAGTCCACTAAAATTCTTCTCTCCTATAACAAAAATACATTCATCACACAGAATTGAAATAATACGTTTTTGGTCATGGATACAGTTAGAATGACATCGTGAAAAATTTAGCTTTATCAAATTCCAAAAGTTTATTTGAAAATATTAACAGCCCTTTATGCTTACCAAGGCTCTTTCACTTTACATAGGATAACTGTCTTAATAGATATTATATTATCATTAAGAATTGTTTTAGATTTATATTTTAAATTATTTTTTTAATTCCTTTCATTATTGTAATTTATATTCATTGATTATTATATATAATTTTCGATTACAATATCAATATCATTACAGAAGAAAACCAAAGATATTTGAAATCATACCCTTCAAGAGTTTACATTTGAAGTAACTGAGTTATTTCTTAAAATAACTTCATTTATAAATACATTTTTATATAATAAAAATTCACATATATAATATAAATTGATCTAAGAGGTATTTTTTAAATTAAGTACTGTTTATATGTTTTCTTAAATACAAATATGTTATTATTCCTAAAATTCAATTTTTTTTTCAAATATTTTTCCTCTCAATCTGAATTTAAAATTTACAACTTATATAATATCCTTTGCACAAAAATCGCGATATATATGCCCCAAAAATATAAAATTATGTTGTATATTCGTATAAAAATCCTCAAAGGAGGTAACAAAATAAATTTAAATTAAACATAATAAAAGTTAGAAATGGAATTGTCCCAAAAACATATGGCTTTATTCAAAAGTTTAAAATATGCACGTTTAAATTTTTCAAAAGACTGCTTTTCCTATCTTCTATGTGCTTATTTTAGAATTTTTATCGTTTTATCAAAAACCCAAGGGTTTTTTTTACTATTTCACCCCATTTATTTTATCCGCTCGCTTAAAAATGTTCACCAAACGATAAATATGAGATTACAGATATATATTAAAAACAAATTAGGCATATCCTAACCACTAACATGAACGTTTTTTTATGAGCGTTATTTATTATAAATACGTTTCAACATTAAATCTCAGCACGCAGGTATAAAATGACATACATGAATATTTTAACTAAAAAATAAAATACTAATATTCTAAAAACAGAAAGACTTATCCTGACTGCTCATATGAGATTTTAGACGGCCGATCGTCATCTATTTTTCTATTTTTTCTTAATTTTTCACCTACTAATATTCTGTAATTTACTTTGAATTTATTCTAGTTATATGAAATTCAATCAACTAATATAGCCTCTTAAAGCATTTTATTCAATTATTTTATTCTATTCTGTTGTTTAAATTATATTAAATTTTATATGAAATTTTAAATCCTGATATGACATTCAAAGTAATTATATTTTTTGAAATTATAAAAAAAAGGTATTAATAATAATATAAATGCTTTCAATATCTATTTTTCTTTTTATAACATATATTATATATATTAATTTATTTTATATATTTATATATATTTTTCATTTTATATATATAAATATACACCTTAGTTATTATCAAAATTATTACTTATAGATATTTAAAACCTAATTTAGTTATAAAAAAAACAGAAAATGTGTTTTAATTATCTATAAAAAAATAGGTTAAAATGTAGCACATAGAATTCGATGATTTCCAAACGTTCGAAGTAATCAAGTTAGAGAAATACGTGCCATGAATTTTAGACGTAAATCTGTTCGAATTTCTCAAGGTACCAAAATATTTCGCAGTTTTATTTTAAATATTTTAAAACACTTCTCTCTCTTTTTATAATCTAAATATATATTTCCGTCAAGATTATTAATGAAAAAAAAATATTTTTTAAAAGTTACTTTTCATTTCAAAATGCATTATATATTTTATATTGCATTAATATTTGGTATTTAAAAATATATATCAAACATTTTACATTTATTTATTATTTTGTTCTTAACAATTTGAAAATAAATGTGTGTTTTGAAATGCATTTAATAACTTTAAAAAGAAAATTTAATATTTAGTAAAATTATAAAAATAGTTTTAATATAAGATAAACTATTTATATTTTGAATAAAAATATATCTATAATAGGGCGAAATAACATAATTCATGATTATTTCAAAATATAGCTTTTTTTGCAAAAAAAATACTTTACAAAATAATATATTAAATGTTATATAAATAAAAATTTCATGAATCATAAAAAATACATGCAAGTACAAATAATATTTACACAACAATACTGAATATAAAATAATAAGAACATAATTATAAATAAATAAATAATCGTTAACAATTACTCTCTAAAATAAATCGAGATATTTAAAACATTCAGGAAAATGAAACAAAAAGGCTTTCACAATCAATGGGAAATGATCAAATGATGCAAATGACATCAAACGAGTTTTTGATTTGTGTGTTGCGTTTGGTCCAGTGTTGGTTTGGATACGAATCGATAAAATTTTCGAGGGTTTTATGGAACTTTTCGATGATAGCCTGGCAATTTTATAGGCACGTTAACGACATTCTTTATTGCTTCTTCAATTAGAAGAACTTAGGGAAGAGGCCTTCTATATCTTCTGCTATAATAATGCTCGAAATTAATTGAATTTTTTTCCTAAATATTACAATATATAATTTATATTTTTAATTTGTAATAAATAATACCATATTATTTATACTTGTAAACTACTTCTCAGTTAATTAAATATATTTTATATATTTTTATCACCAAATTGTAAATAATTACATTTTTCTTTGTTTAATTTATATTTGATTTTTATAAAAATTTACTAAGAGTGCCAATAAGATATATTGAATTGTCAATTAACTGGAAAGTTAAATTTATATATAAAAAAAGTATTTTATAAATATATATATTTTTGGCAAAATTTTAAAATGTATGATCAATTTTTAAAATTTGACTCTATTGAATTAATAACTTTACAGATTTAGTTTACTTTTGTAAATTGTGGTTTCGTTGAATTTTAGCTTATTTACGTGTATATTTTATATATAAAAAATATATATATTTAACGAGCAAAGTGAAATTATCTTTTCTGAATAATTTTTAACTCATAAAAATCAGTAAATATAGATTTTTTACTTGCTTCATGCTTCATATAATCAATATATAAATAATTAGTCGAAAGAAAAAGCATTTATAAAGCTATTTTAAAAATACCTATTATTTTCTATGAAAATAGCACTTGCGATAGTGTGAGTTTTAGGAATTTTGTTGTTGTTTTAAAATTAATCTCCACATATTATATGTAATCACACTGAAAAACGACTTAAAAGCAAATATATTGTAGCAAAAGAGCAGCTATTTAAGCAAAATATCGAATAACTTAGAAGTAATTTATCATAGTATTATGCTGTGTTGTAATTACTAGTATTATTGGCATCTTTACTACAATAATCTTTGTGTGTGTGTGCGTATTAATATAAATGATTATATATTTTCCTTCACGTTTCTATGAATTGTTATATTCCTTATATCAATCTTGTTTTAAAATATTCTCAATCCGAAGTATATTGCTTGAGATTATATAATTAGAATTACAATTATATATATGAAAAATAGTACAAATGTGATAATGTAATAGGATAAGGTGCATAACCTAAGAAAAAATAAAGAAGCATCTCCTTATAAGGCAACTGAAAGAATTATGCAAGTCATCAGCAACTTTCAGTTGCACGATAAGAAGATGCCCCTTTATTTTTTTTCTTAATTAAATATATATAGCTATTCAGGTACTAAATTGATGTAAGGATTTCGATGTGATTATAAAATGATATCCATACCTCTACATTTGCTTCCAAATAACACTGTCTATGGCATTCTATGTCATTGTTTCTATAGAATGCTGTCTATTCTAGCTTGTACCATGAAGATATCTAAATACAATTGGTATTCAAAATTAAGGAATTGCTATTAAAACGTATTGAGAGCCACTGCTTCTGCGTTTTGAAAAATATATATCTGACAAGCTTATGCCAATTGTTGTTGTTAAACGCTTAATCAAAACGCTTCTAATGATCTCTTGTTTTTTTCTATTTAGGAAAGCTATCCTGACAGTTTTTGCTATTGTAATTTTAAAATCTACATAGTTTAGGTTAAATATATAGTAAATATATGCATGATTCTAAAGAACACTTGATCGTAAAGCATATGCATATCCTGTAAACCATAGATATCAGATGTAATTTTCTTCTGCTTGATAATTCCTAATAGTTTACATTTGACTTGGATATAGAAGAGTAGTTAACATTGTATCTTCAAGAGCTAAAGCATCTTGATTAAAAAACAAAAACAAGTCGGTTTGTGTGAAATATTTGAGCGCGGATTTCATTTCTGGATGAATATTACTTTTTCAATCGCTCTTTTAGAATCCTTCAACTTTTTAACGTTGTCTTTGTTTATTAATGAGGATCATTAATATTATTAATTCTCTTAATAGATAAGCGTTAGGCAATGTTTTAGAGGAATTTGTCATGTTAATGAGATTTAGTGTCTTTTGAGGCTTGAAATAGAAGTCAGAGTTATCCGTCCCTATATATATATACAATGGACCATAAATATAAGAGCTTCTTGACATTTTTGTAAGTGCATTACGGTAAGTAGACGAATAGAGGAAAGCCATACTTTTGTTTCAACCTTCTAAGGTGGCTTAGTAATTGCTGCTATCTTGGAATCTGAAGCTATGCACATCAGCGATAGACATCATGGAACAAATGAGGCAAAGAATTGTCTATCCCAGGTCGGGTCTAACTACAATGAGATTCATCTAGGTCACCGGCCGTGCCTTCTCAGAAGCCTGGAACATAATTTATTGAATGTCGTCATCATCTCATTAGCCAATCACAAGCCGTGCTGCCTGCACCGGATTGGCTGCCACGCGCAACTTGGGGATCGATCTGTTTCAGCTAGCACGCTTCCAACTTTTGCTCTAGGCACCTGTTTATTTACATATTTTCCAGAGATTCGGCCTACATGGCTCTTCACTGATTTGTCAATCGCGACATCTTCCAAACGATTTATTTGCTGGAAATTCCATTGATGCAAAATGAAACTTTTTTGAACTGTGTTTTTAAACAAGTATTTCGGTATTCTATGCGAGAATAAAACTAATCTAGGAAGACTTGGCTTAATAGCAACGAATCATCTCAACAGTTTCTACAATTTGATCCTAAAACCATTCGACTATTGTTTTGCCTTTTCCCTTGAAATATAAGTGGACTTTTATACACACACACACATACATCCTAATATAAAATAACATAGGGAATAACTTTTCAGATGCTAACTTAAATGCTGCTTGTCTTATACCTGACTTCATTTTACAATTCTTTGATGGTATGCAAGTTGCTTGAAAATATATAAATGCAAACTATTAAATATTTTGTGGTTTTGGAAAGCTGAATACCGCTTTTTAAAACCAGTTTTTAAAATAGATTTTGTGACCACATTTTCTCAAATTCCATACGAAATATACATATGACAAAAGGATATAATTATCGTTTTATATATAAATTATTGTATATTAATCATTTCAATTAATAAAAAGCATCATATATAGAACTTGCAGCTTAATGTTGTTGTTTTTTTAAACACTCAGATACAATAGATTGGTATTAAGCGTATATTGTTCCAAAATCACTTTATTAGGTACCGCTCAAAAATAGCAAACTAGCTTATGGTATTTACAATGGATAATATGTACAGGTACTTCACATATGAGTGTCTAATGCGGGATTCAATCCCGGTTCATGGCTGTCGGAAATCGAGGGTTTTAACCCCTCGTCCATCGACTTATTTTTAAGCGTATTTTTAAGGTGGTAGTATTTTGCAAAAATAGAGTTAAATAAAATGGTATTTGCCTTATTTTTTTATTTTAAATATAAATTCAGCCTACAATATATGGTATTTATATTTAACTACACCTTTTTGGAAACACAAATGCTTTATTACAGAAAAAAAAAATTATTGCCAATCATTCGAAAAATCTTCCGATATAGACTTCCAAAAGATCTGAAATATCGAATTCAATCACATATTAGGTTGTTATATAGCTATTGATTGTTAAATGGTTCTGTATTTAACATATATCATTTTATTCGCGATCGAACGTTGTGGCCTACTGTATGTATTACATCCCAAACACGATGCGACGCCAGCCATCTCTGTCTTGAGAAATGGTTCTGTATAGATACGCATATATCTTTTTAAATATAGGTGCAGGGTAATATACGAAATCTTCTCAATATTTATGATCCAAAGATGCATTTTGAAAAATATTTTGTATTTCAAATGCTTATTTAAACCACATACAAATGTCTAGGGGTCATCTGAGTCTCTTCATTGGACATGACAACAACAAGAACACAAATGTGTTTTGTTTGTTTAAAAGAGAAGGAATAAATATCGTAAAAAGGAATACACAAAGGAAGATGTTAAGCCAATTGTAACTATCGTGTGTCACAGAGTATTACAACGGCTTGTTATCTCTTTGTCTGGACAGGAAACGAGTTACAACTCGCTGGGTCAATAGTCAAGGTCGTCCTCGAACTCTTTGCGCAAGCTTCAGTGATTTTAAAATAATTAAATATCATACCGTGTTTCAAAATTCGTTTTTAACCGCTAAATTTTTATCGAAATTTTTGTAAATATTTTAAGGAATGTTTTGCTTCAAAAGAATAAGTCAATCATAATAAATAGATTTTTTTTTAATCGAACATACCTTTAATATTATTTTTTTAAATAATATGAAAAAATGTATAAGTCTATAGATAATAAATATATTATATAACTATCGATAAATAATTTTCACATTCAATGATTTGGAAAAGAAAGATTAAAAAGAAAATTCGCAGAAAAAATACGAAAAAAAACAAAAGAATCAAATGAGGTATAAAACAAACAGACGATAATTTATCGGGGGGAAATTATCGTTATAAATGATTGATCAAAAAAAAAAGATAAGAAAAAAAATCAGTAGATTTTATCATAGAAAATACCAACGGGGAGATTTGACCACCTGCCCTCATTGAGGCATCTGTCAACAGACGATTCTGCTCGCCACTGGGCGTCTGCCCTAACTTCCGGCCAAGTGGGACCTAGGCCTAACCCATCATTACTAAGCGGGCTTGGGTAATTATATATCGATTCAACCCGTCAGCCGTCCACAGAAAAAAAAAAAGCCTAACTGCCCCCTACCTTACAATAGACGTCAAGGTAAAAACACACTGGTTATTCTTGTTAACTCTTTGTTTGTTCTGTGGATCATTGGTTTGGCTTGCTTTTTTTGCCCCCCACTCATCATTTTCGATCCGAGAGTTTATTGTTCTTCGCAATCGTTGTGGTTTTGGGTGTTTTCTCTATGGCAATTTCTGGTTGAATTGTCGTTTTTGTGCTTAGAAAGGTCTAGAGGATTGCTCTGCTTTTTGATTGTTGATATTTATAGGTTTTTGTAACTGTGTATTTTTGTTATTTTGAGAGTAAACTTGTTGTTTTTATACGTGTTATTCTTTTGTTTCTTTTTTAAATAGCGAAATGTTAGTTTTTTTATTACTTTTAGATCGTTTTGTGAATATAAATATAGTGAAATATATATAATTTAATAAATATATAATTATATATTTTTGCTTATTTAAATAGTGTGTGTGTTAAGTTATCTTCTTTCAAAAGAGTAGCCAAATTTACCTCTTAGTACCATTTTGATAAAGAATGTAGTATTCTAGAACATCTTATGATCAATCGCTGGACAAATATAAGATAAAATTTCGTTGATAGCTTTGTCCAAAGTCTTTTTTTCTTTACTCAAAGTGGTCTCTCGGGGAGTTTGTCTCTCTTTGGAGGTATTTCATGGGAGGTTTTTACTATGCAATAAAAAAAAAACACCAAAGGAAATAGATATAAATTTCCAAATTGAAGAAGAAAAGTGATTTTAAAAAAGCAAAGATGGATAAACAATCTGAATCGATTAAGTATAATATTTCTAACTTCCATAGAAGACTTTTTGTAGTGAACATTATAACAAACATCTATATAAATAAATATCTATATATATAAAAATGAATGTTTGTATGTTTGTTTGTATGTCCGGTATACAAATTCGCAGTAGTTCACTAATTCAAACCAAAATTTCCATACATAGGTAAAAAATACGGGGAAGACGATAGGCTATTTTAAAAAATATATAAATTAATTATTAAAACTATATATTCAAATTATTCTATTTAGCTCGCGAGCAGCGCCTCTAGCGGTGAAAATGGGAGGTAATATCAGCTGACCTAATGTACATGTAAAGTTTGGAGCGGGACGTTTCACAAGAGTGACATCCACGGCGCCAATTTATAATTGTAACGAATAGTGTTTGAATAAAACATTTAATAGGGTAAACCCGGGCGTTGCCCGGTTCATTCGTCTAGTAATATATATAATTACAATCAAAACAAACACATAACAACAACACAGCTCAATAGACAATTAATACAAAGCAATAACGCGTCATCTATATACAACGAATGGAGACATTAAGACGCGAATGTTTCTTTTCACAATAGACAATGTTCAAAAATTTACGCTCAAACTCAAAAATCCTATCTCTCTCTCTTTTCGTTAAACGAAAATATTAAAGTATTTTCCTAAATAACCTGTTTGGTAAACATGGTTCATATAGAAACCAACATTTATATTATTGTGAGTGTTGTCAGTAAATTGTAATTTTATCCTTATAAAACGTCACCTAAGACACTATCTATTATTAGCCTTTTAACGTCATAATTTCTTAAATTTCTTCTGCTAACAACTTTCTCCATTGTTGATATAGAGTAGATAAAGAATGATCTGAAAAATTCAAAATTTACTTTTATATCTAAAAAAAATAGATTAATTACAAATACCATTTTTAATGAGAATATAGATAAAAAAAATTGTTAAAACTCTGCTTAAAATAAAACTAAAGGAATAGCACTAAATGTACTATTCAATAAACATATATTTTTGTACTTTTATAGTTTTTGATTGCAATAATTTGAAAGGCAAAACGCCTATGTTTTACAACCCAGAAATAATAGGTGTATTGCCTTTGGAAATTTCCGAATTAACACAACAACAAAAAGCCTTTATTAAGGAAACTCGTCCCATACAGAATTCTCCCATATAGGTAAACAAAGTAAACATAACAGTTACCTACAGAAAATGGAGATTTAACATCGAACTTTCTTATAGTTGGATCCATCATCTGTGTTACGCCTATTGTCTGTGCTGTTTTCCAGAATTTGTGAAAAGCTAATGTATTGGGATTGTTTTTATTACTTTTGCCATTAGAACATATGGTGACTTGTTTTTATAACCAATCTTTTAACGGAAAATTTCTCTCTCTCCTCTATAGTTCCAATATTCCCGAATTAATAAACAAGAATACAAACATTTAAAAAATCATTTATATTATTAGTTTTATTTATTATTATGTAAAGCTCAATATTTAAAGTTACTCTATTTGGGATATGTGGTATGCTTTCTATTTGCAAGTTGCCATAAAGACAAGCCACACAATTTTCAGTGAAGGTATTCAAAAATTTAATATATTTCAGACCTAAAGCAGAACATTTTCATAAACATTTAGAGATGTATTAAAATAATTTACGACTATAGAAATAGAATGCCGTTTTTATTCAAACAAATTCTATTCATACTTTATTCTTTATTTGATTCTACCATCACTGAATGCAAACCTTTTGGCTTTCTTGGAACCTGATCAAGAGGTAGATAAAGACAATTTAGACTGTGGTGGAAACATTCAAAATAGTCAGAAATGAATAGTCATCTTGAACTTGCGTGGCCTGCGAATATAAGAAAGTACCAAACTTACACTCATGGACAAAACTTAAGAAAGTTGTATATTTTAGCATGTATAATTTGAATATATATATGTCATAAAAAAAGGACGTTTATTCTATTTACGTTACCAATTCATGCAGTCGTGGATGGTAAAAATGAATGATAACTTTTGTCCCAAAAAATATTTATTATTTTGATTATTTTTTAAAGCAAACAGTTTTTTGCATACATACAACTAACGATGTTATTATCTATTTACAAACAAAAACAATATTGGGTTGTATTCCTTTTGTTAAGGATTCCTTTTCATTTTAAAATTTAACTCTGTGATTATAGAATTTTAATTATTTTATGAATAATAAAAATCATATTTTTATTATGTCATATATATATATGTAGTAACCCCGATGTACTACATATATTATATATATTTTTTAAAGAGAACGTTCGAATTCACATGTATAGGAAATTCGCTGTTATATAAGCAAATAAAGAAGTGGTTTATGCTGAAATATGACACTTCTTTAAGTTTTGTTCATGAATGTAACAAGCAATCTATTTCTAGATTTCCCTAACACAAAAGAGAACGTTCGAATATACATTTATGAGAAATCCACCGTTGTATACGCAAATAAGGAGTGGTTTATGTTAAAATATGAAACTTTCTTGAGTTTTGTTCATGAATGTAACAAGCAATCGTTTTCTAGACTTCCCTAAAACAAACAGGTTAAACTTTGTTCATTTGTTACATAAATAAACTTATTAATATACTTTCATCATTTTGCTGAAGATCTGATGTTCATACTTTTTTTGGAATGTTTCAGGCGAATGTTCCCAGCGTACAAGGTGCGAGTGTCGGGGTTGGACAAGAAGTCCAAGTACATTCTGCTGATGGATATTGTAGCAGCAGATGACTGTCGGTACAAGTTCCACAACAGCCGATGGGTCGTGGCGGGCAAGGCCGACCCAGAGATGCCAAAGAGGATGTACATCCATCCCGACTCTCCGTCCACCGGGGAACAATGGATGCAGAAAGTCGTCTCCTTCCACAAACTCAAAATCACCAATAACATCTCCGACAAGCACGGATTTGTAAGTTGATTTTCCATTAATTCTTACATATACAACCATACACATACGTTTTTATTTCATCCAAATATATGTACACATACTCTGTAAGTGTGAGCAATAGTTATCCAGACATTATTCGAAAAAGGAAGAATAAATGAAATTAAGGTAAAGCGTTTCTTTTAATTTTGATTTTGCAAGCTTTAGAGAAAAATTTCTGCTCTTCAACGGGCATATACTTCTATGTACAATATCTAGATCATCTTTATATTGGACATAGAAGTATATGCCCGTTGAAGAGCAGAAATTTGCTCTAACTTGCAAAATCAAAATTAGAAGAGACTTTATGCCTTAATTTTATTTATTCTTCCTTTTTCAAATACTTTGTAAGTCTACCCCGAATGCTCTTGGCCCTCTCTAGAGAGATTAGACCATTTCTCTTCCAATTCAGACAACCCAGAAATGATATATAAACACTATACTGGCTATCCAATAGGATTATAATGATATTATTGATAAGATAGACAAAAATAATAAAGCTTACCGCTTGTTTGAAACATTCAGTTTGAATATCATTTCAAAATGAGTTTGCTTAGATATTTAGAGTTTTTATACTTTCAAACACATACGATATTCACATTGTTCAACATTTCATATATAAGGTAACATGCTATTGATGACATAATGGTAGAAACTGTCATTTTAGACAACCTGAACATGGGATTGAATCCTAATTGAACAACGTAAGCATTCTATGTACCTAGAATATAAGGAATCGAAGATCATTACTTATCATGATTAGCATGTTCTGTACCATATATACATTGGACAAATGTGAACATCACACTACTATTAGTCAAAATATATTATTCTATTAAAATGGAACAATAGGTCGCAATAAATTATCTTCCTTTGTTGAATCAATCCAGAATAGAGACTTACTGCTAGTTATTCAAACTATCTTTAAGTTTTTCTATGAATCTTCTAGCAAAAGTTTAATATTTCAAATATAATAATGCGTCTTTTAAAATAGTTTTAATCATTAAAAGGAAAAGCATTTTTGAGATATTTTCAACATCTTAATCTTTGAGATAAATTAACTTTGTCAAATGAAAATTATATACACTCATGGACAAAACTTAAGAAAGTAGAAAACCTTTTTTTACATCGCCAGTTGTCTGTTTTTGAAGGAGACAGAGTCAATATTGTTCATACTTGGTTATCTCGTGTGTCTTCAATAAAGATCACTGTGTATCAAATATATTTTAGAGTTATTGTCTGAATCCCGATATATGTGCTAAAAGATACAACTTCCTTAAGTTTTGTCCATGAGTGTAGTATAAATATTAGCTTAATATCTTCTGAAATAATCGTTTTACCGTTTATAGAGGAATGTAGAGAGAAATTATGGGATTTTTTTCATGGATAACGCTAATTATCTTTATTAATGAGGGTTCTATTGCGACTGCTGTCATAGAGATGCACGGGGACATGTGAGGCTCTTCATTGAACACGACAACAATAACAATGAGAGTTCTTTTAATGTTTAGATCTCTTCCGATATGTAGGACTTATGGAGAATTCCGTTTTCAATTTAAGATAAGTTGCAGAAAAATGGCACTTTTTGGTCCTTGTCCCATTTACTGTCGTTACCATGTTCACCCATCCCTGTCCGCCGTGAATTACTGAATTGTCCAGTAGTTGGAAATACAGGTCATATGTCGTACAGCGTACATGTGTAATTACCAAAACCAGAATACTCTTTAAAACTATTAAATATATACAGTTACGAGCGTCATCAATTCTTAATCCGTCATTCATTATTCATCTCTGTCACCGTTTGCTTTTTTTTTTTTTTTGGAATGGCGCCCTCCTATTGGTTGGCTACGATCACGCCACCTATGCCCCCCACTCGCTTTTTCGTTTTTGTAACTATTGTGTTGGAGCCGGTCGCTCCTTAAATAAATGCATATATTAGTTAATAACTAAATGGAATCCTCTCTTTCTTTTTCCCAGTAAGAGACTCCTACGGAAGCCAACAGTACATAGACAGATAAAGCACATAGGCTATAGTTATTAACTAATATATGCATTTATTTAAGGCGCCAATTTATAATTGTAACAAATAGTATTTGAATAAAAACATTCAATCGGGTAAAACACGGGCGTTGCCCGGGTCATTCGGCTAGTTAAATATACGAGGGAGATACTTTATTTTCATTTGCAGAGAATCCTTAGTAAATCCAGGTCTAAGAAATTTATTTTCCTCCAATTTACCCAGAATGATCTATTTATTAACTTGCTTTTCTTAATTAAGTTTCCCTTTATATAAATTTCATATTTACCATTTAATGTGATCGGCTTTAAAAATTATAATAATAACAATGCCTTATTACACTGTTATTCCTGCCTGTACCCTACATTTCTGTTCTCGGAGAATCTGTATAAGGCTAAAATGTCTTAATAAAGCTTTTTTCTTGTTGTTATATGCGCGAGAAAATAAAATGAAGAAGCTTTATATGATTTTGTTGTCGTTAACAATAGTCCATGCAACTTTAAATCGACTTACTAGAGAGAATGGTCAAATATTTTAAAATTAATTTTCTTTCTCATAGACACTCAGACAAACCTTAAGGAAGTTGTACCTTTTAGCATGTATATCGAGATTCAGACAATAACTCTTAAATATATTTGATACACAGTGACCTTTATTGAAGATACACGAGATATTTAAGTGTGAACAAAATTACCTCTGTCTCCTTAAAAAAAAAAAAAAAAAAAAAAAAAAAAAAAAAAAAAAAAAAACAGAACACCGACGAAATTGAATACTTTACACTTCTTTAAGTTTTACCCATGAGTTTAGGTTTGCAATTATTTACATGATTATGCCTAAACTGAGATGGGAAATGTCTTTAATTATTAATATAATTTATCACACACATTTTTTCAACACTAAAGAATATAAGCACAGACAAACTTTATTAAAGAATATATACAAATAATTTTTTCATCATTTCGAAAAGAGTGTCATTAAAGATGGCATTAATTATTGAGGTTGTAATTAAAGCTTTTCAATATTTAAGAATCTTGGCAACGCGCTAATGAATAAGATTAAAACAGAACGCGATGTGTTTGTTCTTTTTATTTTCATAAAAGTAAATGTATTGGTATTTTTAAGCATTTGAGAAAAGTAAGGCTGTAGAGGAATAGGAAAAATTGAAGATGCCTCTAATGAAGGAGAAAAATCTACAAGAATTGATACTACATTCAAATTAAAGACTGTCTCAAACACAGAAAAGTTAAAAATACCGAAAAAGCTTGTAAATAATCGCCAAAAATAATGAACACCAAGTAGTTTGAACAAATAAGAACATCGAAAGAGATAGGATTTTGAGGAAAGATATAATTAATGATAATTAAAAGGCGTTTGATGAATCTTAAAAATCACTTTAAATAAAAAGTAGAAAGATAAATTGAAAGGCTTGAAATATAGTGTATGAAAGAAGGATTCGATAAGGCTAGTTGTTCTACCAGAAAGATGTCAAGTCTGTAGAGAAGAGGAAGAATTCAAGGTCCTGAGAACAGGACAGCTAAGAAGTGTCAGATATCGGTGCAGCCGCAGGAGATGACAATATTTTGATGAGGCGCTGGGCAAAGAATGGACAATGGCGAGAGGGTCTGCGTGTGGACTCCAGTCACAGAACAATGCTACAAGAGTTGAATTTGACGGAACTAATTGCCTCCATATTCAGGCATAAGACACACCGCAAGTGTTCTCAGGCTTTGTCAGCCCGGCCAATTGTTTCCAATTGAAACTTTGCATGCCACTCGAGACCCCTCGGTGGGTCAGTTTCCTGACTAGGGCTTCCTTCTCTTTCTTCAATAGGTGCCTGAGCTCTTTGAGCTTGGCCCGTTTGGGCAACTCGTTGGGAGGTCATGGGTCAGGTCGCCTAGCTCTTATCAGGATGGGACTGACTGTCTGCCGTCTACTGAGCTCTGATCTTCCTTCCGTCGATCATCCTTCGTTCCTTCACTTATTTCTTTTGGTTATTTCCTCATGAAACCATTGGTACATAAACTATGCATAGTAATCTTGAAATATTCTAATTTATTTATCATATAAAGATTTTTTCAGAATACTATAGAGATATAAAATATCAAAAAAACTTACGCAATGTACCTTACCTTTTGTAATAAAGAAACGTATTGCGTAAGTGTTTTGATTTTTTATAGAAGTACATCGCAATTTTCTTATATCTGACTATAAAGTTAATATTAATACTATCAGTTATGGTCATAGAATATTTTGATTTTTTTTTCTTGACCATTAATTTTTTTTACTTTAAAGAAAGCCAGTACAATATCACATTTGTACTATTTTTTCACATTGTGTAGCGTTCTCACGCAATTCTGGCCTTAACTACCCGTTTCATGATTTTTCAGGATGCCTTAATGACCAATTTTTTGGTCGTTGAGGTACAGCTTGCACCACGCTGATGAGGGCCAACAGCCCCAAACGCGTCCGTGGTTAGCTTTTCTTGATTAATCAAGAATGAGTATTTGGCCAATTCCGAAATAATTAAAAATCAACGAGAATAGTTGATATTTATTCCGTTTAGTTGCACGATAAGGAGATGTCTTTTCTTTAATTTAAAGAAAGCCAGTTTACTTTTGGATATTCGTCTTTTATATTGTTCTCTCTAAGAATCTTATGAGATTTTCTCTTAATTCTTTAATAGCTCACCTATATACATTTTAGTTCGTGTTTTGTTTTCAATGGAATACGATTCATTACCACTTCACCTATCCCGTAGAATTGCCATATATAATGGGATCTTTACGGAAAATGTGTAGTATATTTTTGAATAAAAACTTAAATTCGAGGAAATAATAACTTTTCACACTTCAATTTCTAAATTAATAGCTATTACTCTCAAGTGTAAATCTCTTCAGCCTTACGATTTAAGATATAGGCGGTGTTAAAATAAAAACATAAAGCCTCCAGGGAAAAGATTCTTTTAAAAATATTTTTATTTAAAAATATCTCGAGCTTTCGGGCAAGTAAGCCCTTCTACGGGAGAAACTATTTTACATACTTAATACGCCTATAAAATAAGATTTAAACTTAAATAAAGTTCTTTAGTTGTTTACATTTGTTTTAAGGCATGATGATTATGCCTTATGTTTTTATTTTAATACCGATTCAAGGGATTATTTGATCGAATATAGGCGGGGTCTTAATACAATATTTATTACCATATGATACTAATTTTTCATTGAATTAATACAGAACATTTAAAAGACCTTTCGGCTTCTAGGCCATTCCACTTAAGAGACAAAAGAATTACCAGATATCACGTCCTACGCTAACGGTTCTCAATAAATTTTAATTGGATAAACTATATCACGACTATAGACCAACTTGACTAGGAAGATCAACTTGTATGAACTCCATTTTAGGTCTGTAGTGATTGTATATGCTGATTGTTTCTTTAAAGAAGAAAAGTGCAGTACATATGTAAATATGTTGCATGAGAAAAAAAAAGAAAGGTTATGCAAATATAAAAGAATAGATATTAGATGTGTGTTGAAGAGTTGTGCTGTGAATAATATGCTATTTTTAATATCAATACTTGACATTTTTCTATTCTTATTTTTCACATATATATACGAAATTATATTATTTCTGCAAACATATGGTTCAAATTAACTTACCTTATTATATTATCCATATTGTTGGTTCTTTTGACACAATAAAAACATTTAAATGAAAAAACAAATTTTCTTTTCCTCTTTTCTTGTACTTTTTATCGTGAAGTTTGATAACGTAGTAACATATTGGATATGAAAGTTGCATATCACGGAACACTATATCATCATCGAGAAATACCAATTTTGCATAATGTGAGTTAGCGGCCGATATGGGCCCATACAACTTCTTCTTTCTTATCTCCACTCAATCATATTAGGGTATCAAGCTTGTAAAGCTTGTTGATGGTGTCTGCCGGGGATGAGTAGAGTTCATCAATGGATGAGTCAATACAGTCAATAATATATTTAGGGCTTGCAGGTTGAGAATTTCACTTAGTACATAGTGGGAAAACCTTGCAACCATTCTGGAAAGTCATTGTCCATAGATGACCAGGCTTAAGTCTGGAAATCAAAGACTGTTGTTCTCTTGGGAGGACAGAACCGGTGCTTGTCTCTCCTTCTCTGTACCAGTTATGTGCTGCATTAGATTTCCATTCCTGTAGAGCCCATACAACTAAAATATAGGTTTACGGACAAATTCTTGGAATGGAAATTTTGCCGGAGGATATTGATCTAAAGAGAACGGGAGAGGCGAACTTTGTCTCTTTAAAGTCTTGGAAGTTTGCTGCATATCATTAGATATTATCATAGGTGAAATAACACTAGAATAGCTTTAACGAGTAATCTAAAATATACAAATAGAGCAAAAAAAAAATGAGAGAAAAAACGATTTCCAAATATACAAAAAAAAAAACTATTAAATAGGGGGTTATTTAAAGAGAGAGGAAAAGAAGGTTAAATCTCCCCAAATGGTAGGTTGGAGAGGAGCAGCTGGTATCATGAGATTTCTAAGAAGGAGGGGATCCTGGCAGCTCATTATGCTGAGAGCACCTGCAGCAGAGGGTGGGCAAGGGGCGCATAAACCAATTCCAGAAGATCTGGTGGCCCCCGGGATGGCGCCATCTCATGTCAGCAGACGATGATTTAACCCCTTCCTTCGAAGCAGACGCCCCGTTTTACATAAATTCTCTGCCAGTAATTAGAGAAGATAGCTGAGATGTCTGACGCCATTGTTAGCTTAGAGGACACTCGTGTTCTTGGAATCCTTAAAACACTAAACATCTCTTTGTCTACTCTTCTTTTTTGTTTTGAAAATCTTCAACTATTTGAAGAGTTTGTCTATTGGAAAATTGGAATTTCATGACCTTTTAAGTGTTTAAACTTTGAAGGTTTCAAAATACTACACTTTATAGTAAAATATTAACCTTTTATATATCTACGCTTGATATGTATGTATGTTGAAATTAGTTTTATACTAAATTTTCTGTTTTGAAGTAACAAAAATTCGATTATTGTCAGGTTTTAGGTTAATATCTTTTCAAAATAAATTCTTCAGCCATTTAGGAAAATATTGGAAGTTTTTTGTCATGAAGCACAGAAAAAAAGACCGCGTGCGCAAGTTAGAAATATCTCTTGAAAAGGTCTTAGACTAGTTTCAAAAGAACTTCTTCAGTAACTTGCGATTTTGATAGAATTTCTAATAAGAAGAAAAGTGAAACGGCGATCTGAAGCATAAAAATTCAGATGGATCAAATCCAAAGTTTCTCTTGCAAGAACTCCTATAGGTATTCACAAATATTAGCGCACTTTCTGTTTATGGAAGCGAATCTCGCTAAAGAATTAAGCATTCCATCTTGGGCAGGTGTTGATGGGCCGTATAGAAAGAAGCCACAATGGCCCTTTCCTCTGTAATGAGCAGCGATTGTCCAGACCTCATTCTGTGCAGTGCCTAATGAGCATCTTCTTCCGTTTTTACTTGTTCACTGATCGCTCAACTGCATCGTCTTTCACACTTCTTCCACAATCCCTGAAGAGCTCATCTTGTTTGAAAACAAGCTTTTTTGTACCTTTTACACGTTCAAAAAAAAAGTTGTTTTTAAAGGTCAAAAACCTTAGTTTTGACTTTCATTCAATTAGCACTGAAGGATTTCTCCTAATAATTGCTTCGCTTGGGAAAAAAGAATCCGATATATATTCTTATAGAAAATAATTATTCCTAATAAAACGTTATTAAATATATTCTTACCATGAAAAAGTTTCATTCAACATGTTTACTGAATATATCAATTTGATTATTAATATATCAGGTATTTTTATTGATAATAAATTAAAATAAATTTTGTCTATGAGAGTAAAAGTATTATATATACGATATACGTATTACGATACGTATTATATATACGAATCACAGAAGAAACTTAAATTTAGAAAAATGACGTTACAATCTAACAACGTAACGTCAAAAACGTTATCACAAAATATTGATAATAAAACAGTACGTATCATGGATTACGATAGATATGTAATTTTGTCGTCAAGGATCAATTTAGTTGGCTACGTCATCGACAATCTTTAATTGTGATTCCTTACGTGACTTCTTGAAACTTCCTTTAGATTGATGACGTGTCTTTAAATTGCTATTTAGTTTCTTGTACACAGTATTGTTCGACTACAGAGCTGAACACAACTTGTTCAAACTGGTTGTACAAATGTGTATTGTTAGTTTAAATACACACACACTGGAGATAGGAAAATTGATGTTCGAACAAAATTCTATTAGACAATGGTAAAAATAATTCACATTGAATCTTAAATATTTACTAAATCAAAAAGATTTCACACACACACACAAAAGCCTTTAATAAGACACACAGGTCTTACAGAGGATTCTCCTTGGGGTTACAAGACGGAGAAACCTATGAAAGTGGGAAATAAAAAATGGAGAAAGATTATATACATATGGTAAATATATACAGATCATAAGAAAGAATAAAAAATAAATAAAAAGAATAAAAAAATAAAAAATAAAAATAAAAAAATTTGGAAATATGGATGGGAGAAGTGGAGAGCGAAAAGAGGAAAGAAACCAGGTATTTACATAAAATCAAAAAGATTTTCGTTCAAGACTTTTAAACATTAGGAGAGAATAATAGATAAGAAATATATGGATCACTATGTATATTTAGGTTGGAATTATTCATTATTTTTCAGTATAAAAGACCTATTTCTACAATTAATGAACTGGTGATGAAAAGTGTTGGGAAGGCTTGTTCATCAGTGGAGAACATTTCAAGCAATGGATGATAAATTGACGAATTTTCTGGGATGGTTCACCATTGATGAGTCAAAAAACCTTCCCAAATCTTTCATATTCAGTTTACTAATTATAAAAAATTAATCCGATATGTTAAAAAGAAATTGCGTTGAATAATTTTATCTACAGAATAATATTTGTTAACAGAGGAAATATAGAACAAATAGATGTAAAAAAAGGAGGAAGTGTAGCGTTACAAATGTTGGGGGTAAATCCAGAGAGAAACAAAAGGAAAATAACAATTCTAGAAAGAGAGAAAGTTTGGGTTAATGAGTGCGGATGAGGGAGGATGAAATGAAGCTATGGCAGATTTGCATATGCGGTCGGGCAGAGTAAACAGCCCGGTCACGCTATGGTCCTGAAATTGCTTCAGGGAGATAATTGGCTGGCTACCCAGTGGTGCAAGAGCGACGTGAGCTGAGGATCGATTGGCCGGTCCTGGCTGCAGCAGTCTAACTTCCATTATCTACTGGATTACCTAGCTGTACTGCTACTGGGTTACTTACCCACTGCTACTGGATTACCTACCGCTACTGAATCCTCTAACTACCGCTAGTGGATCTCTCCGTTACCTACCTCTACTGGATCTCTCCGTTAACTATGCTACTGGATTACCTACCGCTACTGAATCCTCTAACTACCGCTAGTGGATCTCTCCGTTACCTACCTCTACTGGATCTCTCCGTTAACTATGCTACTGGATTACCTAGCTGTACTGCTACTGGGTTACTTACCCACTGCTACTGGATTACCTACCGCTACTGAATCCTCTAACTACCGCTAGTGGATCTCTCCGTTACCTACCGTTACTGGATCTCTCCGTTACCTACCACTACTGGATCTCTCCGTTACCTACCGCTACTGGATTACCTACCGCTACTGGATCTCTCCGTTACCTATGCTAATGGATCTCACCGTTACCTACCGCTACTGGATCTCTCCGTTACCTATGCTAATGGATCTCACCGTTACCTACCGTTACTGGATCTCTCCGTTACCTATGCTAATGGATCTCACCGTTACCTACCGTTACTGGATCTCTCCGTTACCTATGCTAATGGATCTCACCGTTACCTACCGTTACTGGATCTCTCCGTTACCTATGCTAATGGATCTCACCGTTACCTACCGTTACTGGATCTCTCCGTTACCTATGCTAATGGATCTCACCGTTACCTACCGTTACTGGATCTCTCCGTTACCTATGCTAATGGATCTCACCGTTACCTACCGCTACTGGATCTCTCCGTTACCTATGCTACTGGATTTCTCCGTTACCTATGCTACTGGATCTCTCCGTTACCTATGCTAATGGATTTCTCCGTTACCTACCACTACTGGATCTCTCCGTTACCTACCGTTACTGGATCTCTCCGTTACCTACCGTTACTGGATCTCTCCGTTACGTACCGTTTCTGGATTACTTACCTGCCTAATGAAGTCTTCATATTGCCCTAAAGTCTCTGGAACGATCGCCTCACCCAATACGATCTTAATTCCTTTGCGAAAATTGCCTATTTCTTCAATATCGTTCATCTTTTACCAATAGTTTGTGAAGAAGTAATCGAATTCTTTGTTTACCGTTCGATTGGTTTCATATGCAATACATTAACTCTTTTCAACCATTCTGTATCTTTATTAGTAAGGATTCGAAAACTATTTTCTAGCATTGAACTATCAATCATAATTGTTGGTCTTTTATAGATGGAAAAGAAGTAGTCAAATTGAAAACAAAATACTTCTTTCTCAACTCTAATTGTCAGAAATATCAAAATTATTTCTTTAATCTAAATATAAAGACGTTTTTTTGTATTTGAAGATAATTGAATAGAGTGAGAGAGAGTAAAAATTTATTCCAGTTTTCTTGTTAGGTTAGGACTTATAGGTCTCGTTTGAATAGTTAAGATTTTGGTACATTATATTCACTCATAGATAAAACATAAGTTGTACCTTTTAGCATGTTTTCGGGATTCAGACAATAACTCTGAAAGATATTACAGTGACCTTTATTGAAGATATACGAGATAACTTCTTCAAAAAAGTAGACAACCGGCGACAACAAAGATTTTCGATTTCCTTAAGTTTTGTCCATGAGTGTATTTGGATGCAAAACTCTTGAGTTGGAGTTTTTTTTTTTTTGCCAATGATCGATCATCCACGTTTCTTTCTGTCTTCCTTGCTATGGAGTTCGAGAGGGAGAGATAGACCGTAGGTCTACTTTCTCTTTTTTTGTGTGAATGCATACAACTTTCTTAAATATATTCTAAAGAAAGAAGAACTCGTCAGATTTGTTGGATTTCTTGAAAGATTGATCTCTCTTTTCTGATATATTATCATTATAAAGGAAAAATCTTGTTTTGTTCAGGCGGATTCTGTATTACGGACCTAATACTCTATTTATAAGGTTGTCCGAAAAGTTCGTAAACATGATTATGATTTATATTTTGCAAGTGTTTACCAACTTTTGGAACAACCTTGGTAATATTGGTAACCTTGGTAAAATTATAACAGAATTATTATAGAAGAATGATTTAATCTCTGATGTTCTATATCAAGGGTAACCAATCAGCATGTGGGCAAAATTTCAGAATTACAAGGTTGTCTCAAAAGTTCGTAAACACTTTCAAAATATAAATCCTAATATGTTTATCAACTTTTGGGAAAACCTTATAATTCTGAAACTTGGCTCACCTACTGATTGGCAACCTTTGATATAGAACATCAGAGATTAAATCATTCTTCTATAAGAATTCTGTTATAATTTTACCAAGGGTGCCAATATTACCAAGGTTGTCCCAAAAAAAAAAGTTAGTAAATACTTTCAAAATATAAATCATAATATGTTTACGAAATTTTGGGACTGTATATGAATATTAAAAGTTGTCATTACACGATCTAATTTATAAGTACTCACTTTTGTAAAACTAAAAAAAGTCTTGAACTAACCTAATGCAACTTCGAATAACGTCTACCTTTAGGAACACCAAGAACATTGGTATTTTAAACAATCTTTCTAGATAATAGACAATTAACACAATTTTATTGACATCTTGTCAATACCTGCAAAAGTACAAAGTCTGCACTATTTTAAATATATAATTATTTACATATATTTTTTGAAAATAGAGCAATCCATAAATAAATCTTTAAATAAAAAGGCATATATTGGATCAAAATATAATATTTTTTACCAATATTTCAGTTAGCTGAACGTCAACCTTTACCAAGGTATTATAACATACAGGTTGACACGCATTAAATATGTTATAATACCTTGATAAAGGTTGGCATTCAGCCAACTGAAATATTGGTAAAATAAACGATATTTTGATCCAATATATGCCTTTTTATTTAAATTATATATATATGCATGATACTATGTACAATAAATATGGCGCCTCAACCACCGCTGCAGAGTTTGGTGGATAATCGCCAGCACGTCTCCAGCAAAACCACGCATTCTATAAATGTTCTACAATTAGTATCGCCTTAAAAATCATTTCTATTATTCAACCACAAATGGCTACATCCATTACTTCTGAAGTATCCATTCTGTAAGATACACATTGTCATTATAGCTTCCATTCAATAATGAATTATTTCATTACCTCATAGCTCTTTATGTACTCTTTACCATTGGCTAATGCTTCTTTCTAGATGGCGTCATTCTTTTATGACCCCCTCAATGTTTCCTAAGCCTGTGGCAATTGCAGAATCTTTCGTGCGGAATACAACATTCATAAATGTAAATTGCTTCAACAACCTTCACGACCTTTATTACCAGACAGATTAGCGCTATATGGACCCCACATGACAACCTCCCATATAGGACGAGAAAATTCTCTATGTAAAATGTATTCGACTTTTCAGTCATCCAACTTTTTATTCAAAAATGCAACTTTATACTTGTTTATGAATAACAGGTTTGAATTAAATATACTCTGACTTTCAATCTGATTCCATTTATTTAAAAAATGGCAGCTTTCGTTAAATCAAAAATCCTATCATAAGTTTTAGGTTCGTCTTCTTTTAATGTTACCATGAAGTTTTGTGTCTTCTTGTTTAAATTCTTCCTTATTACTTGTGGAAAAGACGAAATATCTGTGAATTTGACATGATACTAGAACGACATTTGCAGATTAGCCCGCATGTTTTGCTTTTAAACGAAAAGTCGAAATTTATTTTAAGGAGAAATAACGATTATTTCTAACCTTAGGGATGAAGTATGAAAGGATGAATTGTGAATTGTTCTCATCCCTGGATACTTCATTTTTCCAATTATCATTACACTTCACACTTCATCCTTTCATACTTCATCTCTAAGGTTAGAAATAATCGTTATTTCTCCTTAAAATAAATTTCGATTTTTCGTTCAAAAGAAACACATGCGGGATAATTTTCAAATGTCGTTCTACAATCATAAGCCGCATTATATTGGATTGATATGATACTACTAACCAAGATAAATATTTTTGAGCGTATATTAAAGAGTAAATCATAACACGACTAAACTGGGCAAAAACCTTTTGACCATAGAAATCTTTCAAGCAAACCTTAGATACGATATGAACAAACGAAGCTACGTATAAAAAGATGGAATAAGCGCATTGACGGATGAATTGTAAATGTCTAAAGAACTTGTGTCGGATGCCATCATGGAATCCTCACAGAGGGTGGTATTTCTCTCGAGTTTGGCGCCAAGGAAAGCTGTCAACAGTGGTGCCAGTTGCGATCTCACGGCGCTATTGATTACCATGACGTCATAGGAGGTTCAATCAACTCCTAGCTCTCTTCTCATTGGCTAGGCACTCCTAAGCCTCCCATTGGTCGAGCCGGAGCACCCAATTAACGTGTAGGACGTGATTAATCCAAAACCCACGTGCGTTTGACTGGCGTCTAATTGCGAGCCTTGGTCTGAAACCAGTTGGTTAATGGCAGGGTGTCTTCTCCATTGATGATAGCCTTCGCTTGTTTGTTCTGCTGCTATCTTGTTAGACTTCCGTCCACCTCAGCCTCTTGTAATTGTACCATTTTGTTTACCACATCTGCTCCAGCGTTTAGTTCTTTCTTTTGTTGCTTGCTCTCATCCTAGCGAACAAATCGTTTTTATATTTTAAAATATGCATTCTTCGTTAAAACAGTGGTGATGGTGTCTTGTCCATTCATATAGCAGTCCAATCATCTCTCCCATTTTCTTCTGTGTTCCATTTATATTTAATTGCAAGATGTTCAGGGTCCTCGTAGCATATTTCCCACCGAACTGCAAGCCCCAGGGCGTCGGCTTAAAACAGTCCGTAAAACACTCCAACATGTATTAGACTTTTCAATGTTATACAACCCAATTTGTCTTAAATCTCCAATTTTATACAAAGGAATATCGAGAAATTTCAATAGAGGTCGATTTCAATGTAGTTTTATCTTTTTGACATCTTAAAAAATATAGGCGTGGACACATTTAATGGACAGATTTGATAGATAGACAAACAATTGTCAATCAAACGAACGATTAAATTATGGAAAAAAAAAAACGCTCGACAGGTTTGAATGTGTGTGTAATTAAAATTGAATTATCTATAGAATGTATCGATGTTTTTGTGTTTTATAACACTCAGATATTTGGATTGTTTCGTAACCTCTAGTAACAGGGAAGATTTGTGGATACCTCTAACCTCATAGGTGAGATAAAATGTCTTCTCTTTAGAACTCTAGATAGAAATCCTGTTGGGAAGATAAGCCATACCTCTCACGTTAAAAGAGATGGTGAAACTAAGCCCATCTCTTTCTCTTGACTGTCTCTTCAATTTAAAGAATTAATGTCCAGTCGGCAAAATGTCAATCAATGTTTCGACCATAGAATTGGTCTAGACCAGGGATCGGCAAAAATTTGAGCCGGAAGAGTCAAAAATTAAAATTTACAAAATTTCATTTTTTTTAAAGAGCCACAATTTTTTTTTTTACTGCCAACAATTAATAGTACACCTATCCCCCGATTTACACGGTACTTGTTTTACACGTTTTCGCTTTCACACGGTTTTCCAAATAAGTTTTTTTTTTGTTTTTATCGCACTATACTAAATGCGATATTCTACTCTATACTACCTATGTTGAAAAGAATATTGGGAGGGTCTGATTCATGAAGGGGCGAACACCTATTCAGATTTGACAGTTTAATATACACCTATCCCTCGATTTACACGTTTTTCTCTGGAACGTATCTACCGTGTAAATCGGGGGATAGGTGTATATTTTTGTATAAATAATTTTTGCTTATGTAATTAAAGAGTCTCAGGTTCACATCCAAAGAGCCGCATGTGGGTCGCAAGCAGCAGTTTACCCCCCTCTGGTCTAGACACTTTACCTGTCGAACATTTCTTTGTTGAATTCTGAGGATTCCATAAATCCCATGTACATCTCATGATATTAAAGCCGTGATTGACTGATTAGCCCGAAACCATGGTCTCCTGGTGGGTGTTCTCAATTTGACAAAAATCTGGTTTTGTGGCTTTGTGATTAACACGAGTCTATTGGCTTGCAGAGATGGTAAAGAGATGAATTTTTGCGTCTATTTTGAGAGGTATAGGTAACCTTTCTTTAAAACAAAATCTTATATAATGGTGGGGTTGTAATGACTTGTAGTTTGTATTAAAGACATATCTATATCCGTATAGCAAGCCTTTGCATCAAAAGGTGAATGATAATTCCATGAAAGCGTCATTCGGTAACTTTAAACACTCCAAAAGATAAATATTTATATTGAAAATCTACACAATAAAATAAATTCAAATAATCTCAATGTATAAACAATACCAATTTTATATGATACTAAAGAAAATACTAAAGACCAAGTTGTGTAAAATTATATTTTACATTCATAAAAAAAAATCCATTTATACACAAAAAAAATTGATCGAAAAAAAATCTCTTCTGAAAATAAATTAAAATTCTCTTTCCCCTTTTCCAAATGATAATAGGTGTGGGGAGGGGAAAGAATAAAAAAAATGAGAAAAAAAAAAGTTTTTCGAAAGTTGAGCTTCTCAAGACGATCTGTCACGGGAAAAGAATGGAGACAATTATCGGCGTCTTGAGATTAAACAAACAAAAAAGATCTTGACATTTTGGGACTCGGTCCATCATCCATCGTGGATTCATTAGAGATGTGGGGAAGGAATATCTATTAGCGCGGCGGTGGGTTTCCCAGAAAAACAACCAAAACGTCGCCAGCCATTATGGTAACCACTTCCTGACTTCCCACCAGTGGAACAATGGCGACCAATTTCACACCGCGACGATCCCGTGCTCATTTCCATAATGCGGCGACAATCTATTAGGTCCGGGCGGCGAGAGTGATTCTTTCTTGGACTTCACACAATGCCATTGGACTCCTGACATAAGGATTGAACTCCAGACATGAGGATTGGACTCCAGACATGAGGATTGGACTCTTCAGAATAGTGTTGGAACTGTGTTTCACACTTGAGGATCGGACTCCAGACATGGGGATCGGAAATGGACTCTTCAGAATAGTGTTTGAATTGGATATCACACCTGAGGAACGTAACTGGATTCTTCAGAATAGTGTTGGAACTGTGTTTAACACATGAGAATTGTACTTCAGACATGAGGATCGGACTCCAGACATGAGGATTGGAACTGGACTCTAGAATAGTGTTGGAACTGGGTTTCACACATGAGGATCGGAACTGTATTCTTGAACAGCATTAAAGTTAAACTTCAGAGAGTGGCGTTAAGATTGGGGATAATAAAATACTTAGCTCACAAAATACCGTTTGGAAGTCGAATTCTAGCTCTAACTTGTATGATTTCGTCCCAATATTCCTGAGTGGGGGAAAAAAAAACTCAAATCCAAACAACCCCTTCTAGTTGAATATCAATCTGAAATGTCCAAATCGTAAAGTCTGTGGAGGCCAAAACAGTTTCTGTGTTGGAATTGGAATTTATAGAGATCTCACATATGTAAAATAGACTTGAATTTTTGTTTTAGTATCTGAACGTCATATTTGAACTTCAATTAACCAACTCCCTGGGATTTCTTAAAGACAAGAGCAAATAAAAAACGTGGTCCTTTTCTTTTATTAAAAAATATACTTAACGTGCAATTATACGAATCAGGATTCACACCTCAAACCGATTTTTACACTAAATACGCTCTACCCTTCAGTGTAACATATAGAAGCAGAATCGTCCAATACAGTATTAAAGCTCAAAGAAGCGGTATGCTAGATTAAAAAACAATGGGAGGGTTAACCATTGATGAACCAAGCCCTTTCAATATTTTTTCAACGCAGTGAGGACAGTAGAAGTTTGATTTGTGTTAAAAAGAAACATTCGTGCTCAAATACTCACATTCCTCATATAACGGTGTGTATTACCTTTCTATAAAGGAGATATAGAGCATTCTGTAGCGATGTTTTAAAGAAGATCGAAGAGAGATATACCCTTCTGGTGATGATTGACAAAAAGAGAACCAGTATGCTTGGATCTCTTGTCTGACACTCGGAATGGTTATTCAACATTATTGGAGTGATATATGGAAGGAAGACCAGAAAAAGAAAGATCTATAGTGGAATTCATGGACAATTTTGGAAGATCTTACGATATTATCAAAAGATTTTCTCTTAAATACTTCCACACCTTATATATAGATTGCACGTTACTTTATATTAACACTCAGTTATATTTAAAATAATTTAGACATATCCTAACCACTAATATGAGCGTTTTGTAGATGGTAGAACGCCATCTAATGGAACAGAATTCAACTAAACGTTGTTTTGAAAAAATAGTACAAATGTAATATTGTACTGGGATAAGGTGCATAAATTAAGAAAAAGGCTTCTCCTTATCGTGCAACTGAAAGTTGCTAATGGCTTGCGCCATCTATCGGAATAAATATCAACTATTCTCGTTGATTTTTAATTATTGAGCTACAGCTTGCACCACGCTGATGAGGGCCAACAGCCCGAAACGCGTCCGTGGTTAGCTTTTCTTGATTAATCAAAAATGGGTAGTTGGCCAATTCTGGAATAATTAAAAATCAACGAGAATAATTGATATTTATTCCGATAGATGGCGCAAGCCATTAGCAACTTTCAGTTGCACGATAAGGAGATGCCTTTTTCTTAAGTTGATTTAATCTGTTCCTTGATATTTGGCCAACCCATTTTCTTGATAAATCAACCCAGTTATAACAGAACTAGAGTTATAACAGCTTGTAGAGTATAGGGAAATCCATCCAACACGATTTTCTAGGGAACCAGCGGTTTCGAGAGTTGATGACTAAGTAAGGAAGAGCTGACTGGGCGGCCATGACAATTACAAATCAATTTGGCGAGGTAACGCTGTCATCAGGGATTCCACTTAACCTCATTTTATAGGAAGACCTCGCTCATTAGAGAGGAGTCTGACACTGGGCGACCTCCGACCTCAGCGACCCTCTCACACCATCTAAATGTGGCGAGCCGATTGTCACCCTAGACTCCCAGGGTACCGCATGGGTGCGTGCTTCGACCCATTCCGCCCGACCCACTTAGTTCCCATTAGGAGTGATCCACGCGACACCATCAAATGTCTCCAAAATTGAATCCTCCTCTTGTTCCTCTCAATCCATTTACACCGTTACGATTGTGTACACGGAAATAAATGGAGAAGTAAGTGTCGTGATACTGCTGTTTAGTTTTTACTTGATTTCTCTTTGCTCATCCCTCAAATCACCGTTAAATTCAACAACATTGTTCTGTTATACAATAGAACTTGATAATTCGAACGTTTATTAATTTGAAAACATCTTTAATTCAAATATTTATCTTAGTCCTTAGAATTTCTTAGAAATTCCGTTTTTTATTTCGCAATTTTGGATAATTCGATTATTTTTCAGGTCTCTTAAACTTCAAATTATTCAGGTTCAACTATATATTCATTATCTGTTGTTCAATTTAGTTTAACTACTTTTTCTTCCTTTAATATATCGTTTTTTTTTTTCTGTTGTCGCAAAGCCATGTCAATATGTTTTGCCATTGGTAACCTTTTTATCAAGAGATAAAAAAAAAAACTTTCGCAATGAGTTTGTTTTGGATGTTAATCAAACTCCTATAGCGCGAACGTTTTTTTTTTTAATTAAATTTCTTTCTAATGAATATAGTATATCTCTCATAATTTTCTTATAATAGGTAATCTTTCTTTTTCAACCTCATGAACATGTACACTATACTGTAAGAGATGGGGATGCTGTAAGAAAGAATGTGGTTTTTACGAGCTACTAGCCAAAGTGTATGATTTTTGAGCCTAAAAATATTCTGTAAGACTTTTTGATTTCACATTTGAACGACTAGAAGTAAAATTCAAATGGTTTCTTATAGTATATTTTTACATATTGAAGTTCAAATTACCTATTTCAGCACCATGTAATGATAACTAGAATGAATAGAAAGTTGCGACTACAGTTACTGTAAAAATACCACAGACCTTATGGCAATTACAATGTGCCAGAGTCTGCTTGTGTGTTTACCTTGATTCTCTGTGTAATAGGGTAAGACATGTTCAAGAATTGAACAGACCATAAGATATACTCCTAATAAAAGCCCTTTTAGATTAAAATACTACAAAATATAAAGAGTTACGAATACAGAGAGTTTTGAGTAAAAATATCAGGCCTACAAGGAAAAGTATCTTTTCAAAACCCTTTTAATCTCTAACTTTCGGGCACGGAAGCTTTTCTACAGGAGAAAACATGGTATAATGATTCGTCAATAGAACACGGGTTAAATCAGATACGATTTTACATATATCAACTCGTGTTCTATTGACGAATCATTATACCATGTTTTCTCCTGTAGAAGGACGTCCGTGCCCGAAAGCTAGAGAATAAAAATGTTTTGAAAATATATTTTTCCCTGGAGGCCTGATTAATTTTACACATATATTGATACAAGGTATTATTTTATTGAACAGAGAGTTTTGCTTTTAGTTATTTCTACTTTAATTTGCATAGGTACTATGCAAATATAAACTTACGGTTTCCTAAAATATGGCTATTCTTTAAACTCTCTCTTTATGTGTGTGTGTGAAGAGTCTCGAATACATAGTTTTGTTTGTTAGTTATTTCTACTTTAATTTGCATAGGTACTATGCAAATTTAAATTACGATTTCCTAAAATATCGCTATTCTTCGAACTCTCTCTAGATAATGGAAAAGGGCTTCGAAGGAAATGTTCCTAATGGCCTTAAGGAAGTTGACCAGGTTATCTTGGTGAAAGCCAGTGATGCCATGTTGGTCTAAGGGTTTCCCTGTCTCCATAGGAAAGAACTGCCACCGAGTGTGACTCGCGTGACAAGCCGTGTGTCAATGTTTTTGTATCGGCACCTGAATCAATTTTGGCGGTCCATCCCGGAAACGTGGATGCTTGGCTAGGTGAGCGTTCTCCGTGACCTTACCCCACCTTATGCAAATACTTCAGTGTCTGGCTTGGACTTTTCAGAGAGTCCTGACTATCTTCAGAACTTAGATTGACCATTTTAAAGGAGAATAATCACTTTCTAAGTTTAAAACATTTTATTTAGTGAGAATTTGCTTATCAGATGTCTCAAAAGATTCATCATTGTCATCGACCTAAAAAGGAAAAAAAAAAATACAAAATTGTCAATTTCTTTTCTCGGGGATTTTCATCAGTCTTATACAGATTCTCCGAGTAAAAGAAAGTATATACAGAAATAACAGTAATAGTTCCAATAATCAGTAATGTTATTTATAATGTATCAAATATGGTGAAAGAAGAAACAAAGGGCTTGGTATAAACTTATATATAAGCAAACGAGATTAAACAATTCCTTTTCTTTTCAAGAACAATAATTAGTAGTTTATAAATTAAATTGTCATCTAAATATAAAATTTGTAACAAATAGATTTATTAGCACTGTGTTTCTTTTCACAATGATATAATCAAATATACAAATACTTAGTAGTATTGAGACAGAAATTTGTAAAAGTACAAGTTAAAAATGAATATACAGCATAAATGGCCTTCTGCCATATTTACATAAATGCTCGTTTAATCACAGAAATAATAATTAAAAATCTGTGCTATTCTTAAAGTTGTTAAAATATCACCTTTTTTTATTATCTCCGTATATAGTAAAAACATTGATAATTATTAAGGCCTTAATAAGAAATTGTTATTGCGTGTAAATAAAAAAATATATATTTATGGCCTTTAAAATAATTATTTAGAACAAATATAAGTTTTAGAAAATGTTAAAATTCTCAATTATAGAAAAGTTAACGAATAAATTTAGGGAGTCAAAAGAAAATTAAAAAGAAAGTAATTAAAATAAGATGGCGCCTATTGTTTACCGCGTCGAAAATCTTTTGGCAACGACTACCAGGGTAACCGTATCTTTTCTTCAAATAAATTATTCACTGATAAAATAATGCAAAATACCTAGTATCATTCAATTAAAATGTTAAATTATGTTTTTCGTTCTATTTTTCTATCATCTAGCCTCATAAATATCTTTTTTTAATACTTGCATAAGACATAAAAAGGTATTTTAAAACGGCAGTATTTATGGTTCAACATAATTAACTTGAAAAGAGGAAAAACCTTTGGGAAAAAAAAATAATGCGAGATCCCGGAAGGGGTTTGTCCATTAACCCTAATTTTCCCTTGAAAACAAAGTGACTCTAGACAGGGAAGACTGGGGAAAAAACGATGGAATTATTCTTATTTTTAATTGCTTTCTCAATTCGAGACTGAATTTGAATGGAATTGTTTGTAAACTGTTCTCGACAATGGTCTTTGTCAAGTCTCTCTGTGATACTGGTAATGAGTATGCTCCCAAGACTCCTAGAACAATTTTTCTTCTATCTTATTTTGTTCAGCATTTTGAAAACAGGATGATTAAAATTGGCAAAAATTAAAAGTTTAGATATATTTAAAATCATTCAATGTTTCATATTCGAATTGATTATCGTTAAAAATGATGTATATTACATATTGAGATTCTATAAAGGTTTTAAAAGGTGAAACAAATTATGACAAAATTAAGTAAACTATTATGTATCTTTAAAGTCAGGTCTCCCGTCAAAATAGACGTCAAAGCTAGATGTTATCTATTGACCGTCGCCACAAACTAACGGCCTCAGGTCGATGACAAAGTCACAACTCCAGCTTTGGAAAACTTAAAAGCGTCCTCCTAGCGACTATGGTTTCAGGCTAATAGCCCTGGTCAGTCTTTTCATTAAATCCACAAGGGATCTGATGAAATCCTCACAATTCGCCAAAAGGTGTATAGCTGGTAAAGTAGCTAGGCCAAATCTATGGCCAAAATATATAGATGGAAACTTTGCCGTCAGGATATACTATTATTGTTTATAAATAATAGTAACTTTTATTTACGCAGTCTTGTCATTTCTTTGGGGTCTTGTTCAATTTTTTGGATTTTAGATTAAGGAGGATGTTTGTTGAGTTACTCACTTATAAACAAGGCTATTTAGAATTTTGACGAAAGAGTTGGTAAAGAAATGTTGGAAGAACACCAGCGCGGGTCAAACAAAGAAGAAGATTTCCTAAGAATCAATGCCTTCCAATCTCTGTTGTTGCAACCAGCAGCAGCTCTCTGCAGGGGAGGGACTTTTATGGCCCCGCGGATTGCACAAGGGAGGTTGTTGCTGAGTCAATTTCTTCACCTTGGGGTGTCGCTATCTGCGATTGTCAATCGTCTCAGAGACTGCTAACTGAATTTGCTTCTTTCTAATGTTATAATGAAAACAATGGTGGTGGTATCTTGTCCATAGAGCAGATCAGATCGGTACGTGCACCCTGATCACGATACCGGCCAACCGAGGTGCCTTGTACGTATGGTTGTCTTCTTCTGGATTGATGTTTGCCATATAAAGGGCTGCAAGATGGCCGGGAAACTATATATATGGTCCGGAGTGAGTTGGTGTTGTTACAGTTATTGCAGTTCCTATAGGATCTAGTCATGTCTGGGTTTATGTCTTCATTCCTTTAAAATGACCTGTTCTGATTCTTGATGAAAACAATCTCATGTATATAGGAAAGAACAAAAGTCTTAGTTATTCTGTTATTATTAGTGGCTATTCAATTTGGCAATTCAGTAGAACATCCATGAGAGGACACTCATGCTAGAGGACACCTCTCTACAAAGGACAGTTTTCATTATAAAAATAGTCATTTTTACTATTTAGAAAATTTCCAGTAAGAGGACACCTCTCCCTAAAGGATACTTTGACTCTGCAACTAGGTGTCTTTTAAAGAGAGGTTTTACTGTACATCCAAGCCCCATATGTGTAATCACGTCAATTACACTGAAATTTTTCCTTCCTTTTTCTTAAGGACATTGCACTTTCTATAAGAAAGCATCTCCTTATCTACTATCAAGCTCTTTTTGAGCATATGAGTGTGTGTGCATAAGCACTTTTAGCCTTAAATAACCTAATACTGGCATTAAAACAGTTAAGATCCCATTGATGTGCCTTCAACGTACAGCTTGCAAAGCTGATAAAGGTCAACACCCCGAAATAGTACGTGGCTGGATTGTTGAATAATATATAATGAGGATATTTGAAAGAAATTGTTAAATTTAAATAGTAAAATAAGTCTTAGAGTTAGTTCTATCACATAGCATATGATCTTTTTAAATCCTAATTTCACAATGACTTCTTTCGTGGTGTAATTTATAAACTATTATATTTAAAAATATATTATTTAATAATTAATAAATTGTCCAAATAAAATGATGTGGTCTATAAATTCCGCTACAAAGAAATCCAATATGCAAATTAGGTTATGCTAAAATTGATTTAATACTTTAAAAAAAAAACCTATATTTATCGCGTTATGTTATATGAATACACGAAAAATAAGTATTTTTTTCATAAAATATATCTTTCTAATGACAAAAAGGTATTTCTGCTGACCTGGCGACAAAAAGAAAATGAGACGGGTGCTGCCATCTCTCGACCAAACGACAAATTAAAAGGCAGACGATAACTATATTTCGAATTCTCCCTTATAACGTTAATATAAAAACTTTATTTCCATACATCCGAAGTTAATATATACATCAAACATCCTGAATTAATCAAATTTATTAATAAATCTATATTTTTCTTGAGAAAAAATTGTCATTTTATATATTTTACTAATAAAGTGGTCGCCTATTTTATAAATTTCAAAAGATTTTACAAACGCAATGTGTTTATTTATTCAAATATGATTTATTAGGACATTTAATGTTTCAAATGAATTAAATTGTGACAACACACTGTCTTCAAGGATAAGTTCCTTGCTTTATTTAAACGATCTCAAGTGTTCGGGTATTACAAACCCATCTACAGGAATGTACAGGCGTGTTGTTACAATTTATATTTCATAGGATTATATCTTCCGAAATAAATTAAGTATAGCTATATAACATTTTGATATACACCTATCCCCCGATTTACACGGTACTTTTTGTACACGTTTTCGCTTTTACACGGTTTTCCAAATAAGTTTTTTTTTTTTTTATCGCACTATACTAAATGCTACTGTGATTGAACACATGCGCTGTGTACATATCTCACGAAGAATCTCCCGAGCTTATGTGCTGACTACATATTTTAACCTGTTAATGCATTTTATTTTTATTTCTGTGTACACCTATCCCCCGATTTATACGTTTTTCTCAGGAACGTATCTACCGTGTAAATCGGGGGATCGGTGTATTCTGAAAATAGAGCAATCCATAAATAAATCTATTATTAGTGTATTCACTATGCGAATTCTTTATTTCTTTAGAGTCATTAACACACATGTATACACTCTATAATTAAAAAGGCATATATTGGATCAAAATATCATTTATTTTGACAAAAGTTACTATTTACGGGTTAACACACAAAAATGCAATATACGGGGGCCTACCGTAAGAGTAACTTGCACACAAATAAACCGTACACGCAAAAGTATAACACACACAAAAAAAAAAAAGTAAATAATAATTCACAATTAGTTAAATAAAAATAAAAAGTACTTATCTTTTATTTCTGCTTATGTAGGGATCGGACCGGGGTCACTCAGGGAATGCGTAGAGAACACCAAGCACGTAAAAAAAAAAAAAATAACGAAGAGAGCACTATAAGTGTCTGCACAAGATTTTAAATCACAAATGCCCCCACGCATTCCCTTCAACCCCCTTTATATACAAACATGGCCACATTCGTCCAATTAGAATGCTGGAGAGATCGGTTTACTTATCTGATAAAACAACGTTCTTCGCACTAAAGAAATAGGATAAGATAAGAGTGCGAATATTTGTCAATATAATTTGACAAAAGGTCTCTTTCCAAAAAAAAAAAAAACTAACCAATCTACCAAACATTCTTATTGTCCCGTAAGGAAAACCTCCCGCTATTCGGGAGGGAAAAGCTCACGGGAGCCATGTTATAAAGATACAAAAAAAAACTAAAGAGAGGAGAAGTAGGCATCCAGGTCGTTCCATACAGGTGCCTTCCATCTTGTTCCTCCCAAAAAGAAAATAACCAAAGATCTGCGCAAACTACGTGAGTTACCATGAGTGATTACCAAGCACACACATATATAATATGCTTTAATAGACAGAGTTTAATGGGGGACTAATAAGCTCTCATCTGGGATCGGCAGGGCGAGGATTTGGTCTCAGAAGATAAGGGCTGAAATGTGCCCTGTCGAACGCCCCATCGACCACTGTAGGTTCGTCATGAGGATCTCCTTTCTCCTGGTCGGGAACAGTCTTGGTCTCTAACGGTGGTGTGGACATCTCTCGGCGGGGAGAGATACGACAGGCACTCCCACCTTCCCGAGCCAAAGGAATCATCCTTCTCCGAGGATAGCACTCGCGTTTAGCAGCTGTGGGCTTTCTATGACGCATGCCCCTGAATGCCTTCATCCTGTCAATATGCACAACTTGTTCATCGTGCAAATTGACTCCGCGCACTCTGAAATTTACTTCAGACACCTTAGCTACCACACGGAAAGGTCCATAGAATTTTGCGGAGAATTTAGAGGACCCCTTGCCCTTAGGAACAGCCAACAATACCAAATCCCCCGTCTCAAAGGTTCTCACAGTCTGCGTTTTATACTTCTTGACTCGTTCATCAT
Organism: Cordylochernes scorpioides; assembly: GCA_030710605.1. Taxonomy (NCBI): domain Eukaryota; kingdom Metazoa; phylum Arthropoda; class Arachnida; order Pseudoscorpiones; family Chernetidae; genus Cordylochernes; species Cordylochernes scorpioides. The sequence goes on along the minus strand of CP092880.1, from coordinate 12,772,537 downwards.
AGTTTTCAGACAGGAATTTCCTAACAGTTTCCCTGGCATCTTGCATTTCCTTCAATCTCTCCGCCAAGGATGGCTTTCTGAATTCGCTCACATCTTTATCGCTAACTTCATGATTGACTGCGTCGTAACCAAAGAGCATGTAGTGGGGGCTCTCACCTAACGCTGAGTGCACGGCATTATTGTACGCAGCAACCGCCGCACCGAGGTTGTCTTCCCAATTCCTGCTATTGGCATAGTGACGCAGAATGGAACAAATGGTGCCATTAACTCTTTCAACGATCGAATTGCAGGTAGGACGATAAGAAGTTGTGGATAACTTTTTAATACTATATAATTTACATATCTCTCTGAAAAGGTCTGACTCGAATGCAGCTCCACGGTCAGATAAGATTTCTTTGCACGTTCCATATCTGTTCACTATCTTATTGACAAACTCGAGCCCAGCAGTCTCTGCGGTACAATCCCTGACGGGGATAACCTCAGCGTACCTGGTAAAAGCATCAATGAACACGAGTAGGTATCTATTCCTGTTCCTAGACAAGGTAAGAGGACCCACGAAGTCTACGCATAACCTTTCGAAAGGGTAGTTAGCGGGTTGAATGGGCATATTAGGAGCTTTCTTAAGCCTACCATTGTTCTCGGCACACACTGGGCATGTCTTCACGTACCTACGTACATCAGACATGGCCCCCTTCCAATAGTAATGGCTTAAGACCGCGTAAAGTGTTTTCTCTACTGAGAGGTGCCCTCCTATGGGACTGTCATGGCACCTTTCCAGAATGGTATCGCGGAGAACTGGAGGTATTACGATTTGCTTCACCATCCTTCCCTTACGAGTGGGTCTACTGTCTGGACTGACCTTGACGAGATATCGGGTGGACTTGCTTATAAAATACGTGCCATCACCCTCTTCTACCTCACTATCAGTGCTCAGAGCCCTCTTGTAGATGTTTTTCCATATAGGGCAGTTCAGCATGGACTTCTCATAGTTGGGAATGGTAGTCACCCCTCCATAGACATCGACCACAGCAACCTCAGTATTATAGGTGTCGCGGGACAGCCAGTCAGCCATCGCATTCTCCTTCCCTTTTACATGGAAAAATGTTAATTCCCTGTCCTGTAGCATCAAGGCCCATTTCATGAGCCTACGATTTTTATTCTCTAGTGACTTAAGATATTGCAATGGTTTGTGATCACAGTATATCTCCACCTGCTGACCATAGATGTAGTAGTCAAACTGTTCAATTGCCATAATAATAGCCAAACACTCCTTTTCTATTGTGCTGTAGTTTAACTCTGCACCTCTGAACTTATGGCTGTAGAAACTAATAGGCTGCGGAGTGCCGTTCTTCAACTGTGATAACATACCGCCACATCCTATGTCGCTAGCATCAGTGAATATTAGGAACTTTTCCCTGTAGTCAGGATGAATTAGGATGGGTGCAGAGCTAAGACAAGTCTTTAGCTTGTCATACGCACGCTGCGCTGCCTCGTTCCACTCATACCTGGTGCCCTTCTTAGTCAACTCATATAAAGGGGCCGCTATTTCAGAGAAACCAGCAATGAATTTCCTATAGAAACCAACAGCTCCAAGAAAGCGTCTGACACCTGATACAGTTTTAGGAGGACTCATGTTTTTAATCTTTTCGATGTTGTTCTCCTTAGGATGAATGCCATCCTTGTCCACTCTGTGTCCCAAGAAGGTCACTTCTTCCTGAAAGAGCTGGCATTTGCTCGGCCTCACTTGAAGCCCATATTTTCTAAGCCTGTCCAACACCTCAGTTAAGTCAGCCAGATGCTGCTCCAACGACTCCGAGTATATCAGAACGTCGTCAATAAAACATTGGCAATTCTTGCCCAATAGGCCGCTTAGGATACGATGCATTTCTCTCTGAAATACATTCGAAGATATCTTACAGCCCTGAGGAAGTCTCGACATCTCAAATTTTCCGAAAGGGGTTTGGAAAGCGAAGCATTTCGTTACGTTACTATCCAGCTTCAGCTGATAATACCCACTGGCTAGATCCAAGGTACTAAAATATTTAGCACCTCCCACAGCTGCCATGGCGGTGTCTATCCGGATCATGGGATAATCTTGATTCCTTAATTTATCGTTGACCTGTCTAAGGTCCAGCACGAATCTCAAGGAACCGTCAGGCTTCTTGACAAGATGTACTGGACTGTTCCAATCAGATCTGGATCTTTTTATGATACCGCTCTCTAAGAACTTGTCTAAAAGTACCTTGTACGGCTCTAACAAACTATAGGGAATAGGATACTGCCGCCTAAAAGTAACGTCATTTATGTCAACGTCAATTTTTATCGGCGGAACCTTAGCTGCTTTTAACGCTGCGACATTTTCCACGAACATATCTGATCTTTGTTGCAGTATGTCGCGGACAAGCTGCTGATGTTTGCCATTAACTTGGCCAATATCTACCAGTTGCCAGTCTTCAGTCGCCGCAGACATTACATTGCATTCCTCCCACACAGGTGGCAAAGAAATGTTTAATCTCCTTATCTCCTTTATACCAAGAATACCGTCGTAGCGCTTATCTTCAAGTGGCATTAACCAGAAACTTATGTCTCCTAGTTCGATACCCTTATCTGTATTTACCCTACAGGTTTTTACCTTTGTCAATGTCTGGACGTGGCCTGTAACTGACACAATTTTAAGATTGTTAATAGCTTCGTCCCAGTCCTCATTCAGAACATTACACCTTTCTGAATCCATTATGCTAACTTGGCTTCCTGTATCGTATAACAGGTGCCAAGTATTGCCGTTTATTGATACTCTAACAATAGGCAGAGTTCCAACAGGATCCCGGTTAGAACGAACATTAACAATCTTAGCAATTGGTCGAATACCAGTGGCTGACTTCTGCCAACTCGAGCAAGCACTGGCCGTTTTGCCCGAGTTTAGTAGTTTAAAGCTCCTTTCTCCTTGCAAAACCTGGCAATATGCCCCATCTTCCCACAGCGGAAACATGTTAACTTATGCCTACCGCCATTTTTAGAAGAACCCGGCTTACTCTCGCTAAGCAGTTTAGTCAGCCTTTCTATTTCCTCCTTAAGGTCGTTAATGCACTTCTCTGACTCGTGCTTTGTCTTGCCTACTACAGCATTGAGCGTATCTAACCTTCCCTTCAGACTGCTAACCTCCTCTATGTCCGCCGCACATGCCCGTTGCTTAAAGTGGCAGTGGTTCTCTACACCATCCTCCATGGCCATAATTCTAACTGCCTCGTCAATACAGCTGACCCCACTACGGACAACAGGTTCCTTATACTTATCAAGAACATTGTCTACGAAAATATCGAACACTAAACTGCTGTCCAGATCGAAATCAATATCTCTCCTTGTGGCCATGAATCTTTCTCTAAACACATTAGGAGTTTCTCCTACACGTTGCTTAAGACCCTCTAATTCTTTTAAACATTCCCTAAATCCGCGCGTTTTTTCAGGAAATAAAATGCCTAATTTCTCTATAATGCTCTCTACACTACTGTCATTTTTTATGCCCATCTCTTCTATGCTAGCCCGAACTCTAGGCGACAAAGCCTCGAACATAAGCAGTGCTTTAACTTCCTTATTCCATTTACCTATGCTAGCTTTCAGCTCTACTTCCCTGATGAAAGCTTTTAGCCCCACTCCATTGAACGTAGAAAGTTTGATAGAATAGTTACTATCCATAATAACAGTAAGAAAGACAAAAATTACACCCAATAATTAATTATAAAAGATAATAAAAAAAACTCAAGGCCAAAATTACGGGAATATAGGCCAAGAAACTATCCTGGCAAGGCTCGCCAATGACAAAAGTTACTATTTACGGGTTAACACACAAAAATGCAATATACGGGGGCCTACCGTAAGAGTAACTTGCACACAAATAAACCGTACACGCAAAAGTATAACACACACAAAAAAAAAAAAGTAAATAATAATTCACAATTAGTTAAATAAAAATAAAAAGTACTTATCTTTTATTTCTGCTTATGTAGGGATCGGACCGGGGTCACTCAGGGAATGCGTAGAGAACACCAAGCACGTAAAAAAAAAAAAAATAACGAAGAGAGCACTATAAGTGTCTGCACAAGATTTTAAATCACAAATGCCCCCACGCATTCCCTTCAACCCCCTTTATATACAAACATGGCCACATTCGTCCAATTAGAATGCTGGAGAGATCGGTTTACTTATCTGATAAAACAACGTTCTTCGCACTAAAGAAATAGGATAAGATAAGAGTGCGAATATTTGTCAATATAATTTGACAATTTTACCAATATTTCAGTTGGCTTAATGCCAACCTTTTTCAAGGTATTATAACATATTAATGTGTTAATAATGTATTAATGTTATGATACCGTTAAAAAGGTTGGCGTTCAGATAAATGAAATATTGTTAAAATAAATGATATTTTGGTCCAATATATGCCTTTTTAATTAAAGATATATGTTTGAATTTTGATTCCGATAGATTTGAACATAACGAAAGCATTTGTTTTCTTAAATATATCTATTTGAATTCCCAAACATTTCCAAGTTATTCAGGCGAAGAAATGAGGGCAGTTGGATCGTGTCTGGGCCACAAGTTTTTGTTTCCAGAACATGGTTGAGATTAAACGATCTCTAAATAGTATCCTGTATCTCAACTACGGTTTCATCACTTTTTATCTCTTTCTTTTTTTTTACGTGGTTGTTTGGATCAATCCGACCATTAACTCCGATTGGTATTTGCTTTGAAGATAATTTTTTTTATATAGTCCTCGTGTGCACGTTTCTTCGCCTCTGCAAGTACATTAGATATGATATAGCGAAGACTCTGCGAAATTTGTTTGAAGAAGATATCTGAGAATCTATATGAAGATATTCTGTATTCTCTCTCTCTCTTTTTTTTTTTCGGTGAAACGTTTCTCTTCTCTTCTTCTTTCTCTTCTTTCACACACACACAACACACACACAACAACACAACATCCACACAACAACACAACATCCACACAACAACACAACATCCACACAACAACACAACATCCACACAACAACACAACAACCACACAACACACACACATACACAACAACACACACACACATACATAGCACACACACAACACATACACATTTAATTTTTATTATGTAAATATTGACTAAGAGGTCAATAAAGATGTTTCAATTGTCAAAAAAAAAAATTGTCAAACACAACAACCCAACACACAACAACACATCACACACCCATTGAATATATATTTTTAAAAGAAGATCTTGTATCTTCTTAGTAAATTATTCATTTTAGTTTATTCACTATGCGAATTATTTGTCTCTTAACAGTCCGTTAACACCTGTATACACTCATGGACAAAACATAAGGAAATTGTATCTTATAGCATTTATATCTGGATTGAGACAATAACTCTGAAAGATACACTCATGGACAAAACATAAGGAAATTGTATCTTATAGCATGTATATCTGGAGATTGAGACAATAACTCTGAAAGATACACTCATGGACAAAACTTAAGGAAATTGTACCTTATAGCATGTATATCGGGATTGAGACAATAACTCTGAAAGATACACTCATGGACAAAACATAAGGAAATTGTATCTTATAGCATGTATATCTGGATTGAGACAATAACTCTGAAAGATACACTCATGGACAAAACATAAGGAAATTGTATCTTATAGCATTTATATCTGGATTGAGACAATAACTCTGAAAGATAGTTGGATGGAGTTCATCTTTTTTTTTTTTTTTTTTGAGGTGATTCAAATATGCTTGAAATCTTGAATCACCCCTCATAAATGAAAAGATACGCTTACTCAACAACCAAGTTTTCTTGTTTTAGGAATTACTATAGGTACCTCGCGTAACATGTATATTTCACTAGGTAAGGATATACGTAAGTGACCAAAACAAAATCACAAATCATAATAATTACAGAAGAATAAATGGTAACGCCGCATTTTTTTAGTAATAGAAATAACAGATTCTTTCGGATAAACTCTTTCTTATCTTGACAAAAGTTAACTTTTACGGATTAACACAAAAAGTGCAATTTACTAGGGCCTAAAGTGAAAGTAACTTAACACACAGAAAAGCTTAAATAAAAACTCATGATTTGTTATATATAAAAAACAGTAGTTATATTTTATAGCAGCGTTGACAGGAAGCGGGTTACACCAGGAGACCACCAAACACAGAGGTCTCCACACAACTCACTCCTGGGAAATACATACCTATGGTCCCTCTTATATACAAACATGGTCACATTTGTCCAATGACGTGGAGATCACTTAACAAACAAACAACATTCTTACCTTCAAATACTGAGGAGCTTAAAACTGCTCATGTTTGTCAAAATAATTTGACAATCTGAATCATGAAATTTAAATGAAGCCTGAGTTGAACAATGCTGAGTACCACCACCATGTATAATGTAATCCCCGGGTTTAGCCCCAGAAATGTTGTTCATTTACGAGCAGTGTGCTGCACAGACAATCCTCAACTCGATGCACAAGTACCAGCCGAGGTTCCACCTCGTGCGAGCCAGCGAGATTCACAAACTGCCCTACAGTACCTTCAGAACTTACGTCTTCAAGGAGACCGAGTTCATCGCCGTTACAGCCTATCAGAACGAAAAGGTAAGTTTCTATTACATATTGTGTCGAAGAAATAATTTTTTATTTAATTTTAATTATTCAATGAAAATATTTAACAGATATTACTCTGTATTTTTGAAATCATCATATATGTTACATAGCTTGGCTGTTCAATATTCTCTAGCTGTAGATAGTTGTTCTTGTTTGATAATTGTCGACTGACGCCATCAATAAATATTTTCACATCTTAAGATATTCAAAGACTCGATTCCTTCACTACAATATTCATCTCTGCCTTTACAATTTAATAAAATCAACAAGCATTCCAGAGTCAGGTTTCTTTAACTATTTTTTTTATTTCTTTAGCTAGCGTGGCCAATATGCTCTTCAACATAGTTAGCTGGAAGTCATATTTCTAGTTATCCTGTTAAAGGGCAGGTTGGCCTGAAAGCTATATATATAAAAAATAGTTAAAGAAACCTGGATTGCTTGTTGATTCTGTTAAAATGGTAAGTTTCTATTGAAATCTGAACTTGGGATCACATTACCATCTTCAAGTATATCGTGGATTATCAGAGAAACGGTCGTAGACCTAATCTTAGTATTAGGGATTAAAAAATTTGCTTAAGACTTGAACAAACCTATTGGATTAGAAGGAAATAACGTTCAGGATTAACGATGAGATTAATATAGAGATAGAAGACACTGTTTCGAGCTAAACTCTCCTCAAATTTTGAAATCGTTGAAAATTTTCTAGTTATGCTGATTTGTGTTAGATGCTAATGGTTACTTGCTTTTTAACTCCAGTATGTAAATATACCACTTCTATAGAATCGTCATCTATAATTAGCTTTTTTAAATTCTCGTTTCACTTTTAAATAATGCAGCAGGTTTCTAGTGATGAGTTTTGGGGAAATCTCTGCCCTTCTACAGGAGTATAAAAACGAATAAAATCCATTAGATGAATTAGAGAATGAGGATATCTATGGATGAAAGATATCATTCTCTCAACTTATAGCTATACCTGTGAAAGGACTTTACACGAATAAAGAAACGCATTTTTTGTGCTACTGTTTATATTCTTTTTTTTAGGGGATTGGTAGAAGGATGGTCTAAATCGTTGGTTTTCGACCGCTACGACCCGGGATCGAACCCCGAATTCTTACTTTTTTCTTCTGATAAAAAAAAATGCTCCGATGGCCTCTGATTCTTGCAAAAGTCCAACCTCACCAGCGAGTACAAGTATCTAAACGGGGCTAATTTGTAAGTGCAGAAGTCGAACTGCTTTTCACATGTGTAGACATGTGGTACACTTACAGTAAAAGCAGTTGCCAACTTCTACCCACCATGATAACATGGTCTGTACCACGTGTACTAGGGCTAATAATATATATATTCTTATTTTATAATTAGAAAACAATAATGGTAACAAATTAGGATTATTAGCTAGATTGAAGAAACAGAAAAATAAGAAATTGTCTGAAGTCCACGCGTCCTTTCGCCCTGCGACTTATTGATTGGAATCCGAGCTAAAAGCTCCCCAGCAATAATCATATGGGCAGCTGTAATGTTTTATGAGAAGCGGAGGATGGTTTCCGGAAAGGAGGCGTTGACTGAGGGACCAAATCACACAAAAAGCCTCTCTTCTTTGCTTCCATTAGGGTCTCCAGTTTCTATGGCAACCAACTTCCGGCCCATAAAGCCCCAGCAAGTGTAATGTCCCTTGCAAGTCGTAAAACACGTCGCCTTGGCGCAGACACCAGAAACAGAATCGCCTTCTCACCCCATTTCTCAAATTGAAGGTTTTGTAGTAAAATTTATATTGATGGTACCAGCTGGGATTGATGGTTGTTTGCTTCTTGCTTTATTGCTAAATATAATATATAATATATGTGCTACCACATATTTCTTCATCCTGTCTCTTTCCAAGTTATAAAAACTTATTGTTGTTGTTCTAACTTACCCCAAATATAAGTCTAAATATCCAAAAGGTAGCCCAAATATCCCTAAAATCAGTTTAAGTATCCCCAAAAGGAGCCCAAATATCCCTAAAATTAGCCTATGTATCCCAAAAAGGAGCTCTAATGTCCCAAAAGGTAGCTCAAATATCCCTAAATATAGCCTAAGTATCCTAAAAAGAAGTCATAATCGTCCAAAAGGTTGCCCAAATATCCCTAAAATGAGTCTTAAGTATTCCAAAATGTAGGCCAAATATCGCTAAAATTAGCCTAAGTATCCCATAGTGTAGTCCAAATATCCCTAAAATTAGCCTAAGTATCCCAAAAAGGAGCCCTAGTATCCCAATTATCCTAAAGAGTAGCACAGAAGTAGCCAAAGTAGCTCAAGCTACTGTTCAGTTCGATTTGTACACTAAGTACGCTAGAGTAAGAAGACCACTCCACGCTAGAAGGTTTAAATCAGCAATGGTAAACTAGAATATAGCTACAACCTATACACCATATTTCCATGCTATAGCTGGCTACAAGATTATAGAATCCACATTTGATAGCTTCTACAATTCTTTCAGCAAACTGGGATCCGAGACTTTTGTAAACAGTCGGAATTTTCCGTATATATACCATTTTGTCGACTTCTCTTTTGCGTATAAAGACTACTTTAAAAGATTCTCGAAAGGAAACAGACAAAGAGAGTGTGTGTTATCTATCTAGATATCTCCCACGGTACCAAAACATCCGGTCTCGAGGCATGTTCGACAGCTTGCACTTCTGAAATTGTGTCGTTAAAGAAATTCTTCCTCTTAAAACTTCTTGTTTAATCCTAAATATATGGAGAGGATTCTCATATCAGCATTCTGTCCAATTCGCCATCCATTTGAGTATATCTCCAAGACCTCTCCAAGGTTGCCCCAGCGGGAGGCCTCTGTTGGAGGAAGTACAAGCGGAAGCACCCCGCCGACCGTCTGGCGCCGAGGTTTGACAAGTGTTTTGACACCCCGTCTTCATACGGAGTCAAGAAGTTTTGTTTGCCCCCTGACACGCTCAAATTAGTCTTCTCCATGCCTCGGGGATTGTTTACTTACGACCCTAATTTGGCGTCTTTGAGGAAAGCTTCGTTTCGTGTGAAGGTATCTTTCATTTTGTTCTCAGAGATTCTTCGTTCTGATATCCCTTCGTTCACAGCAATTTCTTCTTCCTTCTTCTTCTTGTTGTTTATTGGGTTCCTTGTTTTTGTTTCTTGTTTTATCTGAGACTGGATTACAATAGGTTCCTCAATTTGTTGAATTCACAGCTTGACTTTTAAATAATTCGAATTTTCCTTTCTTCAACCATTCTTAACAGAATAATTTATATTTTATCATTTAATCAATACGTTTTTCTTAACACTCTTTTATCATCTACTATTCGTAAAGAACGCGGTTCACTTATCACTATATCGACAAATCGGTACAGAATTAAGGGCCATATCAAGAAACCAAACTCTAGAGACTGAGTTACGATTTATTCAATTCCTAACGCTGTGAAAATATTATTAGACTTCCTTTATTCAATTTTCTATTCTGGAAATGACTCATAAATGAGTATAATTATCTGTTAATTTAATAGCATACACTAATGGACAAAAACTTAAGGAAGTTGTACCCCTTTTATAGCATGTATATTTTCTTTTTTTTTTTTTTAAAGAAGAACCTTCCAATTTACATATATGGGAAATCTGCCGTTATATAAGCAAATAAGGAGTGGTTTATGCTTTAATATAACACATCCCTAAGTTTTGTCCATGAATGCACATGTTTTTGGCACAAATTCATCTTTGAGTAACTGTCAAGTTATTAATTACGTATTATTATCGTGTTGTTTAAAACTTGTCTTTAAAGTCGTCTTGAGAACAAGTCACATTCTGGAATTTAGCTTTAATGCCTAGAATAAGACAAAAGAAAACCTTTCAATTTATAAAATTATAAATAAATCTGAATTATAAAATAAATAAAGCTTCCAGGGCATATTAGCAAGGTTTTCCAATTTCTGGACATGGATAGATGAAAAAAATCGAAGTCTTGGTCAAAAAAAAAAAAAAAAAAGCCTGCCATTAACTTAACTTTCCTTCAAAATTTGAGCATTATAGGAACAAAGAATACATTCGTAGTTTGTGGCTCTTATGAAAATTCTTTTATATTTCTAGACATATTTAGTTTGCGATAAATATCTACACACAGTTTAAAATTTACTTTCAGTTTTAAAATATTCATTTTCCTGTTAAGAGTTTATAATAAAAAGAAGAATGAACTAAATAAATCAATTAATTATATATAAAAAAAACGAACATTTGGCTTATGTAAAAAAAGGCATAAAATCCATGTTAAAATATTGAAGAAATGTGCATCGAAATCAATATATTTAAAGGTAATAATTATCATTTTGGAATATTTTCTTTCATCTTCAAAAAAATAATTAGCTATTAAATTTCAAGTGAGCACAATAAAATCATTTTTATTCATCTTCATAGAGTATTTCTTAAATCTTCAGACATTCAGTAATTATTTGCTAACATTTCTCAAGTGCATATTAAAATTAATGTTAACGTTAATATCGGAGGATTTGTATAAGACTGAAAGGTCTTAATAAAGGTTTTTGTTATATTAACAATAATATTTGTCATTCATACAAATATTTATTAATCTTCGATATGAGGAATTCATTCCAATATCGAGAAAGGAATTTGAAGAGAAATGCCAAGATGAAATCAACAATAACGTTAAGAAAAGGCTAAAAACAAAGAGAAACGACTATAGAAAGAACCCGAGAACAATGATCAATATTTCATTAGTTTAAGCAAAGTCAGAGGAATACTAATAAAAAACAAGATAGGGGGAATAAATATGAAAACGATATCAAAGCGATGTGAAATGGAAATTCACGGTACTTAAGCGAAATAAAGGGAAATATATTAGCATTTTCCTATTTCACCAGATCCTGTCGGGAAAGTCGCCGGCAGAAGAAAATGGGGATTTACTTCTTTTTTTTTTTTTCCTGGGTTTATATCGATTTGAAGATGGCGAATATAAATTAGGCACAAAACTCTTGGATAAATAAATTTCTTATTTCTGAGCTTTCTTCAAACTAATACCTTTAGTAATTTATATAAACAAATATTCACCTATTGTTTTAATGAATTCTTCAAGATTGTATTACCTAAATACACATGCTAAGGTTTGATTGCAATATTTTACACACCTAATTAAAACAAAATTTTCTAAAATACTTAATTGCAAAATTTACCTTAGGATTTTAGACCTAATACTTTGTTTACAATATATCGTTGTCCTGATAAAGTATACCGTTTGTCAAAATATCGTTAATGAAATTATTACATCTAAAATACGTCTCTTTTATTGAAAGTATACGTTTTATCGATTGTATTATCTTAAAAAAGTTATAGAGATTTGATTACGACACTCAAGAAACCTGTTATTTCTCAACAAGAATTCCAGAGTTATTATTAACGTATAAACTGATGTTGTATTTGTTATTCTTTAACAAAAGAATTCCAAAGACATTACTATCATTGCTGTTACAATCTTCTTACAATATCCCAAAGCTATTAACAACACGTGAAGCGCTGTTACAATATTCTTCAACTAGAATTCCAAAGCCCAACATGTAAACTGCTAGTACCATCTTCTTCAACTAGAATTCCAAAGCCCAACATGTAAACTGCTTTTACCATCTTCTTCAACTAGAATTACAAAGCCCAACATGTAAACTGCTTTTACCCTCTTCTTCAACTAGAATTCCAAAGTGATTGCTAAGATGTAAACTGCTATTTCAGATCACCCAGTTGAAGATCGACCATAATCCTTTTGCCAAAGGATTCCGAGATACAGGAGCTGGACGCCGGGAGAAAAAGTAAGTAATTCAGGCCAGGGTTTGGTAGAGAAGGGAGGATTGAAGAGGCAAACATTCCTGATAAATATTTATTTAGTGCCAATGAATTAACTTTAATTAAAACACTTCGCTCCAATGATGGGCAGCACTTCCCTAGAGATTTGATCAACATATTGATGAAGATTTAAATATTGTTCTCAGATTTAAGTCCCAAATAAATCACTTAGAACGACTATTTTTATATAAGCTCTTTCTCATTCAGTTTTCAGAAATAACTTTATAACTCTTTACATAATTTAGTAAATATCATTTAAATACATTATTGTTTTCATACTACCGTAGTGTTAAATTCTAAGAAATGTTGTAATTTAAAAATATTCAAAGAACTTTACACGCGAAAGAGAGGACCGTTAAAATACACAAATAGAAACTTGTAAACTCTTCTACAGGTTGTCTCTTATTAGAGGTTGAACAAAAAGATCGAAACCTCTTTGATTTTACAATCAAATAGGTTGCGTGCGCATTGGTAATCATGCTGTATTACATATATTGTAATACATATATGGCTGCAATGCTATAGATTTCAGCTTCATAAGTTCATGCTTTACAAGGTACTTCTAAAATTTCATTTTTCGTAATACAGTAGAACCTCCCTTTAGTGGATACCCTGCTAGCGGACATCTCTCTATAAAGGATAGTTTTACATTTGAAAAATTACAATTTTTATTATTTATAAACTCTCCGATGAGAGAAGGCTTGACTGATCTCATAAGAAACATAAATGCCTAAAATAGGCAACATGTATCGATAAATGGCATTGTGAAAAAAGAATCCAACTTTATAAAATAGGTGAAAAAATAGTACAAATGTGAAATTGTACTGGGATAAGGTGAATAAATTAAGAAAAAGGCATCTTCTTATAGTGAAACTAAAAGTTGCAGATGGCTTACGCCATCTGACGGAATAAATATAAACTATTCGTAGATTTTAAATTATTCCTGAATTGGCCAAATACCCATTCTTGATTAATCACGTGGTTAGCTTTTCTTGATTGTTGATATTTATTCTGATAGATAGCGCAAGCTATCAGCAACTTTCAGTTACACAATAAGAAGATGTCTTTTTCTTAATTATTCACCTTATCCCATTACAATTCACATAGTACTATTTTTTTCATATTTTTTAAAGAGTTGGATTCTTTTTTTCACAATGCCAACTATTGATACATGTTGCCGATTTTATGCATTTATGTTTCTTATGAGATCCGTCAAGCCTAATTTATATTTTTAAAATGTTCAAAATTGGTTAAATGGCAATACGTTAATCGGTTTCGCGTTCGTTCCAGAAGACAGACGTTGCTGGTCGGCGGTGGAGAGAAGCTGCTGGGTCCTGGAGGGAAGCTGGAAGAGGAATCCTGCTCGGACGATGATGATGAAAAAGTGGACGTTGGTAGCGCCGCTGACTTGCGACCTCTTGGTGACCAGGAAGTCCCTCAAGATGAAGAACCATCAAGAGATGATGGAGATGACCGGAAGAGTTCTCCCCCTATTGGACCATCACCAGTTTCCCCATCAGGAAGTCCGTACATGTTCCCTTACTATGGAAGACATCCATTCACAGCAGCTCAGCTAGCTCAATCCTCGCTTCTGCATTTCGCAGCTCTTACTAGTCATCAGGCTGCAGCGGCCGCTCTCTTCTCTGGAGCATACTCAGCCGAAACACTCGGCCCTCTCCTCAATTCACATCATCGCCTCAAATCACATCGCTTCTCACCTTTCATCCTTCCTCCATCCACCTCGCTACGGCCTGCCGTCTCCCCAGCAGGATCCGAATCTTCCTCGGCCTCCAGTGATCTCAAGAACATCGAAAGCATGGTCAATGGACTTGAACGATGACCACAAATCCCAACCTTGCAACCGTTCGTGCAATACCACACTCCTATATTTATTCTTTTTACAAAAATTTCTTCTTTTCTCTAAAGTCTTCTCCCCTTATCTCCCCAACTTACTACTATCGTAAAGGGAGAAAACAAATTCAGTGGCAAAGCTACATTTTAAAACAACCACATCCAGTCATTATAGATAAATACTAAGTATCCCATATATGTAAATAGATTGTATATATTTATACAGAGAAAGTGATGAAATAAATGTAAATTACATAGCGCGCTATATATATATAAATTTTAAGTAAAACAAATTGATAAGTGTATGACAATGAATATAAAGACTAAAGAAGAAAGTTGTATATTTGTTTTTAAATATTATATATTATAAAAAAATGGTATTATATATAAATAAAACTTTATTTAAATTGAGGCATAATTTTGAATGCCTATGTAGATATGCAATTTTGGTTCTCTCAGTAGATAAATAAACTATTGTCCATTTTTTCAGTAGATTCTATTCTTCTTGTTACACGCTCACTACACATCTCACAAATGTTTATCTACAAGACAAGACAACAAGAATCTACTCAAGGTAAGTGAGATTTAGGGAAAAAAATCCTTATACAATAGAGCATCGATTATCCGAATCAATAGGGGAATGGGGGGTGTTCGGATAATTGATATTTCGGATAACCGATCATTCCTTCCTTCAAAATAAAATACTAAAGTCATAGTAGTAATATGAAAAAAGAAACAGTTATATTAAACATAAATTTGTTTAATACTTGTATTTTGCTTTATTTATTATTGTTATTTATATTCTATTACCTATGGCTTTGATAAGGTGCGGTTTCCCACTGTTGAAGCCGTTTACTATAAAATAAAATCTATATACATATATATATTATGTGTATTACAAATCTTACAAATAATTGTACTGTATTACAGGGAACTGACTAAATTAATACGTGTAAAATGGCCATTAAAATATACAGTACTTACAGTTCATGAAAAAAGTCCAGAATTTTCTTCTGCTTCACAGCTGATGTTCGTTTTTTGGCCGCTAAATCTCACAAACACTTTAAAGAAAGCAATTGAACAGTATTGCCTTCTTCTTGTTGTTCTAGCCACTAGGTTTTGGTTTCGGATTAGCTTTCGGAAAACCCGATGTTTCGGATAATCTATACTCTACTCTATATTATATATAAGTGAAAGTTTAATTAAATATATTGGATCAAAATATCATTTATTTTACCAATATCAGTTGGCTCAACGCCAAACTTTTTCATATGTTATAATACCCTGAAAAAGGTTGGCGTTCAGCCAACATATTGGTAAATAAATTATATTTTGATCCAATATATGCCTTTTTATTTGAATATTTATTTATGGATTGTTTTCAATAGGTGAAAGTGCTTGGATGTGAAGTTTTTCCATCACATTTGAACGTCTGGATAGATTTTAGTGAATTTTGGAATAGAAGTTGATTATGTTGTGGAATAAGAGGATATATTTATGTTTAACAAACACACACACAAAAGCCTTTATTAAGACACACAGGTCTTACAGAGGATTCTCCTTGGGGTTACAAGACGGAGAAACCTATGAAAGTGGGAAATAAAAAAATGGAGAAAGATTATGTACATATGGTAAATATATACAGATTATAAGAAGAAATAAAAAATATGTATATAATAAGGAAAAAAAAATGGAAATATGGATGGGAGAAGTGGAGAGCGAAAAGAGGAAAGAAAACAGGTATTTACATATGGAACAAGTCAATTTAAGCTCTTCTGCTCACACAGCACAGGTGGGCCATGTCTTTTTCAAGAAATCTTTAAGAGATTTTCCAGGAAAATCCGAGTGTTCAGGGTTGTAAGGTAAACATGTTTAACAAACACCGATTCAACTCAAAAACGAATCCATTCAACTATTCTAGATTCAGTAAATGATGATGATAATATATTAAGAAATATGATACATTAGCGAGAGAAAGGAGAAAACACTTCAATAAATCGCCAATAGGACTTAAGTTTTAATAAAATCAAGTGTTTACAGTTATTTATTTAATTACAGTACATTCAAAAATCTGTAAATGTATTGATGTATTTTAATAACTGCATTTGATTTTTATTGTAAAACTCTAGTCCTATTGAGGATATATTGTAGAGTGTTTTTTTCCTATAGAAAGGGCTTTCATGCCCGAAAACTATATATATATTTTTAACAAAACAAAGAGCTTTATTAAGACCTTTTAGTCTTATACAGATTCTCCGAGTATATAAATATAGGGTACATACAGGAAAAACAGTAATAATACCAGTAATAAGTAATGGAAAAAAGTAGCTCGAGCCGGATTTGAACCAGCGAACTAAGAATCATCGCTGATACATTTACAGTCCTCCGCTCTGCTTGTTTTAAAGAAAAAATTTCACATTGACAAAGAAACAAGGGATTATATTTTGTTGAACTAGAAACAAAAGTATTTGGACAAGGAAAGACAATAACGTTCTAATACACCGGTGCATTATAACTGTATTTGTAACAGGAAAAGCAATAGCATTATAATCGGTACATTATAACTAGGTCCTAAAAAGCCTATTCAACTTTGTAACGAAATAACGATTTCCATAATGTTTATTTTTATTGGTTAAAAAACAGCGAACTTCCAAATAATACCTTTTCACCACAGGCCAATAGATTTGCAAAGACGCGCAATCTATGCAAATATCAAAGATAATTTACTTATCTACATATTAGTTTATTATTATTAAAACGAGGATCCGTTAGCCTGATGGAAAGCTTATAATTTATATTTCGTCATTTTATAAGCAGTGAAATTTATCTTTGTAAGCATCTTCCTATCATTTATTACCTATATACTGTATGATTTTGATTACAGTAGAACCTCGCTATAACGAACACTAGGGATTATAATAAAATTTCCCTCTTATAACGAATCTAAAATGATCCATAATATTAGTGATAGTCTATAGTGAACAATAGGTTTGATCTCTTTTGAGTTCGTTATAACGAAAATTTACAATAATATCTTCAACTACTGTGGTATATAACACTAATTTCTCTCTCTTTTCGGCCTTTTGGCTAAGATCTAAGTGCCAGTATCTCTCTCTCTCGCTTTGAAAATAATAAATTCTACAATATTGGAAATACTCTATTGATAGCTAAATTCGAAAATATCGCAAGGACTACAACAAAAATTTAAATGAAGGTTATTTATGTAAATAAAAGGTAATATATATACTGACACTTTATATAAAATAGGGAAAACTCCTCCAGCTCGGATAATAATAATAATGTTAATAACCTTGATAGGAAGATTATTATAATAATGATAAAGATAATTTATAATATTGAAACAATAACAAGGGGATGTAGCTCAGATGGTAGAGCGCTCGCTTAGCATGCGAGAGGTACTAGGATCGATACCCAGCATCTCCATCTTTTTTAAATTTATTACAAAAAGATATAAAGCAATACATGAATGGGAAAATTTATATACACTTTATAAAAATACTAGACGGGTGACCCGGGCTTCGCCCCGGGATTGACCCGTGTGCATATCTACCCGAGTGATATATATTTAGATAAGATTTTTTTTTATAATTGTTTGTTATTAGCATTATCTATTTGTTTGCATCAGCATAATTTAATCTAATCTTTGATAGAGGGCGCTGTTCGTGAGCTAGGTAGAATAATTTGAATATATAGTTTTAATAATTGATTTATATATTTTTTAAAATAGCCTATCGTCTTCCCCGTATTTTTTTACCTATGTATGGAAATTTTGGTTTGAATTAGTGAACTACTGCCAATTTGTATACCGGACATACAAACAAACAAACAAACATACAAACATTGATTTATATATATATAGATAGATATATATATATTGAAACAATATTAGTTGGTCAAAATTCCACTCGGAAAAATTCTAAGAGAAACAGGCGTACACACTCAATAATCATTAGATATATACAGAAAGAGGCATCTCTCTATCCGTTTGAATATGCATTAAAACAATGCATTTCGTTCATCAAACCAGTATAAGACGTAAAAGTGATGATAAAGAATGAGTCACAACACAAATTTAAACAAATTCAGATAATAAAATCCAACATCCTATATACCATGGTTTCAGGCTATGGTCCTTATCAGTACAGGGGCAGCTACGATGTCATAACATCCTACGAGAGGGTTATGAAATCGGTGCAATGGGTCAGTTTCAAATCTCCTTACTTCTCTCATAGATCACTGTGAGTGCCATAGGTCCTGGAGAATTTATTTGCCTATTCAACGGGAGAAGAAACTCAAAATATTGTAACGAATGAAGACATTAAGACGAGAATGTTTCTTTTGACAAATAAATCAAACTTCTACTGTCAGTTTCAAATCTCCTTACTTCTCTCATGGATCACTGTGAGTGCCGTAGGTCCTGGAGAATTTATTTGCCTATGCAACAGGAGAAGAAACTCAAAATATTGTAACGAATGAAGACATTAAGACGTGAATGTTTCTTTTGACAAATAAATCAAACTTCTACTGTCCTTACTGCGATGAAAAAATATATTGGGAGGTCTTGGTTCATATATTTTTCATCGCAGTAAGGACAGTAGAAGTTTGATTTATTTGTGAAAAGAAACATTCTCGTCTTAATGTCTTTATTCGTTATATATAGATGACGCGTTATTGCCTTGTATCAAAATATTGTCTACAGACAAGTACATAAGTAAAAGCAAGGGGGTCGGTGGAAGGATGGTCTAAACCGTTGGTTTTCGACCGCTACGACCCGGGTTCGATTCCCGCATTGGGCACTTTTTATGCTAAAAAAGAAAATGCTCCAATGGCCCCCGATTCTTGCAAAAGTCGAACCCCACCAGCGAGTGCAAGTAACCAAACGGGGCTCTGGCACATTTGTAAGCGTAAAGTCGAACTGCTTTTCACATGTGTAGACATGTGGTGCACTTACAGTAAAAGCAGTCGCCTACTTCTACCCACCGTGATTATCATGGCCTGTACTACGTGTACTAGGGATAAGCAAAAAAAAAGTGAATTACTATATGAATTGAGAACGAATACTTTCAATTATGAACTAAAGATGAAGATTTTAAATGTCTGCGTTGAATATTGCCTGTGTGAACACTGGACTTGGGGTGAAGTTGGGTAAAAATGACAAATTGTTTATCTGTTTGTTTAATGTTTTAAAGGATATCGTATTATAGGTCTGGAAATCTCTCTCTCTCTCATTTGGAATCATATTTTTGGAACTAAAATTTGAGGGTAGGAAAATAACAATGATAAATGATATAACTCTCTCTCTCTCTCTCATCATATATATTGCAAATATATTGATATTATAAATTAAAATGTATATTATATATGTACATTATACCGAAACTGCATATCAGTATTTCATACCAGATAACAGTCACACACATTTGTTACACATCAAGAGAAAGCAAACAAATTATAAACATAAAGATTAAAATTTTTTTCCAAAATTCCTTTATTTTATCCCTTTGACTCCATACAAGGTCTAAGAGATTGGTAGTGCATGTTCGAAACAACCGCCAGGTTAACTTTTGACAAGACCCGGCCTGGTATCAATCTCTTTCCATCCACGGTTGAACCATTAGGGCTTCCATTCTGAAATAAAGAAAACATTTTTTTTTATGATATATCCAATTTCAGCCCACTAGGAGTTCTTATTATAATCTGAAATTTATATTTAAGAAAAAATACAAAAATATTTTTTTCAAAAATCTTCTAAATTTTCTTTATTCTTTATTTGTTTGAATAAATATTAACACGGTTTAATCTTTATAGATTTTATATACTCTATCTTCACCTCTTCTTCCTCCAATTTTTTTTCTTTTATGTTCCGCCTATATGACGCGCAACTGCCGAAACTTTCGCGTGAATCTTGTTATATTAGCCCTTTATTGTTAGTAAAGATTATAAATCAATTGAAATTTCTTATTTCTTTTTTAACACTTAACCCTTAACTGAACGGGTGAATTTTTTTTACGTAACTGGACGGGTTGGGTAGATTCAACCCACTTATGTAACATTATGAAATAAGCGTTAAATAATGATTGAAATCAATATACAAAAAATATTTGATTAATATATAGTTAATATACAGATTTTGACTTTAAAAAAATCTTAATATAATCTATTTACAGTTTTCACAAATTATTAAGAAATGTTTTTGTAAACGCTTAGTTGACATAGAGAGCAAAGGGTTCTTATTTTTTACTGCGTTTTTTGATGGACATTTGTAGCACCTTTTTGGAGTATCAGATTGTTGTGGCATCGTATTTTCACCTAGTTTACTTGAACCATCATTTTTCTTGAATTGCCGTCTGTAATACTAATGGTTATAAACAATGATATAATATTCAATTGTTCAGTTTTAGCTTGCTAAACTTATCGTTAAAATTCAATTTTACAACATTATATTGCCACGTGGAAAATTAGGGAAGACCAACTTCGGGATGAGATAACAATTTATTTCAGGCAAGAACAAACTATGAATGATAAACAAAAGATAAGCCAAAGAGGGAAGTGTACAGAGTATAGCAAAATATAAACATAAAAAATGATATAGATGAAGAATTCTTCCTGATTTGAAATTAAACGAAAAAACATGGTGAAGGAAGACGAGTTTCTTTTATTGATGCATAGGTGCAAGCTTTCGGGTAAAAACCCTTCAACAGGCGAGAAATGATGAGCGACTTATAAGGACTATGGTACAAATGGTAGGAAGGAATAAATATATATAAAAAGAAAGTTTTTAAACTATTTATATATGTTGATATTAATAGAAGACCAATTTTTGAGAAAAGTAAATATTAAATCTGCAGTCTGCAGTCTGAAACCACTAATCATGCGCCGTCTCGTGGTTTCAGACTGCAGACTGCAGATTTAATATTTACTTTTCTCAAAAATCGGTCTTCCGTTAATATTAACATATATAAATAGTTTAAAAACTTTCTTTATATATATATTAATTCCGTCCTACCATTTGTACCATAGTCCTTATAAGTCGCGCTTCATTTCTCGCCTGTTGAAGGGTTTTTTACCCGAAAGCTTGCACCTATGCATCAATAAAAGAAACTCGTCTTCCTTCACCATGTTTTTTCGTTTAATAAAAAATGATACTCTGTTAATAAAATAATAAATACTTGTTACATAGCTCCTTCTCTATGGGAGCTGTGACCTACAGCTTGCAATTACTGTAGATACTGACATGGATCTGACGTGCTTCTGCCAAGGATTCCATCGAAGTCTTGGAACTTTGTCCCTAGTACCTTTGCGTCCTTTTTCTTGCGGCGTGAAGAGCGGCTTTGTCGTCGTATCGTCTATAGGGACATCGTCATCTTGGAGGGAAGTCTTGGCTTTGACACGGCGGTGGAATCCTGGAGCCCGTCTCTGAAAATGTAGATCACAGCACCCATGGCCTCGAGGTCTTTTCGGCGATCTTCAGATTGTCTTCCTTAACTTACCCAGCAAAAGAGGGAAGTGTACAGAGTATAGCAAAGTATAAACATAAAAATATTACTCTGCTAATAAAATAATAAATACTTTCTTACATTATAATATTACTGCTAATTTTCTTTCGGAAATAGCTTGCTATACTGACAACATATTATCAAATCTATATCAATTTACCTCAAGAGTTAGTTTAATCAGTATAAAATCTATATGTTGTATAATCTAAAATTCAAATATTTTAATTTTCAAAAACATATATTTTATTTCCATTCATTGACTGTTCTATATTTTTGACCATAGATTCAGAATATACCACTTTGAATACATTGTTGTAAATATGTATAGTTAAATTTATCTTTTTTTACTTCACTAATATAGGATTAATTTTATAAATTCTATATAATTGTGAAAATATTTAATGTACAATTTGCTTCAAGTAATTGAAAATAAAGAATTACTTGATAAGTAAATAACTATATTTCCTATTTTCACAACTGCATTTTCAATTCCTTTATCTCTTTAACAACATTATATTCATAACATATATATATATATTTTTTTCTAACGATAATGAAAGCTTATGTCCATAGTTCATCTAAAATACCCATTCCAAGAGTCTACCAACAGTATCACTATAAAAGGAAGTTCCAAAAATGCAATATAACAGCGGTATGGTAGATTAAACTGGCGAAACCGCTGGGAGGGTTCACCACTGATGAGCCAGGCCCTCCCTTTAATTTTTCATTGCAGTAAAAGCAGTAGAAATTGTTTAATTTCAAAAAGAATCTTACGCGTTTAAAATAGTTTCGAATTTTGATATACGAATGTATCTATATAAAAATAAAGTTTTAGCATATTTTGAATTTTTTTTTTCTGAGACGCTATTATTTATTCTTTTTTTAAATCTTCATGCAAATGTATATATCAAATGTAGAAATAGTTCCTACAACTTCTATGCTAAATTTGATTATCTTCAGAATCTTTTGTCAATGGTTTATATTAAATTCTATTGTGGTAATCAAAATAAAAAAAAAAATCTTTTTCCGGTTTGCAAAAGACTTCACCTTCAGGTAAGAACTAAAAACTTCTCTGACTTGAAACATCACAAAAATATATGATATAAATATATATTTAATTTTTACTTCTTTTCTTAGTGAATAGCACATCCTTAATTTAGGATCCAAGAAGTATTCTGGTAATTAATTATACAATAACATACACCTTTTTATTAAGACATCTTATGTAAACTTGCCTTGATGTTAATAACGAGTTTACAAAGTGGGAAGAGGAGCTTCTTTTTATTGGCATGCACACAAGCTTTCGGACATATCGTCCTTCATCAGGTAAGAGTAATAAACGCGCTGAGGATCCATATATACACAAAGCTGAAAAGAAAATTTACATAATTGCAAAAGATAAAAGTATTTAAAGATAAAAATAAGAACAAATATGCTAAAAAGATTATAGGGATTAAATGCTAATAAATCTGGACTAAGTACATATGCACTATGAATGGTGTTAATCAAGGGCAGGTAAATGCAACTTATGGCTATTCACATAACATATGGTATTGTTCCGGTATATCTATATGCCTGTTGATGCTGTTTGTTTTTATTGACATAAATGCCTCTAGTAAAAGTCTCTGGTACTTATTATTGATATTGTTGTATAGAATGGATGGCTTTGTTAAATTAAATGTATGACCGGTTTGCATAGAATGACTGTAAATAGGGGAATTTAGGTTTTTATTAGAGATGTTTCTGGAATGCTCAACCATTCTGATGGCGACGGATCTACCCGTCTCCCCGACATAAGTGGCATTGCATTGGTCGCAAGAGACGGAATAGACAGCACCACCAGAACGGAGAGCACTCGCATGAAGGGAAGATCTGGTAATGGGGTGTCGGATTAGTGTGGCGATGTTAGGTGGGTTCTGGAAGTATGTTGTAATGCCATGTTGCCTTAAAAACCTGGCTATGGTGATAGACTGGGGGCAAAAAGGAAGGGAGCAAATATTTCTGTGTATAGCTGGAGCACTGTTGTGGTGAGGGTCATGCATGTGTTTAAGAATGAAGGGGATCGGGTAGCCGGATTTGGATAAATATGAAAATATTTTAGCCTTTTCTATTGTTTGGAATAACGGGAGGGAACAATGAGTAAAGATACGTTTAGTGAGAGCTCTAACTGTATTGATTTTGTGTGGTGTTGGGCAATGTGACCGGAAGTTTGTGTGGTGTGGGGGTGTGTTGTTTTTATAGTATACTGTGGTATGGAAACTGCTGGGGGTGCGTATGACTAGTGTATCTAGGAAAGGTAGGACTGAGTGATTTTCTGTTTCATGGGTGAAGGCTATGTCTGGGTGGAAGGAGTTGAGGTCAGATAGGATGTGAGAGGCAGATACCTCACTTACCAAGCAAAAGGTATCATACGCACCCCCAGCAGTTTCCATACCACAGTATACTATAAAAACAACACACCCCCACACCACACAAACTTCCGGTCACATTGCCCAACACCACACAAAATCAATACAGTTAGAGCTCTCACTAAACGTATCTTTACTCATTGTTCCCTCCCGTTATTCCAAACAATAGAAAAGGCTAAAATATTTTCATATTTATCCAAATCCGGCTACCCGACCCCCTTCATTCTTAAACACATGCATGACCCTCACCACAACAGTGCTCCAGCTATACACAGAAATATTTGCTCCCTTCCTTTTTGCCCCCAGTCTATCACCATAGCCAGGTTTTTAAGGCAACATGGCATTACAACATACTTCCAGAACCCACCTAACATCGCCACACTAATCCGACACCCCATTACCAGATCTTCCCTTCATGCGAGTGCTCTCCGTTCTGGTGGTGCTGTCTATTCCGTCTCTTGCGACCAATGCAATGCCACTTATGTCGGGGAGACGGGTAGATCCGTCGCCATCAGAATGGTTGAGCATTCCAGAAACATCTCTAATAAAAACCTAAATTCCCCTATTTACAGTCATTCTATGCAAACCGGTCATACATTTAATTTAACAAAGCCATCCATTCTATACAACAATATCAATAATAAGTACCAGAGACTTTTACTAGAGGCATTTATGTCAATAAAAACAAACAGCATCAACAGGCATATAGATATACCGGAACAATACCATATGTTATGTGAATAGCCATAAGTTGCATTTACCTGCCCTTGATTAACACCATTCATAGTGCATATGTACTTAGTCCAGATTTATTAGCATTTAATCCCTATAATCTTTTTAGCATATTTGTTCTTATTTTTATCTTTAAATACTTTTATCTTTTGCAATTATGTAAATTTTCTTTTCAGCTTTGTGTATATATGGATCCTCAGCGCGTTTATTACTCTTACCTGATGAAGGACGATATGTCCGAAAGCTTGTGTGCATGCCAATAAAAAGAAGCTCCTCTTCCCACTTTGTAAACTCGTTATTAACCTTCAGTGAAGAGCAGTTCTACTTAATTTGCCTTGATGTATAAAGAAAACAAGTTAACATCGGTATGAATACCAACAAAAGCTTTATTAAGACCTCTTAGTCTTATACAGATTCTCCGAGCAGAAATGTAGGATACATACAGGAAAAAAGTAATAGTACCTTAATGGTAATATGATATTTATATACAGGAAAAATTATATAAAGACAGTCAAACTAATAGATTAGTCTGGGTAAATTGGAGGAAAAGAAATTTATTATACATGGATTTACCGCGGATTCACCGCAAATGAAGATAAAAAAGCAAAAGCTAATCACAATCAATATAGAGATAATGGAATTTATACATTGTAATTTAGACAATTAAGCTTATGAACAGATTTGAAAGGGTAAATCCGAAGAAAAGAAAAAAAAGTTACAAAATAAAGGAAGGGAAAATACTATGAATACCAAAAATAAATAAATATACAATACCTATAGAAAGACTGATAGAGATATGATCGTTGATACTTCTTCAATTAAAGAGACATTGGAGGTCGGTGGAAGGATGGTCTAAACCGTTGGTTTTCGACCGCTACGACCCGGGTTCGATTCCCGCATTGGGCACTTTTTTTATGTTAGAAAAAAAAATGTTCCAATGGCTCCCGATTCTTGCAAAAGTCCAACCCCACCAGCGAGTGCTAGTAACCAAACGAGGCTCTGGCACATTTGTAAGTACAAAGTCGAACTGCTTTTCACATGTGTAGACATGTGGTGCACTTATAGTAAAAGCAGTCGCCTACTTCTACCCACCATGATTATCATGGCCTATACCACGTGTACTAGGGATAACCAAAAAAAAAAGAGACTCTTTATCCTAATGTTTTCCAGCGATCTTATATTATTTAAATTTAAACCATGATATCATTGAGCTGAGTGGATTATCGCTTTTAAATTCAAATAAATAATTAGTTCTATACAGTCTTGGTATTGACATATAACTAATAGGTGTCTTCTATTCATCTTTCTTTTTTGGAAATCGTTATTCCTAAAGTTCTGTCGAACTGTAAAATAGATGGTATAAGTTGATAAATCTCTTATCGGCCCATAAATCAGAGGGTAAATCCGAGGAAAATAAAAAAAGTTACAAAGTAAAGGAAGGGAAAATACTATGAATACCAAAAATAAATAAATATACAATACCTATAGAAAGACTGATAGACATATGATCGTTGATACTTCTTTAATTAAAGAGACATTGGAGGTCTGTGGAAGGATGGTCTAAACCGTTGGTTTTCGACCGCTACGACCCGGGTTCGATTCCCGCATTGGGCACTTTTTTATGTTAGACTTCTTATGTGGATAGTTGTTAATGATCTTAGGAGGTACGAAAACATCTTCCCTTTTTTGAAAATCGTTATTCCTAAATTACTATCGAACTGTAGAATAAATAGTACATGTAGTTAAATATCTTATCGGCCAATAAAACAGACAAATCTGTAACTACTTTTAGTAACTCTGTACTCTAATACTGTAACTCTTTAACTACACAACACTACACACTGCGATGATAGAAATTATCTCAAAAAAAAAATATCTCCCACCTGAACACAAGATTATTCTTGTCGAATTCCTCAACACTGTGATCGAGCATACTGGGGACATGGATTCCATAATCCGCAACTGCCTGTCCGAACTCAAGGCGGCTTTAAACTCCTGATGAAATCCAGACGTCCCTCCGTCTGTTGTATATATTTCTCCCTATTTTAAAAATGGCTGTAAACCTTCTCCCTACTGTTAACTAGATGACAATAAACTATTTTTAATTGTCAAAATTGTCACTACACGCACCATAGGTTGGCCTTGAGTTTAAAAGCTCGCCTGTCATACTCAACGATGAGAAACTCATTGCTAATCTTTCTCTTTAATTAAATAAGGCGACAGCTTTCTAGATATGAGTTTATTTTCATTTTTATTACAATCTCAAGTTTTCGGGTATTACCGCCCTTCTACAGGAGTATAACAATGAACAATAATGAAACGCTGTTAGATTTTGATTTCGTTTTAAGGTTTTAATGAGTAATTGTTATATTTTGGATGGAATAATTCTTTAACCTCTTCCCCGGTGTCATCTACCTGAGAAACTAGGGACGATGTTGGTGGGGCTGGTGCAAGTTTGGTTCACGGCACACGCGAATAATTTCAAATTCGAGTGTAAAGTCTTCTTCTTTCTTATCTCCACTCAATCATATTAGGGTATCAAGTTGTGACCCTTGATGGTGTCTGTTTGACAACCATCATAATTGGGTGAAGTAGAATGCGTCTGCCTTTGTCACTAAGACTGGGAGCACTACTCAGTGGCAGGCCGACTTAGCTCCAAAAGAAATGGCCACCTCTGACATGAGGAACAGACACCATGTGCAGCCGCTCCTAACATGGAGTACAAACGCTGCTCATCCTGTATCCCTGGATTAGGAGCCCTTACAGGGTACTATCAGCCGGGTCAGTTGAACCCAGGTTTTTAGTGAGCTTGTTACTGCTCCCCTTCCTCTTTTTTCATCCGGGATTGGGACCGGCAAAGGTGGAGTTAAGGGTAAAGTCATCCTAGCTTGCACCATCTGCAAAGGAAGAAGAAAAAATCAGTTCTTATAATCCCATATATGGGCACCATGAATTGTACTTTAACTCATGAATTTTTAATATAATTCAGTTCTCGGAAATAGGCAGCTTTTAAACATGACCCACGTAGATCAAATTCAAAGGCGAAGTATTTAGAACTTACACTATCTGTAATAGTGAACAGGCAACTCCAGCCCCATTTATGGGAACCATAGCTTGTACCGTAACTCGCATTGCTTCTTTTTTAACCCATTACCTGAAATTTGGACAAATTCATGAAAACTAATTTCTCTTCATGATAGGTAAATGCTAATCTCCCTTTGATTCAAGTAAGCACATGCAGTGGAGTTCAAACTTAGCTTCAGATAAGCTCGAACAACATGGAGAACAGACACTTTGGGTGGCGACATTAACATGGATTCAGCTGTTGGTTGGTAGGGCTTATTTTAATGGCGTCAGCATCGACATTCAGTTTTTGTGGCCGTTTATAGGCCTAGCTCGACCACACTGCTAATTGGATATTCACAGGTAGCCACCATATTTGATAGTTATTCTACTATCCGCCACCTAGATACCCGCCTGGTAGGATTCAACTCTTCTAAAGTGAATACTAAAGGGAGTTACAAGGGAAGGAATCGCCAGACAAAATTTCGAAGAAGGAATTAAAGTTATCGACGACGTGTTTTTTTATTTATGCTGTATAATCGGTAAGCTTTCGGAATTTGATGTCCTTCAACAGGCTACTATATAATATACTCTTGTAGTTGTAAGTTTCTTGTATAGTAACCTGTTGAAGAACGTCATAGTCCGAAAGCTTGTCGATTATACCGCGCAAATAACGACACACGTCGCCGATAACTTTGATTCCTTCTTCGAACTAAAAGGAGTTATTAGACCGTTACGAAAAAAAATCGGAGTGGAAACGGTACCACTTGACCAAGAGTGATTTTTCTCCCAAGACAACCAACTAACATCCGGAGATGTAACGGACAGAATGTGACACAGGAGAGTTGCAGTCGATGCCCACGGAAGGTTGGCTGTAGCCGGGGGCGAGCCAACAGTAATGACTCGGGAGTCCAACCCACCTCGTCGTTAGCTTGGCGTAATTACCTGCCCACAATCATCCATTAGCTCTTGCTCAACTGGTGGAGCAATGCTGTCCGACATTTGCTACACGTGCGCCACACACATCTATCTACGTACAGTACAACCTCACAGCAATTACTGCCTGATAGAACCCTGTAAGGGGGCTCCAGGGATACAGGATAAGTCTGTACTCCATGTTAGTAACAGCTGCACTGTCTGTTCCTCATGTCAGAAGCGGCCATGTCTTTTGGAGCTAAGTCGGCCTGCTACTTAGTAGTGCTCTCAGTCTTAATGACAAAGGCAGACGTTTTCTACTTCACCCAGTCATGATGGTTGTCAATTACTGCCTATACATGGATACCCCTGGACTCTCCTGGAGGCAGCGTGTCAGAGGAGATGGTTCTGTAAATCTCCCGAGTAGTGATCCATCCATCTGACCACCTTTGTATAAAATCAACTAAATCTGATCCCCGATGATCGTCTACCTCCAGATGAGAGAAAGAGAGACCAGTATATTTTGGACAGAATTATACGGGCAGAGCTACTGCATCAGGTCAAATTATTACTCGATTTTACGAAAATGGGTCTTCATGGAGGTGGTATCTCAGGGCGATGGTCGCTCATTGAAGGATTTATAGTATTTCCAAATTTTCTATATCTTTTTAATTTCCACATAACTGCCCACGTTGATTAAGCTCGAAAGATATTTATCTTGTGCACAATATGACAGTAGAAATATGTGTCAAGGTAGAGTAGGCCACAGAAGTTGGAAGAAAGTCGGACTCTGCCACAGTTTATGCTTCAGGTCCTTCAGAAGCTGTTTGGTGGCAGAAACTATCGCTGTTGGAAAACCAGGATCCAGGATGGAAACCCGCATTTGAATTTTTTCTTTAAAAAAAATCTTAAATGATTCTTTATTCTTTCACTAGTCAAATTCCACTAGTGAGTGAGTGCAAGTAGCTAAATGAAGCTTTATAAGTTACAAAAAGACGATGTGTTTTCAGCATGTGTATACATGCTCCTAAGTCCCTTTTAATGGCTTGAATACAATGAATGGGGATATCGGAAAATGGGACCATTGCTTTGAATTAATGCACTCTGAGAATGCCTTGACAATAAATATGAAGATTTGAGCTGTAGAGGTTTGAATCTGGAACTTGCTGACTGCCCAAAAAAGGTTCCATATGGCTTATGCCGAGAATCAGATATTGCAGCTCCTGGCGCGGATCAACAGATTTCCATTAGGGTTTTGCCAAGAGACGAACTTTGAATATTTGACTTTGCCATAAAGCCTTCCATGCTGATTAAGCCTATAACCAGAGATTGCAGCCCAGGCCACACTCAAAGGGATTTCATGCGGCCTATGCCAGTAGCCGAACTTTACAACTCTGGCGACGGAATATAGCTTCTTAAGCGGTAATGTCAACGGCCAGGTCTTGTAGAACTGTCGCTAAACAAGTCTTCCATGTAATCTATCCCAAGAAGCAGTTGTGAAGCTCTGGCGCCACCATATAACTTTCCAAACAGACTCTACCAAGAGCCACATTTTGCAACTAAGTTGCCGCCCAATAGATTTCCATGCGACCTATGCCAAGAGCCAGATCATGCAGCTCTGACGCCGTTAATGAGTCTACCATACACCGAATATCGCAGCTTTGTCGTTACCATAAAGCTTCCAGACCACCAATGTCAAGAGCCAAGTATTGCATTCAAGGCACCCCTTTCTTATTATTCCATATGTGACATTTGATATTTCTTCATTGTGATCACAGTTTTCATTAATTTTTAAAACAATTATAACATTGTTTCTATGACATTCTTACAATGGTCAATATATTTAAAAAAATCACATTTTCTCTTTGATAACACTTCTAATATGAGCCTTAACTCACGCATGAGCAACAACTTACGGACAAAACTTATGGAAGTGGAAATTCTTTGATATCGCGAATCTTCTTTTTTCAAGGAGACAGAGGCAATTTTGTTCACACTTGGTTATCTCATGTATCTTCAAATAAAGTTCACAGTAATATCTTTCAGAGTTATTATCTGAATCTCGATATACATGCTGAAAGGTACAACATCTTTAAGTTTTGTCCATCAGTTTATATATATATGTATTAAATAAGTCATAACATGAATATTTTCAACAGGATCAAATTGGGAGCATTATATTGTGCTATTGTGAATGACGTTATTTAATTGTAATTATATAGTATATATATACACATAGCAAGCGCGATGAATTGTTCAGTAAAACGATATTAATGATTCTTTTGAGGTACGATGAGGGGATGGGGGGGCCACATGAGTATGTTCCAGTAACCCTATCATCATCCGAATCATCACATCAAGTTAAGTAACAGCAGATACGTCGTACGAGCTATCAAAACTCTTATGTAACTGTGATCTCTGCAGTACATTTCAATGTCAAACATCTACTCC
>CP092880.1:12714102-12740995 GCA_030710605.1 Cordylochernes scorpioides | reverse complement strand
TCATTCGTTACAATATTTTGAGTTTCTTCTCCCGTTGCATAGCAAATAAATTCTCCAGGACCTATGGCACTCACAGTGATCCATGAGAGAAGTAAGGAGATTTGAAACTGACAGTAGAAGTTTGATTTATTTGTCAAAAGAAACATTCTCGTCTTAATGTCTTCATTCGTTACAATATTTTGAGTTTCTTCTCCCGTTGCATAGCAAATAAATTCTCCAGGACCTATGGCACTCACAGTAATCCATGAGAGAAGTAAGGAGATTTGAAACTGACAGTAGAAGTTTGATTTATTTGTCAAAAGAGAAACATTCTTGTCTTAATGTCTCCATTCGTTACAATATTTTGAGTTTCTTCTCCCGTTGCATAGCAAATAAATTCTCCAGGACCTATGGCACTCACAGTAATCCATGAGAGAAGTAAGGAGATTTGAAACTGACAGTAGAAGTTTGATTTATTTGTCAAAAGAAACATTCTTGTCTTAATGTCTTCATTCGTTACAATATTTTGAGTTTCTTCTCCCGTTGCATAGGCAAATAAATTCTCCAGGACCTATGGCACTCACAGTGATCCATGAGAGAAGTAAGGAGATTTGAAACTGACAGTAGAAGTTTGATTTATTTGTCAAAAGAGAAACATTCTTGTCTTAATGTCTTCATTCGTTACAATATTTTGAGTTTCTTCTCCTGTTGCATAGGCAAATAAATTCTCCAGGACATCCACCTATGGCACTCACAGTGATCCATGAGAGAAGTAAGGAGATTTGAAACTGACAGTAGAAGTTTGATTTATTTGTCAAAAGAAACATTCTTGTCTTAATGTCTTCATTCGTTACAATATTTTGAGTTTCTTCTCCTGTTGCATAGGCAAATAAATTCTCCAGGACCTATGGCACTCACAGTGATCTATGAGAGAAGTAAGGAGATTTGAAACTGACCCATAGCACCGATTTCATAACCCTCTCTCGTAGAATGTTATGACATCGTAGCTGCCACTGTACTGATAAGGACCATAGCCTGAAACCATGGTATATAGGATGTTGGATTTTATTATCTGAATTTGCTTAAATTTGTGTTGTGACTAATTCTTTATAACCACTTTTACGTCTTATACTGGTTTGATGAACGAAATGCATTGTTTTAATGCATATTCAAACAGATAAAGATGCCTCTTTCTGTATATATCTAATGATTATTGAGTGTACGTCTGTTTCTCTTAGAATTTTTCCGAGTGGAATTTTGACCAACTAATATTGTTTCAATATATATATCTATCTATATATATAAAAATGAATGTTTGTTTGTTTGCTTGGTATACAAATTCGCAGTAGTTCACTAATTCAAACCAAAAATTTCCATACATAGGTAAAAAAATACGGGGAAGACGATAGGCTATTTTAAAAAATATATAAAGCAATTATTAAAACTATATATTCAAATTATTCTACTTAGCTCACGAACAGCGCCCTCTATCAAAGATTAGATTAAATTATGCTGATGCAAACAAATATATAAGGCTAATAAGAAACAATTATTTTAAAAAAATCTTATCTAAATATATATCACTCGGGTAGATATGCACACGGGTCAATCCCGGGGCGAAGCCCGGGTCACCCGTCTAGTATTTTTATAAAGTGTATATAAATTTTCCCATTCATGTATTGCTTTATATCTTTTTGTAATAAATTTAAAAAAAGATGGAGATGCTGGGTATCGATCCCAGTACTTCTCGCATGCTAAGCGAGCGCTCTACCATCTGAGCTACATCCCCTTGTTATTATTTCAATATTATAAATTATCTTTATCATTATTATAATAATCTTCCTATCAAGGTTATTAAAATTATTATTATTATCCGAGCTGGAGGAGTTTTCCCTATTTTATATAAAGTGTCAGTATATATTACCTTTTATTTACATAAATAACCTTCATTTAAAGTTTTGTTTTTGTTGTAGTCCTTGCGATATTTTCAAATTTAGCTATCAAAATAGAGTATTTCCAATATTGTAGAATTTATTATTTTCAAAGCGAGAGAGAGAGAGAGATACTGGCACTTTGATCTTAGTCAAAAGGCCGAAAATAGATAGAGAAATTAGTGTTATATACCACAGCAGTTAAAGATATTATTGTAAATTTTCGTTATAACGAACTCAAAAGAGACCAAACCTATTGTTCACTATAGGCTATCACTAATAGTATGGATCATTTTAGATTCGTTATAAGTGGGAAAGTTCATTATAATATCCCTAGTGTTCGTTATAGCGAGATTCTACTGTAATCAAAATCATACAGTATATAGGTAATAAACGATAGGAAGATGTTTACAAAGATAAATTTTAGTGGTTATAAAATGACGAAATATAAATTATAAGCTTTCCATCAGGCTAACGGATCCTCGTTTTATATAATAATGAATATGCAGATAAGTAAATTATCTTTGATATTTGCATAGATTGCTCGTCTTTGCAAATCTATTGGCCTGTGGTGAAAAGGTATTATTTGGAAGTTCGCCGTTTTTTAACCAATAAAAATAAACATTATGGAAATCGTTCTTTCGTTACAAAGTTGAATAGGCTTTTTAGGACCTAGTTATAATGTACCGATTATAATGCTATTGCTTTTCCTGTTACAAATACAGTTATAATGCACCGGTGTATTAGAACGTTATTGTCTTTCCTTGTCCAAATACTTTTGTTTCTAGTTCAACAAAATATAATCCCTTGTTTCTTTGTCAATGTGAAAAATTTTCTTTAAAACAAGCAGAGCGGAGAACTGTAAATGTATCAGCGATGATTCTTAGGTCGCTGGTTCAAATCCGGCTCGAGCTACTTTTT
Organism: Cordylochernes scorpioides; assembly: GCA_030710605.1. Classification (NCBI taxonomy): domain Eukaryota; kingdom Metazoa; phylum Arthropoda; class Arachnida; order Pseudoscorpiones; family Chernetidae; genus Cordylochernes; species Cordylochernes scorpioides. The sequence goes on along the minus strand of CP092880.1, from coordinate 12,738,164 downwards.
TTCCATTACTTATTACTAGTATTATTACTATTTTTCTTGCATGTACCCTATGTTTATACTCTGAGAATCTGTATAAGACTAAAAGGTCTTAATAAAGCTTTTTGTTTTGTTAAATATATATATATAGTTTTCGGGCATGAAAGCCCTTTTTATAGGAGAAAACACTCTACAATAGGACTTAATAGGACTAGAGTTTTATAATAAAAATCAAATGCAGTTATTAAAATACATCAATACATTTACAGATTTTTGAATGTACTGTAATTAAATAAATAACTGTAAACACTTGATTTTATTAAAACTTAAGTCCTATTGGCGATTTATTGAAGTGTTTTCTCCTTTCTCTCTCTCGCTAATGTATCATATTTCTTAATATATTATCATCATCATTTACTGAATCTAGAATAGTTGAATGGATTCGTTTTTGAGCTAAATCGGTGTTTCTTAAACATATATTTACCCTCTTATTCCACAACATAATCAACTTCTATTCCAAAATTCACTAAAATCTATCCAGACGTTCAAATGTGATGGAAAGACTTCACATCCAAACACTTTCACCTATTGAAAACAATCCATAAATAAATATTTAATTAAAAAGGCATATATTGGATCAAAATATAATTTATTTACCAATATGTTGGCTGAACGCCAACCTTTTTCAGGGTATTATAACATATGAAAAAGTTTGGCGTTCAGCCAACTGATATTGGTAAAATAAATGATATTTTGATCCAATATATTTAATTAAACTTTCACTTATATATAATATACAGTGGAGTATCGATTATCCGAATACCGATTATCCGAAACATCGGGTTTTCCGAAAGCTAATCCGAAACCAAAACCTAGTGGCTAGAACAACAAGAAGAATGCAATACTGTTCAATTGCTTTCTTTAAAGCGTTTCCGAGATTTAGCGGCCAAAAAATGAACATCATTTCTGAAGCAAAATAAAATTCTGGACTTTTTTCATGAACTGTATGTACTGTATATTTTAGTGCCCATTTTACACGTATTAATTTAGTCAGTTCCCTGTATTGTAGTACAATTATTTGTAAGATTTGTAATACAGATAATATATACATGTATATAGATTTTATTTTATAGTAAACAGCTTCAACAGTGGGAAACCGCACCTTATCAAAGCCATAGGTAATAGAATATAAATAACAATAATAAATAAAGCAAAATACAAGTATTAAACAAATTTTATTTAATATAACTGTTTCCTTTTTTTTAATATTACTACTATGACTTTAGTATTTTGAAGGAAGGAATGATCGGTTATCCAAAATATCAATTATCCAAACACCCCCATTTCCCTATTGATTCGGATAATCGATGCTCTACTGTATAAGGAATTTTTCCATAAATCCCACTTACCTTGAGTAGATTCTTGTTGTCTTGTCTTGTAGATAAACATTTGTGAGATGTGTAGTGAGCGTGTAACAAGAAGAATAGAATCTACTGAAAAAATGGACAATAGTTTATTTATCTACTGAGAGAACCAAAATTGCATATCTACATAGGCATTCAAAATTATGCCTCAATTTAAATAAAGTTTTATTTATATATAATACCATTTTTTATAATATATAATATTTAAAAACAAATATACAACTTTCTTCTTTAGTCTTTATATTCATTGTCATACACTTATCAATTTGTTTTACTTAAAATTTATATATATATAGCGCGCTATGTAATTTACATTTATTTCATCACTTTCTCTGTATAAATATATACAATCTATTTACATATATGGGATACTTAGTATTTATCTATAATGACTGGATGTGGTTGTTTTAAAATGTAGCTTTGCCACTGAATTTGTTTTCTCCCTTTACGATAGTAGTAAGGTTGGAGAGAGATAAGGGGAGAAGACTTTAGAGAAAAGAAGAAATTTTTGTAAAAAGAATAAATATAGGAGTGGTATTGCACGAACGGTTGCAAAGGTTGGGATTTGTGGTCATCGTTCAAGTCCATTGACCATGCTTTCGATGTTCTTGAGATCACTGGAGGCCGAGGAAGATTCGGATCCTGCTGGGGAGACGGCAGGCCGTAGCGAGGTGGATGGAGGAAGGATGAAAGGTGAGAAGCGATGAGATTTGAGGCGATGATGTGAATTGAGGAGAGGGCCGAGTGTTTCGGCTGAGTATGCTCCAGAGAAGAGAGCGGCCGCTGCAGCCTGATGACTAGTAAGAGCTGCGAAATGCAGAAGCGAGGATTGAGCTAGCTGAGCTGCTGTGAATGGATGTCTTCCATAGTAAGGGAACATGTACGGACTTCCTGATGGGGAAACTGGTGATGGTCCAATAGGGGGAGAACTCTTCCGGTCATCTCCATCATCTCTTGATGGTTCTTCATCTTGAGGGACTTCCTGGTCACCAAGAGGTCGCAAGTCAGCGGCGCTACCAACGTCCACTTTCTCATCATCATCGTCCGAGCAGGATTCCTCTTCAAGCTTCCCTCCAGGACCCAGCAGCTTCTCTCCACCGCCGACAAGCAACGTCTGTCTTCTGGAACGAACGCGAAACCGATTAACGTATTGCCATTTAACCAATTTTGAACATTTTAAAAATATAAATTAGGCTTGGCTGATCTCATAAGAAACATAAATGCATAAAATCGGCAACATGTATTAATAGTTGGCATTGTGAAAAAAAGAATCCAACTCTTTAAAAAATATGAAAAAAAATAGTACTATGTGAAATTGTACTGGGATAAGGTGAATAAATTAAGAAAAAGGCATCTCCTTATCGTGTAACTGAAAGTTGCTGATAGCTTGCGCCATCTATCAGAATAAATATCAACAATCATGAAAAGCTAACCACGTAATTAATCAAGAATGGGTATTTGGCCAATTCAGGAATAATTTAAAATCTCTACGAATAGTTGCACGATAAGTAGATGCCTTTTTCTTAATTTATTCACCTTATCCCAGTACAATTTTACATTTGTACTATTTTTTTCACCTATTTTATAAAGTTGGATTCTTTTTTCACAATGCCATTTATCGATACATGTTGCCTATTTTAGGCATTTATGTTTCTTATGAGATCAGTCAAGCCTTCTCTCATCGGAGAGTTTATAAATAATAAAAATTATAATTTTTCAAATGTAAAACTATCCTTTATAGAGAGATGTCCGCTAGCAGGGTGTCCTCTAAAGGGAGGTTCTACTGTATTACGAAAAATGAAATTTTAGAAGTACCTTGTAAAGCATGAACTTATGAAGCTGAAATCTATAGCATTGCATATATATATGTATTACAATATATGTAATACAGCATGATTACCAATGCGCACGCAACCTATTTGATTGTAAAATCAAAGAGGTTTCGATCTTTTTGTTCAACCTCTAATAAGAGACCACCTCTAGAAGAGTTTACAAGTTTCTATTTGTGTATTTTTAACGGTCCTCTCTTTCACATGTAAAGTTCTTTGAATATTTTTAAATTACAACATTTCTTAGAATTTAACAATACGGTAGTATGAAAACAATAATATATTTAAATGATAGTTACTAAATTATGTATAAAGAGTTATTAAAGATATTTCTGAAAACTGAATGAGAGAGAGCTTATATAAAAATAGTCGTTCTAAGTGATTTATTTGGGACTTAAATCTGAGAACAATATTTAAATCTTCATCAATATGTTGATCAAATCTCTAGGGAAGTGCTGCCCATCATTGGAGCGAAGTGTTTTAATTAAAGTTAATTCATTGGCACTAAATAAATATTTATCAGGAATGTTTGCCTCTTCAATCCTCCCTTCTCCACCAAACCCTGGACTGAATTACTTACTTTTTCTCCCGGCGTCCAGCTCCTGTATCTCGAAATCCTTTGGCAAAAGGATTATGGTCGATCTTCAACTGGGTGATCTGAAATAGCAATTTACATCTTAGCAATCATTTTGTAATTCTAGTTGAAGAAAGGGTAAAAGCAGTTTACATGTTGGGCTTTGCGATTCTAGTTGAAGAAGATGGTAAAAGCAGTTTACATGTTGGGCTTTGGAATTCTAGTTGAAGAATGAGGAAAAGCAGTTTACATGTTGGTCTTTGGAATTCTAGTTGAAGAAAGAGGAAAGCAGTTTACATGTTGGGCTTTGGAATTCTAGTTGAAGAAAACGGAAAAGCAGTTTACGTGTTGGGCTTTGGAATTCTAGTTGAAGAAAGAGGAAAAGCAGTTTACCTGTTGGGCTTTGGAATTCTAGTTGAAGAAAGAGGAAAAGCAGTTTACATGTTGGGCTTTGGAATTCTAGTTGAAGAATGAGGAAAAGCAGTTTACATGTTGGGCTTTGCAATTCTAGTTGAAGAAGATGGTAAAAGCAGTTTACATGTTGGGCTTTGGAATTCTAGTTGAAGAAGATGGTAAAAGCAGTTTACATGTTGGGCTTTGGAATTCTAGTTGAAGAATGAGGAAAAGCAGTTTACATGTTGGGCTTTGCAATTCTAGTTGAAGAAGATGGTAAAAGCAGTTTACATGTTGGGCTTTGGAATTCTAGTTGAAGAAGATGGTAAAAGCAGTTTACATGTTGGGCTTTGGAATTCTAGTTGAAGAATGAGGAAAAGCAGTTTACATGTTGGGCTTTGGAATTCTAGTTGAAGAAGATGGTAAAAGCAGTTTACGTGTTGGGCTTTGGAATTCTAGTTGAAGAAGATGGTAAAAGCAGTTTACGTGTTGGGCTTTGGAATTCTAGTTGAAGAAGATGGTAAAAGCAGTTTACGTGTTGGGCTTTGGAATTCTAGTTGAAGAATATTGTAACAGCGCTTCACGTGTTGTTAATAGCTTTGGGATATTGTAAGAAGATTGTAACAGCAATGATAGTAATGTCTTTGGAATTGTCTTGTTAAAGAATAACAAATACAACATCAGTTTATACGTTAATAATAACTCTGGAATTCTTGTTGAGAAATAATAGATTTCTATGAGTGTCGTAATCAAATCTCTATAACTTTTTTTAAGATAATACAATCCATAAAACGTATACTTTCATTAAAAGAGACGTATTTTAGATGTAATAATTTCATTAACGATATTTTGACAAACGGTATACTTTATCAAGATGACGATTAATTGTAAACAAGGTATCAGGTCTAAAATCCTAAGGTAAATTTTGCAATTAAGTATTTTAGAAAATTTTGTTTTAATTAGGTGTGTAAAATATTGCAATCAAACCTTAGCATGTGTATTTAGGTAATACAATCTTGAAGAATTCATTAAAACAATAGGTGAATATTTGTTTATATAAATTACTAAAGGTATTAGTTTGAAGAAAGCTCAGAAATAAGAAATTTATTTATCCAAGAGTTTTGTGCCTAATTTATATTCGCCATCTTCAAATCGATATAAACCCAGGAAAAAAAAAGAAGTAAATCCCCATTTTCTTCTGCCGGCGACTTTCCCGACAGGATCTGGTGAAATAGGAAAATGCTAATATATTTCCCTTTATTTCGCTTAAGTACCGTGAATTTCCATTTCACATCGCTTTGATATCGTTTTCATATTTATTCCCCCTATCTTGTTTTTTATTAGTATTCCTCTGACTTTGCTTAAACTAATGAAATATTGATCATTGTTCTCGGGTTCTTTCTATAGTCGTTTCTCTTTGTTTTTAGCCCTTTCTTAACGTTATTGTTGATTTCATCTTGGCATTTCTCTTCAAATTCCTTTCTCGATATTGGAATGAATTCCTCATATCGAAGATTAATAAATATTTGTATAAATGACAAATATTATTGTTAATACAACAAAAAGCTTTATTAAGACCTTTCAGTTTCATACATATTCTCCGATATTAACGTTAATATTAATTTTAATATGCACTTGAGAAATGTTAGCAAATAATTACTGAATGACTGAAGATTTAAGAAATACTCTATGAAGGTGAATAAAAATGATTTTATTGTGCTTGCTCTTGAAATTTAGTAGCTAATTAATTTTTTGAAGATGAAAGAAAATATTCCAAAATGGTAATTATTACCTTTAATATATTGATTTCAATGCACATTTCTTCAATATTTTAACATGGATTTTATGCCTTTTTTTACATAAGCCAAATGTTCGTTTTTTTTATAATGAATTGATTTATTTAGCTCATTCTTATTTTTATTATAAACTCTTAACAGGAAAATGAATATTTTAAAACTGAAAGTAAATTTTAAACTGTGTGTAGATATTTATCGCAAACTAAATATGTCTAGAAATATAAAAGAATTTTCATAAGAGCCACAAACTACGAATGAATTCTTTGTTCGACTTTGTTCCTATAATGCTCAAATTTTGAAGGAAAGTTAAGTTAATGGCAGGCTTTTTTTTTTTTTTTGACCAAGACTTCGAATTTTTTCATCTATCCATGTCCAGAAATTGGAAAACCTTGCTAATATGCCCTGGAAACTTTATTTATTTTATAATTCAGATTTATTTATAATTTTATAAATTGAAAGGTTTTCTTTTGTCTTATTCTAGGCATTAAAGCTAAATTCCAGAATGTGACTTGTTCTCAAGACGACTTTAAAGACAAGTTTTAAACAACACGATAATAATACGTAATTAATAAATTGATAGTTACTCAAAGATGAATTTGTGCCAAAAGCATGTGCATTCATGGACAAAACTTAGGGATGTGTTATATTAAAGCATAAACCACTCCTTATTTGCTTATATAACGGCAGATTTCCCATATATGTAAATTGGAAGGTTATTCTTAAAAAAAAAAAAAGAAAATATACATGCTATAAAAGGGGTACAACTTCCTTAAGTTTTTGTCCATTAGTGTATGCTATTATTTAACAGATAATTATACTCATTTATGAGTCATTTCCAGAATAGAAAATTGAATAAAGGAAGTCTAATAATATTTTCACAGCGTTAAAAATTGAATAAATCGTAACTCAGTCTCTAGAGTTTGGTTTCTTGATATGGCCCTTAATTCTGTACCGATTTGTCGATATAGTGATAAGTGAACCGCGTTCTTTACGAATAGATGATAAAAGAGTGTTAAGAAAAACGTATTGATTAAATGATAAAATGTAAATTGTTCTGTTAAGAATGGTTGCAGAAAGGAAAATTCGAATTATTTAAAAGTCAAGCTGTGAATTCAACAAATTGAGGAACCTATTGTAATCCAGTCTCAGATAAAACAAGAAACAAAAACAAGGAACCCAATAAACAACAAGAAGAAGAAGGAAGAAGAAATTGCTGTGAACGAAGGGATATCAGAACGAAGAATCTCTGAGAACAAAATGAAAGATACCTTCACACGAAACGAAGCTTTCCTCAAAGACGCCAAATTAGGGTCGTAAGTAAACAATCCCCGAGGCATGGAGAAGACTAATTTGAGCGTGTCAGGGGGCAAACAAAACTTCTTGACTCCGTATGAAGACGGGGTGTCAAAACACTTGTCAAACCTCGGCGCCAGACGGTCGGCGGGGTGCTTCCGCTTGTACTTCCTCCAACAGAGGCCTCCCGCTGGGGCAACCTTGGAGAGGTCTTGGAGATATACTCAAATGGATGGCGAATTGGACAGAATGCTGATATGAGAATCCTCTCCATATATTTAGGATTAAACAAGAAGTTTTAAGGGGAAGAATTTCTTTAACGACACAATTTCAGAAGTACAAGCTGCCGAACATACCTCGAGACCGGATGTTTTGGTCAACACCGTGGGAGATATCTAGATAGATAACACACACTCTCTTTGTCTGTTTCCTTTCGAGAATCTTTTAAAGTAGTCTTTATACGCAAAAGAGAAGTCGATAAAATGGTATATGTACGGAAAATTCCGACTGCTTACAAAAGTCTCGGATCCCAGTTTGCTGAGGGAATTGTAGAAGCTATCAAATGTGGATTCTATAATCTTGTAGCCAGCTATAGCATGGAACTATGGTGTATAGGTTGTAGCTATATTCTAGTTTACCATTGCTGATTTAAACCTTCTAGCGTGGAGTGGTCTTCTTACTCTAACGTACTTAGTGTACAAATCGAACTGAACAGTAACTTGAGCTACTTTTTGGGATACTTTGGCTACTTCTGTGCTACTCTTTAGGATAATTGGGATACTAGGGCTCCTTTTTGGGATACTTAGGCTAATTTTAGGGATATTTGGACTACACTATGGGATACTTAGGCTAATTTTAGCGATATTTGGACTACATTTTGGAATACTTAAGACTCATTTTAGGGATATTTGGGCAACCTTTTGGACGATTAGGACTTCTTTTTAGGATACTTAGGCTATATTTAGGGATATTTGAGCTACCTTTTGGGACATTAGAGCTCCTTTTTGGGATACATAGGCTAATTTTAGGGATATTTGGGCTCCTTTTGGGGATACTTAAACTGATTTTAGGGATATTTGGGCTACCTTTTGGATATTTAGACTTATATTTGGGGTAAGTTAGAACAACAACAATAAGTTTTTATAACTTGGAAAGAGACAGGATGAAGAAATATGTGGTAGCACATATATTATATATTATATTTAGCAATAAAGCAAGAAGCAAACAACCATCAATCCCAGCTGGTACCATCAATATAAATTTTACTACAAAACCTTCAATTTGAGAAATGGGGTGAGAAGGCGATTCTGTTTCTGGTGTCTGCGCCAAGGCGACGTGTTTTACGACTTGCAAGGGACATTACACTTGCTGGGGCTTTATGGGCCGGAAGTTGGTTGCCATAGAAACTGGAGACCCTAATGGAAGCAAAGAAGAGAGGCTTTTTGTGTGATTTGGTCCCTCAGTCAACGCCTCCTTTCCGGAAACCATCCTCCGCTTCTCATAAAACATTACAGCTGCCCCATATGATTATTGCTGGGGAGCTTTTAGCTCGGATTCCAATCAATAAGTCGCATGGCGAAAGGACGCGTGGACTTCAGACAACTTCTTATTTTTCTGTTTCTCCAATCTAGCTAATAATGTAAGTTTGTTACCATTATTGTTTTCTAATTATAAAATAAGAATATATATATTATTATCCCTAGTACACGTGGTACAGACCATGTTATCATGGTGGGTAGAAGTTGGCGACTGCTTTTACTGTAAGTGCACCACATGTCTACACACGTGAAAAGCAGTTCGACTTCTGCACTTACAAATTAGCCCCGTTTAGATACTTGTACTCGCTGGTTGGGTTGGACTTTTACGAGAATCGGGGGCCATCGGAACATTTTTTTAATCCGAAGAAAAAAGTGCCCAATGCAGGATTCGATTCCGGGTCGTAGCGGTCGAAAACCAACGATTTAGATCATCCTTCTACCAATCCCCTAAAACAAGAATATAAACAGTAGCACAATATGCGTTTCTTTATTCGTGCAAAGTGCAAGTTTTAGGATCTTTAGAATCCTTCCACAGGTATAACTATAAGCTGAGAGAATGATATCTTTCATCCATAGATATCCTCATTCTCTAATTCATCTAATGGATTTTATTATTCGTTTTTATACTCCTGTAGAAGGGCAGAGATGTCCGAAACTCATCACTAGAAACCTGCTGCATTATTTAAAAGTAAAACGAGAATTTAAAAAAGCTAATTATAGATAACGATTCTATAGACGTGGTATATTTACATACTGGAGTTAAAAAGCAAGTAACCATTAGCATCTAACACAAATCAACCATTAACATCTAACACAAATCAGCATAACTAGAAAATTTTCAACGATTTCAAAATTTGAGTAGAATTTAGCTCGAAACAGTGTCTTCTATCTCTATATTAATCTCATCGTTAATCCTGATCGTTATTTCCTTCTAATCCAATAGGTTTGTTCAAGTCTTAAAGCATTTTTTTTAATCCCTAATACTAAGATTAGGTCTACGACCGTTTCTCTGATAATCCACCATATACTTGAAGATGGAAATGTGATCCCAAGTTCATACAGACTTCAATAGAAACTTACCATTTTAACAGAATCAACAAGCAATCCAGATTTCTTTAACTATTTTTTATATATCGAGCTTTCAGGCCAACCTGCCCTTTAACAGGATAACTAGAAATATGACTTCCAGCTAACTATGTTGCATATTGGCCACGCTAGCTAAAGAAATAAAAAAATAGTTAAAGAAACCTGACTCTGGAATGCTTGTTGATTTTATTAAATTGTAAAGGCAGAGATTAATATTGTAGTGAAGGAATCGAGTCTTTGAATATGTGAAAGATGTGAAAATATTTATTGATGGCGTCAGTACGACTAATCGACAATTATCCACAACAAAACTATCTACAGCTAGAGAATATTGAACAAGCAAGTTATTCAATATATATGATGATTTCACAAATACAGAGTAATATCTGTTAAATATTTTCATTGAATAATTAAAATTAAATAATAAATTATTTCTTCGCCACAATATGTATTAGAAACTTACCTTTTCGTTCTGATAGGCTGTAACGGCGATGAACTCGGTCTCCTTGAAGACGTAAGTTCTGAAGGTACTGTAGGGCAGTTTGTGAATCTCGCTGGCTCGCACGAGGTGGAACCTCGGCTGGTACTTGTGCATCGAGTTGAGGATTGTCTGTGCAGCACACTGCTCGTAAATGAACAACATTTCTGGGGCTAAACCCGGGGATTACATTATACATGGTGGTGGTACTCAGGCTTCATTTAAATTTCATGATTCAGATTGTCAAATTATTTTGACAAACATGAGCAGTTTTAAGCTCCTCAGTATTTGAAGGTAAGAATATTGTTTATTTGTCAAGTGATCTCCACGTCATTGGACAAATGTGACCATGTTTGTATATAAGAGGGACCATAGGTATGTCTTTCCCAGGAGTGAGTTGTGTGGAGACCTACGAATATACAAGATCTTCTTTTAAAAATATATATTCAATGTGTGTGTGATGGGTTGTTGTGTGTGTGACATTTTTTTTTTTTTGACAATTAAAACATCTTTATTGACCTCTTAGTCAATATTTGCAGAATAAAAATTAAATGTGTATGTGTTGTGTGTGTGTTACGTATGTGTGTGTGTGTTGTGTGTGTGTTGTGTTGTTGTGTGTGTGTTGTGTGTGTGTGAAAGAAGAGAAAGAAAGAAGAGAAGCGTTTCACCGAAAAAAGAAGAGAAAGAGAGAGAGAGAATACAGAATATCTTCATATAGATTCGCAGAGATCTTCGTCAAACAAATTTCGCAGAGTCTTCGCTATATCATATCTAATGTACTTGCAGAAGCGAAGAAACGTGCACGAGGACTAAATAAAAAATTATCTTCAAAGCAAATACCAATCGGAGTTAATGGTCGGATTGATCCAAACAACCACGTAAAAAAAAAGAGATAAAAAGTGATGAAACCGTAGTTGAGATACAGGATACTATTTAGAGATCGTTTAATCTCAACCATGTTCTGGAAACAAAAACTTGTGGCCCAAACACAATCCAACTGCCCTCATTTCTTCGCCTGAATAACTTGGAAAAGTTTGGGAATTCAAATAGATATATATTTAAGGAAACAAATGCTTTCGTTATGTTCAACTCTATCAGAATTAAAATTCAAACATATATCTTTAATTAAAAAGGCATATATTGGATCAAAATATCATTTATTTTAACAATATTTCATTTATCTGAACGCCAACCTTTTTAAAGGTATCATATCATTAATACATTATTAACACACATTAATATGTTATAATACCTTGAAAAAGGTTGGCATTCAGCCAAATGAAATATTGGTAAAATAAATGATATTTTGATCCAATATATGCCTTTTTAATTAAAGATATATGTTTGAATTTTGATTCCGATAGAGTTGAACAAAACGAAAGCAGATTGTAAATCCCGAAATCTTGAGATCGTTTAAATAAAGCAAGGAACTTATCCTCCGAGACAGTGTGTTGATACAACTTAATTTATTTTAAACATTAAAATGTTATAATAAATCATATTTGAATGAATAAACACATTGCGTTTGTAAAATCTTTTGAAATTTATAAAATAGGCGACCACTTTATTAGTAAAATATATAAAATGACAATTTTTTCTCAAGAAAAATATAGATTTATTAATAAATTTGATTAATTCAGAATGTTTGATGTATATATAAACTTCGGACGTATGAAAATAAAGTTTTTATATTAACGTTATAAGGGAGAATTCGAAATATAGTTATCGTCTGCCTTTTAATTTGTCGTTTGGTCGAGAGATGGCAGCACCCGTCTCATTTTCTTTTTGTCGCCAGGTCAGCAGAAATACCTTTTTGTCATTTAGAAAGATATAACTTATGAAAAAATAAGTAAAATTGAAAAAAAAATACTTATTTTTCGTGTATTCACATAACATAACGCGATAAATATATACATTTTTTAAAGTATTAAATCAATTTTAGCATAACCTAATTTGCATATTGGATTTCTTTGTAGCGGAATTTATAGACCACATCATTTTATTTGGACAATTTATTAATTATTAAATAATATATTTTTAAATATAATAGTTTATAAATTACACCACGAAAGAAGTCATTGTGAAATTAGGATTTAAAAAGATCATATGTAATAGAACTAACTCTAAGACCTATTTTTTAATTCAAATTACAAATTTTTCAAATATACTCATTATATATTATTTAACAAAACCAACCACATACTCTTTCGGGTTGTTGACCTTTATCAGCTTTACAAGCTGTACGTTGAAGGCACACCATAGGGATCTTAACTGTTTTATAATGCCAGTAAAAGGTTATTTAAGGCTAAAAGTGCTTATGTACACACGCTCATATGCTCAAAAATATCTTGATAGTAGATAAGGAGATGCTTTCTTATAGAAAGTGCAATGTCCTTAAGAAAAAGGAAAGGGAAAATTTCAGTGTAATATACGTGATTACACATATGGGGTTTGGATGTACAGTAAAACCTCTCTTTAAAAGACACCTAGTTGCAGAGCCAAAGTATCCTTTAGGAAGAGGTGTCCTCTTACCGGAGAATTACTAAATAGTAAAAATGACTATTTTTATAATGAAAACTGTCCTTTGTAGAGAAGTGTCCTCTCATGGATGTTCTACTGAATTGCCAAATTGAATAGCCACTAGTAATAACAGAATAACTAATACTTTTGTTATCTCCTATATACATGAGATTGTTTTCATCAAGAATCAGAACAGGTCATTTTAAAGGAATGAAGATATAAACCCAGACATGACTAGATCCTATAGGAACTGCAATAACTGTAACAACACCAACTCACTCCGAACCATATATACAGTTTCCCGGCCATCTTGCAGCCCTTTATATGGCAAACATCAATCCAGAAGAGGACAACCATACGTACAAGGCACCTCGGTTGGCCGGTATCATGATCAGGGTGCACGTACCGATCTGATCTGCTCCATGGACAAGATACCACCACCATTGTTTTCATTATAACATTAGAAAGAAACAAATTCAGTTATCAGTTTCTGAGACGATTGACAATCGCAGATAGCGACACCCCAAGGTGAAGAAATTGACTCAGCAACAACCTCCCTTGTGCAATCCGCGGGGCCATAAAAGTCCCTCCCCTGCAGAGAGCTGCTGCTGGTTGCAACAACAGAGATTGGAAGGCATTGATTCTTAGGAAATCTTCTTCTTTGTTTGACCCGCGCTGGTGTTCTCCCATCATTTCTTTACCAACTCTTTCGTCAAAATTCTAAATAGCCTTGTTTATAACTGAGTAACTCAACAAACATCCTCCTTAATCTAAAATCCAAAGAATTAAACAGGACCAAAGAACTGACAAGACTGCGTAAATAAAAGTTACTATTATTTATAAACAATAATAGTATATCCTGACGGCAAAGTTTCCATCTATATCTTGGCCATAGATTTGGCCTAGCTACTTTACCAGCTATATACCTTTTGGCGAATTGTGAGGATTTCATCGGATCCCTTGTGGATTTAATGAAAAGACTGACCAGGGCTATTAGCCTGAAACCATAGCCGCTAGGAGGACGCTTTTAAGTTTTCCAAAGCTGGAGTTGTGACTTTGTCACAGACCTGAGGCCGTTAGTTTGTGGCGACGGTCAATAGATAACATCTAGCTTTGACGTCTATTTTGACGGGAGACCTGACTTTAAAGATACATAATAGTTTACTTAATTTTGTCAGAATTTGTTTCACCTTTTAAAACCTTTATACAATCTCAATATGTAATATACATCATTTTTTAACGATAATCAATTCGAATATGAAAATTTGAATGGTTTTTAAATATATCTAAACTTTTAATTTTTGCCAATTTCAATCATCCAGTTTTCAAAATGCTGAACAAAATAAGATAGAAGAAAAATTGTTCTAGGAGTCTTGGGAGCATACTCATTACCAGTATCACAGAGAGACTTGACAAAGACCATTGTCGAGAACAGTTTACAAACAATTCCATTCAAATTCAGTCTCGAATTGAGAAAGCAATTAAAAATAAGAATAATTCCATCGTTTTTTCCCCAGTCTTCCCTGTCTAGAGTCACTTTGTTTTCAAGGGAAAATTAGGGTTAATGGACAAACCCCTTCCGGGATCTCGCATTATTTTTTTTTTCCCCAAAGGTTTTTCCTCTTTTCAAGTTAATTATGTTGAACCATAAATACTGCCGTTTTAAAATACCTTTTTATGTCTTATGCAAGTATTAAAAAAATATATTTATGAGGCTAGATGATAGAAAAAATAGAACGAAAAACATAGTTTAACAATTTAATTGAACGATACTATATATTTTTTATTATTTAATCAGTGAATAATTTATTTGAAGAAAAGATAGGGTTACCCTGGTAGTCGTTGCCAAACGATTTTCGACGCGGTAAACAATAGACGCCATCTTATTTTAATTACTTTCTTTTGACTCCCTAAATTTATTCGTTAACTTTTCTATAATTGAGAATTTTAACATTATTTTCTAAAACTTATATTTGTTCTAAATAATTATTTTAAAGGCCATAAATATATATATTTTTATTTACACGCAATAACAATTTCTTATTAAGGCCTTAATAATTTTCAATGTTTTTACTATATACGGAGATAATATATATAAAAAAGGTGATATTTTAACAACTTTAAGAATATCACATATTGTTAATTATTATTTCTGTGATTAAACGAGCATTTATGTAAATATGGCAGAAGGCCATTTATGCTGTATATTCATTTTTAACTTGTACTTTTACAAATTTCTGTCTCAATACTACTAAGTATTTGTATATTTGATTATATCATTGTGAAAAGAAACACAGTGCTAATAAATCTATTTGTTACAAATTTTATATTTAGATGACAATTTAATATATAAACTACTAATTATTGTTCTTGAAAAGAAAAGGAATTGCTTGTTCTTGTTTGCTTGTATAAAGTTTATACCAAGCCCTTTATTCTTTCCACCCATTTGATACATTGTAAATACATTGTTGATTATTGTTACTATTACTGTTATTCCTGTATATACTTTCTTTTACTCGGAGAATCTGTATAAGACTGATGAAAATCCCCGAGAAAAGAAATTGACAATTTTGTATTTTTTTTTTTCCTTTTTAGGTCGATGACAATGATGAATCTTTTGAGACATCTGATAAGCAAATTCTCACTAAATAAAATGTTTTAAACTTAGAAAGTGATTATTCTCCTTTAAAATGGTCAATCTAAGTTCTGAAGATAGTCAGGACTCTCTAAAAAGTCCAAGCCAGACACTGAAGTATTTGCATAAGGTGGGGTAAGGTCACGGAGAACGCTCACCTAGCCAAGCATCCACGTTTCCGGGATGGACCGCCAAAATTGATTCAGATGCCGATACAAAAACATTGACACACGGCTTGTCACGCGAGTCACACTCGGTGGCAGTTCTTTCCTATGGAGACAGGGAAACCCTTAGACCAACATGGCATCACTGGCTTTCACCAAGATAACCTGGTCAACTTCCTTAAGGCCATTAGGAACATTTCCTTCGAAGCGCTTTTCCATTATATAGAGAGAGTTCGAAGAATAGCGATATTTTTGGAAATCGTAAGTTTATATTTACATAGTACTTATGCAAATTAAAGTAGAAATAACTAACAAACAAAACTATGTATTCGAGACTCTTCACACACACACACACACACATAAAGAGAGAGTTTAAAGAATAGCGATATTTTAGGAAATCGTAAGATTATATTTGCATAGCACCTATGCAAATTAAAGTAGAAATAACTAACAAACAAAACTATGTACTCGAAACTCCTCACACACACACACATAAAGAGAGAGTTTAAAAAATAGCGATATTTTAGGAAATCGTAAGTTTATATTTACATAGTACCTATGCAAATTGAAGTAGAAATAACTAACAAACAAAACTATGTACTCGAGACTCTTCACACACACACACACATAAAGAGAGAGTTTAAAGAATAGCCATATTTTAGGAAATCGCAAGTTTATATTTACATAGTATATACCTATGCAAATTAAAGTAGAAATAACTAAAAGCAAAACTCTCTGTTCAATAAAATAATATCTTGTATCAATATTAAGTAAAAATATCAGACCTCCAAGGAAAAATATATTTTCAAAACATTTTTATTCTCTAGTTTTCGGGCACGAACGTCCTTCTACAGGAGAAAACTTGGTATATTGATTCGTCAATAGAACACGAGTTGATATATGTAAAATCGTATCTGATTTAACTCGTGTTCTATTGACGAATCATTATACCAAGTTTTCTCCTGTAGAAGGGCGTCCGTGCCCGAAAGCTAGAGAATAAAAGGTTTTTGAAAAGATACTTTTCCTTGCAGGCCTGATATTTTTACTCAAAACTCTCTGTATTCGTAACTCTTTATATTTTGTAGTATTTTAATCTAAAAGGGCTTTTATTAGGAGTATATCTTATGGTCTGTTCAATTCTTGAACATGTCTTACCCTATTACACAGAGAATCAAGGTAAACACACAAGCAGACTCTGGCACATTGTAATTGCCATAAGGTCTGTGGTATTTTTACAGTAACTGTAGTCGCAACTTTCTGTTCATTCTAGTTATCATTACATGGTGCTGAAATAGGTAATTTGAACTTCAATATGTAAAAATATACTATAAGAAACCATTTGAATTTTACTTCTAGTCGTTCAAATGTGAAATCAAAAAGTCTTACAGAATATTTTTAGGCTCAAAAATCATACACTTTGGCTAGTAGCTCGTAAAAACCACATTCTTTCTTACAGCATCCCCATCTCTTACAGTATAGTGTACATGTTCATGAGGTTGAAAAAGAAAGATTACCTATTATAAGAAAATTATGAGAGATATACTATATTCAATAGAAAGAAATTTAATTAAAAAAAAAACGTTCGCGCTATAGGAGTTTGATTAACATCCAAAACAAACTCATTGCGAAAGTTTTTTTTTTTTATCTCTTGATAAAAAGGTTACCAATGGCAAAACATATTGACATGGCTTTGCGACAACAGAAAAAAAAACGATATATTAAAGGAAGAAAAAGTAGTTAAACTAAATTGAACAACAGATAATGAATATACAGTTGAACTTGAATAATTTGAAGTCTGAGAGACCTGAAAAAATTTCGAATTATCCAAAAATTGCGAATTAAAAAACGGAAATTCTAAGGACTAAGATAAATATTCGAATTAAAGATGTTTTCGAATTAATAAACGTTCGAATTATCAAGTTCTATTGTATAATAGAAAAATATTGTTGAATTTAACGATGATTTGAGGGATGAGCAAAGAGAAATCAAGTAAAAACTAAACAGAAGCATCAAGACACTTACTTCTCCATTTGTTTCCGTGTACAGTATTGTAACGGTGTAAATGGATTGAGAGGAACAAGAGGAGGATTCAATTTTGGAGACATTAGATGGTGTGTCGCGTGGATCACTCCTAATGGGAACTAAGTGGGTCGGGCGGAATGGGTCGAAGCACGCACCCATGCGGTACCCTGGGAGTCTAGGTGACAATCGGCTCGCCACATTTAGATGGTGTGAGAGGGTCGCTGAGGTCGGAGGTCGCCCAGTGTCAGACTCCTCTCTAATGAGCGAGGTCTTCCTATAAAATGAGGTTAAGTGGAATCCCTGATGACAGCGTTACCTCGCCAAATTGATTTGTAATTGTCATGGCCGCCCAGTCAGCTCTTCCTTACTTAGTCATCAGCTCTCGAAACCGCTTGTTCCCTAGAAAGTCGTGTTGGATGGATTTCCCTATACTCTACGTGCTATTATAACTCTAGTTCTGTTATAACTGGGTTGATTTATCAAGAAAATGGGTTGGCCAAATATCAAGGAACAGATTAAATCAACTTAAGAAAAAGGCATCTCCTTATCGTGCAACTGAAAGTTGCTAATGGCTTGCGCCATCTATCGGAATAAATATCAACTATTCTCGTTGATTTTTAATTATTCCAGAATTGGCCAAATACCCATTCTTGATTAATCAAGAAAAGCTAACCACGGACGCGTTTCGGGCTGTTGGCCCTCATCAGCGTGGTGCAAGCTGTACCTCAATAATTAAAAAATCAACGAGAATAGTTGATATTTATTCCGATAGATGGCGCAAGCCATCAGCAACTTTCAGTTGCACGATAAGGAGATGCCTTTTTCTTAATTTATTCACCTTATCCCAGTACAATATTGCATTTGTACAATTTTTTCAAAATAACGTTTAGTTGAATTCTGTTCCATTAGATGGCGTTCTACCATCTACAAAACGCTCATATTAGTGGTTAGGATATGTCTAAATTATTTTAAATATAACTGAGTGTAAATACAAAGTAACGGGAAATCTATATATAAGGTGTGAAAGTTTTTAAGAGAAAATCTGTTGATAGTCTCATAAGATCTTCCAAAATTGTCCATGAATTCCACTATAGATCTTTCTTTTTCTGGTCTTCCTTCCATATATCACTCCAATATTGTTGATAACCATTCCGAGTGTCAGATAAGAGATCCAAGCATACTGGTTCTCTTTTTGTCAATCATCACCAGAAGGGTATATCTCTCTTCGATCTTCTTTAAAACATCGCTACAGAATGCTCTATATCTCCTTTATAGAAAGGTAATACACACCGTTATATAAGGAATGTGAGTATTAAAGCACGAATGTTTCTTTTTTAACACAAATCAAACTTCTACTGTCCTCACTGCGTTGAAAAATTATATTGGGAGGGCTTGGTTCATCAATGGTTAACCCTCCCTTAATCTAGCATACCGCTTCTTTGAGCTCTAATACTGTATTGAACGATTCTGCTTCTATATGTTACACTGAAGGGTAGAGCGTTTTTAGTGTAAAAATCGGTTTGAGGTGTGTGAATCCTGATTCGTAATTGCACGTTAAGTATATTTTTTAATAAATGAAAAGGACCACGTTTTTTATTTGCTCTTGTCTTTAAGAAATCCCAGGGAGTTGTGGTCAATTGAAGTTCAAATATGACGTTCAGATACTAAAACAAAAATTCAAGTCTATTTTACATATGTGAGATCTCTATAAATTCCAATTCCAACACAGAAACTGTTTTGGCCTCCACAGACTTTACGATTTGGACATTTCAGATTGATATTCAACTAGAAGGGGTTGTTTGGATTTGAGTTTGTTTTTTCCCCCACTCAGGAATATTGGGACGAAATCATACAAGTTAGAGCTAGAATTCGACTTCCAAACGGTATTTTGTGAGCTAAGTATTTTATTATCCCCAATCTTAACGCCACTCTCTGAAGTCTAACTTTAATGCTGTTCAAGAATACAGTTCCAATCCTTATGTGTGAAACCCAGTTCCAACACTATTCTAGAGTCCAGTTCCAATCCTCATGTCTGGAGTCCGATCCTCATGTCTGAAGTACAATTCTCATGTGTTAAACACAGTTCCAACACTATTCTAAAGAATCCAGTTACGATCCTCAGGTGTGATATCCAATTCAAACACTATTCTGAAGAGTCCATTTCCGATCCTCATGTCTGGAGTCCTATCCTCATGTGTGAAACACAGTTCCAACACTATTTTGAAGAGTCCAATTCTCATGTCTGGAGTCCAATCCTCATGTCTGGAGTTCAATCCTTATGTCAGGAGTCCAATGGCATTGTGTGAAGTCCAAGAAAGAATCACTCTCGCCGCCCGGACCTAATAGATTGTCGCCGCATTATGGAAATGAGCACGGGATCGTCGCGGTGTGAAATTGGTCGCCATTGTTCCACTGGTGGGAAGTCAGGAAGTGGTTACCATAATGGCTGGCGACGTTTTGGTTGTTTTTCTGGGAAACCCACCGCCGCGCTAATAGATATTCCTTCCCCACATCTCTAATGAATCCACGATGGATGATGGACCGAGTCCCAAAATGTCAAGATCTTTTTTGTTTGTTTAATCTCAAGACGCCGATAATTGTCTCCATTCTTTTCCCGTGACAGATCGTCTCGAGTAGCTCAACTTTCGAAAAACTTTTTTTTTTCTCTTTTTTTTTTTATTCTTTCCCCTCCCCACACCTATTATCATTTGGAAAAGGGGAAAGAGAATTTTAATTTATTTTCAGAAGAGATTTTTTTTCAATCAATTTTTTGTGTATAAATGGATTTTTTTTTATGAATGTAGAATATAATTTTACACAACTTGGCCTTTAGTATTTTCTTTAGTATCATATACAATTTGTATTGTTTATACATTGAGATTATTTGAATTTCTTTTATTGTGTATATTTTTAATATAAATATTTATCTTTTGGGTTTTTTAAAGTGCCGAATGACTCTTTCACGGCATTAGCTTCCACCTTTTGATGCAAAGGCTTGCTATACGGATGTATCTATGTCTTTAATACAAACTACAAGTCGTTACAACCCCACCATTATATAAGATTTTGTTTTAAAGAAAGGTCACCTATACCTTTCAAAATAGACTCAAAAATTCATCTCTTTACCATCTCTGCAAGCCAATAGACTCGTGTTGATCACAAAGCCACAAAACCAGATTTTTGTCGAATTGAGAACACCCACCAGGAGACCATGGTTTCGGGTTTGATAATCAGACAATCACGGCTTTAATATCATGAGATGTACATGGGATTTATGGAATCCTCAGAATTCAACAAAGTGATGTTCGACAGGTAAAGTGTCTAGACCAGAGATCGGCAAACTGATGCTTGCGACCCACATGCGGCTCTTTGGATGTGAAGCTGGGACTTTTTAATTACATTAGCAAAAAGTATTTATACAAAAATATACACCTATCCCCCGATTTACACGGTAGATACGTTCCAGAGAAAAACGTGTAAATCGAGGGATAGGTGTATATTAAACTGTCAAATCTGAATAGGTGTTCGCCCCTTCATGAATCAGACCCTCCCAATATTCTTTTCAACATAGGTAGTATAGAGTAGAATATCGCATTTAGTATAGTGCGATAAAAACAAAAACAAAAAAAAACTTATTTGGAAAACCGTGTGAAAGCGAAAACGTGTAAAACAAGTACCGTGTAAATCGGGGGATAGGTGTACTATTAATTGTTGGCAGTAAAAAAAAATTGTGGCTCTTTAAAAAAAAATTAAATTTTGTAAATTTTAATTTTTGACTCTTCCGGCTCAAATTTTTGCCGATCCCTGGTCTAGACCAATTCTATGGTCGAAACATTTATTGAAATTTTGCCGACTGGACATTAATTCTTAAATTGAAGAGACAGTCAAGTGAAAGAGATGGGCTTAGTTTCACCATCTCTTTTAACGTGAGAGGTATGGCTTATCTTCCCAACAGGATTTCTATCTAGAGTTATCTGAGTCCTAAAAAGAAGACATTTTTGTCTCACCTAATAGATTAGAGTTATTCACAAATCTTCCCTGTTACTAGAGGTTACGAAACAATCCAAATATCTGAGAGTTATAAAACACAAAAACATCGATACATTCTGTAGATAATTCAATTTTAATTACACACACACTCAAACCTGTCGAGCGCTTTTTTCCCCATAATTTAATCGTTCGTTTGATTGACAATTGTTTGTCTATCTATCAAATCTGTCCATTAAATGTGTCCACGCCTATATTTTTAAGATGTCAAAAAGACGAAATTACATTGAAATCGACCTCTATTGAAATTTATCGATATTCCTTTGTATATAAAATTGGAGATTTAAGACAAATTGGGTTGTATAACATTGAAAAGTCTAATACATGTTGGAGTGTTTTAAGGACTGTTTTAAGCCGACGTCCTGGGGCTTGCAGTTCGGTGGGAAATATGCTACGAGGACCCTGAACATCTTGCAATTAAATATAAATGGAACACAGAAGAAAATGGGAGAGCTGATTGGACTACTATATGAATGGACAAGACACCATCACCACTGTTTTAACGAAGAATGCATATTTTAAAATATAAAAACGATTTGTTCGCTAGGATGAGAGCAAGCAACAAAAGAAAGAACTAAACGCTGGAGCAGATGTGGTAAACAAAATGGTACAATTACAAGAGACTGAGGTGGACGGAAGTCTAACAAGATAGCAGCAGAACAAACAAGCGAAGGCTATCATCAATGGAGAAGACACCCTGCCATTAACCAACTGGTTTCAGACCAAGGCTCGCAATTAGACGCCAGTCAAACGCACGTGGGTTTTGGATTAATCACGTCCTACACGTTAATTGGGTGCTCCGGCTCGACCAATGGGAGGCGTAGGAGTGCCTAGCCAATGAGAAGAGAGCTAGGAGTTGATTGAACCTCCTATGACGTCATGGTAATCAATAGCGCCGTGAGATCGCAACTGGCACCACTGTTGACAGCTTTCCTTGGCGCCAAACTCGAGAGAAATACCACCCTCTGTGAGGATTCCATGATGGCATCCGACACAAGTTCTTTAGAGATTTACAATTCATCCGTCAATGCGCTTATTCCATCTTTTTATACGTAGCTTCGTTTGTTCATATCGTATCTAAGGTTTGCTTGAAAGATTTCTATGGTCAAAAGGTTTTTGCCCAGTTTAGTCGTGTTATGATTTACTTTTTAATATACGCTCAAAAATATTTATCTTGGTTAGTAGTATCATATCAATCCAATATAATGCGGCTTATGATTGTAGAACGACATTTGAAAATTATCCCGCATGTGTTTCTTTTGAACGAAAAATCGAAATTTATTTTAAGGAGAAATAACGATTATTTCTAACCTTAGAGATGAAGTATGAAAGGATGAAGTGTGAAGTGTAATGATAATTGGAAAAATGAAGTATCCAGGGATGAGAACAATTCACAATTCATCCTTTCATACTTCATCCCTAAGGTTAGAAATAATCGTTATTTCTCCTTAAAATAAATTTCGACTTTTCGTTTAAAAGCAAAACATGCGGGCTAATCTGCAAATGTCGTTCTAGTATCATATCAAATTCACAGATATTTCGTCTTTTCCACAAGTAATAAGGAAGAATTTAAACAAGAAGTCACAAAACCTCATGGTAACATTAAAAGAAGGCGAACCTAAAACTTATGATAGGATTTTTGCTTTAACGAATGCTACCATTTTTTAAATAAATGGAATCGTGCGCATTTAAACAAGTATAAAGTTGCATTTTTGAATAAAAAGTTGGATGACTGAAAAGTCGAATACATTTTACATAGAGAATTTTCTCGTCCTATATGGGAGGTTGTCATGTGGGGTCCATATAGCGCTAATCTGTCTGGTAATAAAGGTCGTGAAGGTTGTTGAAGCAATTTACATTTATGAATGTTGTATTCCGCACGAAAGATTCTGCAATTGCCACAGGCTTAGGAAACATTGAGGGGGTCATAAAAGAATGACGCCATCTAGAAAGAAGCATTAGCCAATGGTAAAGAGTACATAAAGAGCTATGAGGTAATGAAATAATTCATTATTGAATGGAAGCTATAATGACAATGTCTATCTTACAGAATGGATACTTCAGAAGTAATGGATGTAGCCATTTGTGGTTGAATAATAGAAATGATTTTTAAGGCGATACTAATTGTAGAACATTTCTAGAAAGCGTGGTTTTGCTGGAGTCGCGCTGGCGATTCTCCACCAAACTCTGCAGCGGTGGTAGAGGCGCCATATTTATTGTACATAGTATCATGCATATTTATATATTTTAAATAAAAAGACATATATTGGATCAAAATATCATTTAT
>CP092880.1:12689412-12714002 GCA_030710605.1 Cordylochernes scorpioides | reverse complement strand
ATATTTTTAGGAATGTTGACTAGATGTCAATATACTTTGTTAATTGTCAAGTTGTCTCTCTCTCTTTCGGCCGTGTGGCTCACGAGCTTCGCGTTCTTCCGGGATGGAGACGCGAGAATTTGAGTTGCATAGCCAACATGTTGTATTGACGAGGCCTCAGGTCATGATCTTAATGATGAGCCAAATTCTGTTCAAAATGGCCGAGTTATCGGCAAATAATTAAATTTGCATGGTGAATTTACCAGAAAAAGAAACGAGGCGCGAAAATGCAAATTTTTCCGCTTCCACACACACAAAAATTTTGCAAATTGAGCGGATCAAGTGAAGTGGACCAATGTCGAATCCTTAATATATCCAGCTCACATCCTATCTCAAATTTCCAGTGTCTACATCGGCTACGAGAAATACGTGTGAAAACATCAAACCCTGATTAGTCTTCACCAGCGGAAACCGTTCCGACCCTTCCAGGAGGCTTCAGCCCCTGAGCCTTCTGCTCCGACGCCAAGCACCAGCTACTACCATCGCTCTCCTCGACCATTACTCAGCCATCAGCGGCCCCTGCCAAAGATCCAGGCCAAGGCTGCACCAACCATTCAATCTTCTCTCTCTGATCCCCAACCCCAAAAGAAACAGTCTCCTCAGACCACTTTACACAGATTGAGGAGCTTTTTGAGAAATTTGATACTGACTCCTTCCTACACCCACTATATGAGGATTTTGAAAGATACATGATAAAAAAAACTCGGTTTAATGTCACGCTGACAGGGTGGAATTCGTCGATATGGATACGCCTGTGCAGAATTCTACGTGAATTCCACGTCATCGCAAAAGCGAGTATTGGGGACAATAATCATTATCTAAGCAAAAAGCTGTCCAATTTCAGGGCGGCTTGTGACAGCTTATAAATTTCAGACGTTCCTTCAGTGAGGGATCAGTCTAGTGTAAATAATTTTAATTTAAATATTGTTTTTGATTTTGTTTAAATTTTATGACTGTTGACTAAGGTCAGCTGGTTTCTTGTGGCCTTTGTGCTTGCGTGAACGAGAAAATTATTTATTATAAATATCACATAAAATTTACCATGAGCAAACTATCTGCTGAACCATCAGCACTTTCAAGAAAGACCAGGAAGCCAGAAAATGCTTAACCAAATACATATAGAAGCATATTCTGCTACATAATTACACTAAGTAAATATTATACGAATATATATAAACAGTTTTATACCGGCATATACAATACATTAACCCTTTTGCTGCTTACACGACATATGTGATTGCAAAAGCTTTCTTCAGGAGCCCATAACACGCCAGCGTTGAAACAAAGATATAACATTTATTCTTCTGTTTTTAATAAAGATTGTAATATGATAATATATAGTGGTGTTAGGGAAAATAAACGTTGTTATCTAGTTGTAAATCGCCGTAGTTTTGACGTTGTTTTGTATAAATATCCTTATATTGGGTAAACTTAAAATGCTGGCACCTGAACCAAGTATGCTCTTTTGGTAGCGGTACTGGATAACTACATTCTTAGTACGTCTGGCAGCAAAAGAGTTAGACATCACATAAACATCTCTCAGTGAGAATAAATAAATTGTACTTTTAAAATTATAAATACTGAAACATTATAATTTTCAAAATATTTTTTAAAATTTATTTTAAACTTAAAAATGTCTTCATCCAGAAGCTATATTACTCTATAAAATTATTTATAAACCATTATAATCATTATATGACAAGAAATTAGTAATCCCCCACCCCCAATATATTTTTCTCTTGTATACATTTTTTTTTTCGAAAATGTTCGGATATTATTTTTCTTTTTGTTTTTAACGCAGTAATATAAACTATATTCTTTGCATATATAAAAATGTAATACTAATTATATTAATTATTTTTGCTAAAAAATATTATTTTTGTCAAAGATGAAATATGTCATATCATAATTTTCAGAAAAGCCAATAAAAAGAATAAAAGGATATCCGCAAGATAAATAATCGCTATGTTTCTAATGGTATGGTCATCCATTCTTCACGTGCTTAATTTATTAAAACAAACGAGCATGGCTGCGCCAAAAGAATGCATTAAAAAAAAAAGAATAAACCAAACGACTTTGGTATGGAAAAGGGCGCCAAGCAGGGGAGGGGGTAGGCGCGTTGGCGTCAGACATCAACCAATCAGGAGCCACCAGGGAGGTGTGACCAGTCGACACTTCCTCCCGTCTTTTGCTTGCAATCTTCTCTTTCTATACGCCTTTGACATTCCTAATTGGGCGTCTGTGTATCTTAGCTCGAGGCAATTTTGTTCGAGTCTATAGCCTTACCTTAATTTACGGCCTTTTTTTTTTTTTTTTCTAAAAGTTACTCACGACAAAGCTAATCATTGGATCAGGTGTGTTTTTAAAAAAAACTTCAGAAGAACTAACAAGAGAAATTGGTAGAGGACAATGTGGTATTCTTATTCAAAAGAGGAATTGGTTACGCTAGATAAGTACTGTCGCCAAATAAGGGGGTATGTTTATAATGACCAAAATCATTCATGCAAATGATTTTTTTTTTCTTCTTCCATTCTTTTTAACTGACAAGGCAAATATTTTAAAGCGCAACTTCTAATTTAAAACATATCTACTTTAATATATTCAAAGATAATTATATATATCATTTTAAAAAGCATTGTATAAGGAATAAATAGAATTAAAATATAGCTTTAAATAATTGCTATGTCGGAAAAGTTAATATATATAAACTAGACAAAATTAAGAAATAAAATAAAAAAAAATTGTGAAATGTTTAGGCAAATAGTTTTGAGTTATTTTAAATGAGTAATTTTTAAAACAGTTTTTAAAAAAATATTTTAGTGATTATCTTTTTAAAATATCGATTAATTCTTGTCATATTTAGCGCTACAAGAAATTGAATACAAGAACTATTAAATGTTGCCCCAGAAGAGTAACGTATTTGATATTTCGTAAATTTAAATCTAATATCACATTACATTTAATTCAGTTCCATTCTAAATGGAGCTTAATAATTTTTTAAAATGTGAAATAATTTCATGGGCTAAAATGGATATGAAAATTTTCAACAAAAATCGAAAAGGTTGATACTAACCCATAAAATGACTTAAAAGTATTAAGCTTTAATATATGCAAAAAATGTTTTCATATTCCTATATTTTAATATATATTGAAATAAAAATGTCATGTAAAAATTAAAATGATTTAATAAAACCAAATAAGTATATAAAATATTTTTAAAAATTTCAATAACATGTAAATTTTCCTAAATATTTTGAGTATTTCTGAAATTTACATAAAAGTATTGAGTTAATTTTTAAAAAATATTTTGTTGTTGCAAAAAAATATATTCTACGAATACAAATTTACCTTATATCATCATTAATATCTATCAACAATCTAAATTAGCATTCTCGTCATAAAAACAAACAATTACTTTTTCATATTTAAAAATTAATTTTCAAATATGTCCGACAAACCAGGTAAATTATGTTAAATTTCAACTTATAATTAAAGAATATTTTGAAATTATGTGATATTTTGACTATTATAAAGCTTACATTCATTTTATTTTTCATCAAAGCAATATAGAATAGGCCTAAATATATATTTAATTACGATTAAATATTTCTTTATATTATTTTTTTACATATAAATGAATCGTAAATAAATAGCAGTTAATAATTATCAGAAATAGAATAAAATGACGTTATCTTTTTTAAAAGGAATTTTTTAAATCCATAATTTTTAAATATCAAATAATACTAAATATTTTTTACCTAAAATATATATATTATTTTGTAAAACAAACGTTATAAAAACTTGGATAAAGATGATATTAATTGAGTTATATATATTTTGATTTATATATTTTCAATAAAGTTAATTTGTTTTGAATACATATATTTTTAAATATTTTGCTTTAAGAAATGTATGCTCATTTTTTCACGATTTTAATAGCCTATTTAAATATATATATATATATATATATATGATACATTTTGAATGATAGAATGTAAATTTTATTTTGTTTTTTTTTTCTAAAGATTTAACTAAATGGTGTATGTAAATTTTGTTTTGTTTAAAAAGATTTGAAAAGAATAAAGAGATGATTATTGAAGTGGAGACGGCCACAAACGACTGCTAATTCTTTTCACACATCTAGAATAGAATTATATCAGCTAGTCGACAGGATCGCTGCCTACGGGAATAAATTCGAAATGACATCGAAGAAAGACTTGAAAACTTTACCGAAAGAAGAGGTTGTTACCGGAGCGAGAGTAGACAGTTCAATTAGAGAAATTTTGCCGATTTTCAACCCGGATACAGGCCTTACGTATCAAGAATGGCGAAATCTTTTGAAAGAACAGTCAAGCTTTAAAATATTTCAGAAAATGATGCTCTAACGATGATTCCAAGCATTTTTAAAGAAAAGCGTTAGAGATATACGCCTCGATGTGCCAGGACGTGTTCTCGTTGGATGAACTTCACCAAGCTATGAATACATTTTTCCCGGTATCGACAAGTGGATTGATGAGGCAGTTTTGGACTGAAAAGAAGCTGCCATCGCAACCCCTTATGGACTACTATTTTAATAAATTGAAGTTGGCAAAAATATTGAATATAAGTTCGGAGCAGACCCTGGAAGCGCTTTCTTCGAATGTAAACGCGAAGCTGAGACCATTTTTGATCGCTGCCAATCCAGCTAATCTGGACATGTGGATTAAAATTGCATCTTCCCTGGAAGAAGGATTTCGACATGAAGAGACATCTTCACCATTTAATGACCCCAGATATCGACGGGACTTTCAAAATATCGACTCAAGGAATGCAACGCCTTCACAGGATTCTCTTCCTTCAGGTGCCCGCCCCGGCAGAGAGGTTGGCGACCGACAAGAAACCCGGCGAAAGCAGTTTTACCAAGACTTTCGAGGTAATGTAAGGCAACAATAGTGGTGCCCAGGAGTGATGAGTGACGTTGGGGTAGATTCATTACTCTTGGGAACCTATTTAGTATTTTTGATTCCGGCAGTGACATTAATATTATTTCTGTACACCTATTACCTGAATGCCTTTTAGATAAGATAAATAACTCTAGCCAACAACACACAAACACACCTAATATGATTAGCACTATATCTAACCGTATTGGAATATTTGGACAAATTTGTTTAACGATCAGAATTGGAGATATAACCAACAATATGTTGTTCTATATTATTGATAATCCAAATTTAAATTTTCTGATAATATCCACTAAGTACCTGAAATATTTTAACCTAAAGATTGATTTTGATGAGAATGTTATTATGCAAAATAATGTGTTTTTATACAAATTTCAATATACATTTTCTAAAGATGAACTCAATGCTTTGCAATATTGTGATAACTCAAAAAAATATTTTGGTGTTTTTAATAATGTTAAATATTGTAAAAAACATAATCATTGTTTAAAACTTTCAGGAAAATGTAATAATATAAAAAATTACCTCTTTTAGATAGAACTATTGATCAATATAACATAAATGTCTCTTCTTGTTTTAAATCTAAACTCGTTTACCAACCAAACTTTCGACCCTTACCCTTGCCAAATCTAGAAGACAGCTATCTAAATAATGATGACAAACACTTAAGAATAATCTCTACATTTTATTAAGTCGCTATAATGATATTTTTGGTGGAAACAAATATAATATTAGGCCATTAAAAGTAGATCCCCCCAGGTTAAGACTCAAGGATAAAACTCCTGTTTGTCTCAGACCTTATCGACATAATCCCAGGGACACCGAAATAATTAAGGAACAAATTAGGCAATTATTAAAATATGGGATTAGGCATGCTTCTTCTCCATATAGTTCGCCAGTAACTTTAGCACATAAAAAGGGAGAAAATGATAAATCTAGACTATGTATCGACTTTAGGAAATTGAATTCAAAATTGATAGGAGATAGTTTCCCAATTCCTTTAGTTGAAAATATCATCCAAAAGGTGCAAGGCTCAAAAGTATTCTCGTGCCTTGATATTCTAAGTGCATACTGGACTATTGGTTTACATGAAAAGGATCAACCTATTACTTGCTTTACCACCACAGAAGGCTCTTACCAATGGTGCAGATTACCATTTGGATTGCGGACAGCTCCTGCTATTTTTTAACAGGATCCTCACTTCCATATTGCAGAAATATGAACTTAAAAATATAATATCTTACTTTGACGATATATTGGTTTTCTCAAAAGATACCGAATCCCATTTAGAACACCTTGGGGAAATATTTGCAATCCTACAAGAGGAAGGTATCCAACTTAGGAAAGACAAATGTTTGTTTTTTATGCAAAAGATAAATTATTTGGGTTACGAAATTTTTGGAGATCAAATCTCTCCTTCAAGTACTAATGTTGGTATAATTAAATCTTTGCCCCCTCCTCGTGATGTTAGATGCTTAAGGTCATTTTTGGGCAGCGTTACGCATTATGCAAAATTTATAGATAATTTTAATAAGTTGAGAGCGCCTTTAAATGATCTATTGAAAAAAGATGTAAAATTCACGTGGAGTGAAGAGTGTCAGAGGAGTTTTGAAGCCCTTAAAGAAGCATTAGTTTCGAAACCAATACTCCAAATTTATAATCCATTGTTAGCTACACATATCTTTTGCGACGCTAGTATTGCAGGTTTAGGAGGCGTACTTAAACAGGAGTATCCTGATGGCACCTTAAGACCCATAGCGTTTTATAGTAGGGCTTTAAGGGGAGCAGAATCCAAGTATACAATAACAGAACTTGAATTATTGGCGATAATAGAAACATGTAAAAGATATCATCCCTATATTTCACAGGCCAACATGTGATAGTTCATACCGACCATAAGGCATTAATTTGGTTAAATAATTTCAAACATACTAACGGTAGATTATTCCGATGGGCGCTAAAATTATCAGAATATGATTTGGAATTTAAATATAATAAGGGATGTGAGAATCATGAAGCCGACATGT
Organism: Cordylochernes scorpioides; assembly: GCA_030710605.1. Lineage (NCBI taxonomy): Eukaryota > Metazoa > Arthropoda > Arachnida > Pseudoscorpiones > Chernetidae > Cordylochernes > Cordylochernes scorpioides. The sequence continues at coordinate 12,706,993 of CP092880.1, read as the reverse complement.
TGTCTCGACAGCCATATACCTGCTTCTTAACTGTTCAAAATATAGAACAAGAACAAAAAGCATTACTTAAGCCTTCATCTAAACTATATTTCATTAAAAACGGTATTACTTATATTAGGCTAAAAAATAGAGATAGGATTATAGTACCACCCTCCTTACAACAACAATTGATAAGCAGGGCTCACGAAAGTTTAGGACACCCAGGCATAAGTTCAATGGCTAGAGTTATCTCAACTCAATATTATTTCAAAGGAATGATAGGACAAATAAAAAATTATATTTTGAAATGTAAAATATGTCAGTCTGTAAAGAAGCCAACTACACCTTCGTATGGACTCATGGGTAATTTACCACTAGCTGAGAAACCATTTGATGTAGTTGCCCTTGACAGTATTTTAGGATTAGGGGATTATAACAGTACCAATAATTGTCTTCATGTGATAGTTGATCATCACGCAAGATACATCTGGGCTTATCCTTCTAAGAGTACGTCTATAGCAACGTACATCAATATAATAAATCAGTTATTAAATGTAGGTAAACCAAAAATTATCGTTACTGATAGGCACCCCTCATTTGTGTCCCAAAGGTTTAACAAATTTATACAAGAAAAGGGCATAAAACACGTGATGACATCCCCTTCGCACCCACAGTGTAATGGGCTTGTAGAGAGGGCGAATGCGACAATTATCTCAAAGCTTAGACTTCACCATCAACAAAATCCCAGAATACCATGGCCCAAATTATTACAAAAGGCCTTAGAAGAATATCGGAGTATTCCTCATTCCATAACTAAAATGCCTCCCGTTTATTTACTTTTTGGCATAACGCCATCATATATCAATAAATTAACAATAGCATATCCACCCATAGAAGAGGCTAGGAAAATTGCAACTGAAAATACCGAAAAATTACATCTTAAATTGGTAAAAAGATATAATGAATCCCATAAAACGCCTAATCTAAAAATAGGGGATAAGGTCCTTTATAGGATCCCTTACCAATCAGGTCAAGGTAAGCTCATGCCAGCCTTTTATCCAGAACCATACACCATAATTTCCATACCCTCACCACAAACCATAGAAATAGATAAGCCTTGCCAACCCGAAAATAAGCATGCAACAATAATTAATATTCTAAAGTAAAGCTCTGGGATCCGGTAACTGAAGACAATACTGAACCACCATTCCCATTTCAGGAAGAAGAGGATTTGGAGGGATGCTTGGGTATCGAACCTAACAAGCAAGCTTCCACCGATAGTCCTCAGGTTTTATTCTCTTCCATTAAAGAAAAAAAAATCCAGATCACCCCACAAGAGCCCCTGGAGAAACTACTGCCGGTTTCGGGAAAATAACAAAAAAAGTTGCCCTGGAATGGGATTCTACATGGAGAGTGTCTCCATAGACATGTAATGTCCATATCATTTTTTTTTCCTGCCTATTGTTAGTTAGGTTTTGTATGGCCACCTTTTCCTGTGATTTTCCCCAACTAACAGGCTTTGGTCGCCTTTTTACCTCTAACAATATGGTTACTTGTGTAATATAATTTTTTGCAATGTATCTTATCCTTTACCTTCCATCCCCTCCCAACCTCCGTTGAGAAAAAAATTAATACAATTTTTTTTTTTTTTTGTGGGGGGTAGTGATACATTTTGAATGATAGAATGTAAATTTTATTTTGTTTTTTTTCTAAAGATTTAACTAAATGGTGTATGTAAATTTTGTTTTGTTTAAAAAGATTTGAAAAGAATAAAGAGATGATTATTGAAGTGGAGACGGCCACAAACGACTGCTAATTCTTTTCACACATCTAGAATAGAATTATATCATATATATATATATAATTTGTATCATATATATTATAGCGTGTTTTTTTTTTTCGAAACAATTTCAATTTTTAGCCAATGCGAACAAAAGGCCAACCTATATACTATTAAGAAAAAAGGAATTTTCTGATCGTGCAACTAAAAGTTGCTGATGGCTTGCGCCACTTATCGGAATAAATATCAAATAATCGTTGAGGTACAGCTTGCACCACGATGACGAGGGCCAACAGCCCGAAACGCGTACGTGGTTAGCTTTTCTTGATTAATCAAGAATGGGTATTTGGTCAATACTGGAATAATTAAAAATCAATGATTAGTTGATATTTATTCCGATAGATGGCGTAGGCCATCAGCAACTCTTAGTCGTGCAATCAGGAAATGCCTTTTTTCTTAATTTATCCACTTGATCCATGGGAAAATTTACTTTTGTACTATTTTTCACTATGAAAATATGATAGAAAAAAAAACAACTAAACATTGATTTAGCCTGTTCCCTGATTTGAAACAGATTTGCCCTAGTTCGCCTACTATTGTTTTAGTAGCCTTAGGCAAAGTTTTATCAAACTTTATTTATGTCACAAAGAATATATAATTCAACGGTTTCAAAACAATATCATATAAATTTATTTTTAAAACCATATTATTGTTTTTCAATATATTTCTTCTCCAGTTTCTTTGCTCTTAAGTGGGTTCTAGCCTTCAGTAGTGTAATATTTCTCTATCCTGATTAGCTTTATTTCTTCTAGTCTCCACTTCACATCCAGTACATCAGTCCAATTCTCTCTCCGTCGTACCTTTTCTTTCGCTTTACACTCCAGAACTATCCTAATCAATCCAATCAATATGTCTTATCTATTTATTTCTTCTTTTTCAGATGACCTTCTACAAGCCCAATTTTCTTCAAGACTTCTTCATTCCCAATACCGTCAACACAATCTTATCCTTTGCACCCTTCTCCTGGTCAACATTTGTAATGCTTCCAATTTTATTTCCTATTGATTCATCTTCGACCCATGCAACACTAGACACTAAATCTGTCTTCATCAGCCCCCTCTTTGACTCTTGACTAACCCCCCTTCAGCACACAGTTCCTTTCACATTTAAATTCTAGTATTTAATTCTTCTGTACATTGCCCCATCTTCATATATCTCACAATATACTACAGAAACATATTCTATAATTAAAAATAATTCCACAATTAGTATATTTAAAAAAGGAAAAATAAAATTCAAATTAAGGCTTTCTTTTAATTTTGGTTTTGCAAGCTTGCAAGCCAATTTTCTGCTCTTCAACGAGCAAATACTTCAATGTACAATAACAAGATGATCTTTATACAAAAAAATAATCGAAAAAAATGTGTTATTGTCATGTGCTCTCGTGGGCTTGTATCAGACTGTTTACAGATAAAATAATAGATATTATAATTATTATATTTTATAAAGTAACATTTGGTATCCAACACGAGTATAACTTCCTTGAGGCTCACGCAGAGTATCTGAACACAGCTTCATCCTTCTGTGTTCTATTTTGAAATGTTGAAAAAACAGGCTGGAAATGGCTATAATGGGAATAACTAGGCTTCTTTATGGTGTATATTTAGTCTTGGACTTGAAGGTATTGAGGGGTATAGTAGCCGTTGAGGGGTGTACATCCATCCAACAAGAAGAGTTTAGCAGCCAGCCATTACAGAGTGCAGGATAACAAAGCCTTCCTTCCCTCCCATCCATTCCTGTCTGAGAACAATAGGTCACGCTTTTACGCCAGCTGGGAAGACACATCGTCTCGGATTTCACTGGGTATCATCTAAATCTCTGTGGCCGTTATCTCGTCCTCCTCTAACTGGAAGGGGGAATCAATGCTGTTTATTGTGGTGGTGTAATGTATCGGCCACACACTGACCTAGCTTGAAATACGAACTTTTTTTGTTGTTGCTTGCACATATATGAAAAATAGTACAGATGTGAAATATTAAAAAAGGTTTTAGGAGATCGATTCGGTTTCAAAATCACTACATTAGGTACCTCTCAACAAGAGCAACCTAGTTTATGATATTTGAAACAATAAATAAAATGTGAAGGTTATTGACATATTAAACAAAAGGTTAACGCGGGATTCAATACCGGTTCATGGCTGTCGGGAATCGAGAGTGTTACCCACTCGTCCACAAGAGTCTTGTTTGTTTTTTCAAGATTCAAGAATGCCTATATGTACTTTTACTCTTTTTTTTTTACCGTTTCAAGCTTTCGGGCATCTCTGCCCTTCTACAGGAGAACTTATATACAATGTATAGAACGCCGCCTGATGCCAAATTGTGAAATGTGGTGCAAACATGTGAAATTGCACTGGGATAAGATGGATAAATTAAGAAAAAAGACATCTACTTATCGTGCAAACTGAAAGTTGCTGATGGCTTGTGCCTCTGTCGGAATAAATATCTACTATTTTTGCTGACTTCTAATTATTCCAGAATTGGCCAAATACCCATTCTTGATTAATCAAGAAAAGCTAACCACGTAAGCGTTTCGGGCTGTTTGCCCTCATCAGCGTGGTACAAGCTGTACCTCAACGACCAAAAAACTGGTCATTCAGGCATCCTGAAAAATCATGAAACGGGTAGTTAAGGCTAGAAGTGCGTGAGACCGCGACACAATGTGAAAAAGTTGGCCAATTAAGGAATAATTAAAAATCAACGAATAGTTTATTTTTATTCCGATAGATGGCATAAGCCATCAGCAACTTTCATTTGCAAAATAATTTTAAAAAAAATAAAAGGATAGGTCACCTCTCCCCTCAGAATAGAGGTAAAAGCTAGGGGCCATCTATTGACAGTTTTCGCAAGTTAACAGAATCGGGTTTGTGTTATACACCAACCTCAATGGACTTCCAATTTTTTCAATAAGTTACAACCCCACAACTGGATGTAAGGAACGCGTCTTTGGCACCTTGTATGTTCAAATTTAGAACTGTTTCCAGATGTACAGTCACTTTATGTACCTACAGTATAAGTACTCATTATCTATCCACCATGATTATCATGACCTATACCATATATAGAGTAAACTCTGCCATTACATAGGACTACATGAGGTATATATACTGATAGTATAGGCTTGAAATACCTCTTTCAAACTTTCTACTTATCTTTAATGTTCGCTTTTATCTCTTTATGTTGGCTAGGTTTACGAAGTCTTTTATTATAAGTCAATCTTGGCCTTAACTGTGATCCACTTTCTATAAAGGAATTATTTCCATCTCCTATATGTTTATACAAGTGATTTTTGAATTATGTATTACTATTCTTATGTATGTTCCATATGTAAATACCTGTTTTCTTTCCTCTTTTCGCTCTCCACTTCTCCCATCCATATTTCCAATTTTTTTTCTTATTTTCCATAGGATTATTCAAATAATAATCTGTATATATTTATCACATGTGTATATAATCTTTCTCCATTTTTACCCCTTTGTATATTTCCCACTTTCATAGGTTTCTCCGTCTTGTAACCCCAAGGAGGATTCTCTGTAAGACCTGTGTGTCTTAATAAAGGCTTTTGTGTGTGTATTACTATTCTTGACTTCTATATTATTATTTTTTCAATATTAATAGGTTTTTTTCTAAAATATATGAGAGGTAGTTATGTAAGGAAATAGTTTATATTTTAAAAGCCTACGTAAACAAGATGGTGTGGGAAGGTTTATAGTCACCTTTAAAAATAAAGTTGTTTTTTTTCTTGGGCTGAAAACAGTGAAATTTGGTAAGATAACTGACGGACTTGACATTTGGCATATATGGCATATATTCGTAATGCAAAATGCCTTCAACGTTTAAACGATTTCTCAGGAATCCCTTCCGATAAATAGTTATTAATAGAGTGTGTTAAAGAGGTAAAATACATCCTATTACATAAGTAGAAAAGAAAGTACTACACCCAGAAGGAATTGAAGAAAAAAACACATCGAATTTGACATAAATCAACTTCTTGCGTTGTAAAATGTATGATTCAATTTTGGATAAAAAACGTGTAAAAATATTTAAATGAGGGCACATTTTCTTATTTCAATTATTCAGTCTATGCAATAGCTTGTATACTCATAGTATTCCATTTCTCCCTTCTAGGCATAACACCTTTTATTTCTAATATTATAAATAGACAAAGGAAAATTTCCTTATAAGGAGAGTTTTACCCCCTACTTTGAAAACTCCCATAAATACCTATTTATTTACAACTGCTCTAAAGGATTTACAAAGAGGGAGCAGAAAGATTAAGACTGACGGCTACAAAGAGCATCTTCTGAAACGTTTAGCCGCACAATAATGAAGTTCGATCTTGTCATCAAACAGTAAATGTGTTTATAAAACGACAGACATATAGAAAACATTTAGAAAAGAATACCTACACATTTTATATCGAAAGGGTTAAGCTTTTTTATGCTACCGAAGTAATTTTACTCTCAATATGGTATGGGCTGTTAGTGCTACTGACAAAAATTACTATTTACGGGTTAACACACAAATACAATATACTAGGGCCTACAGTAAGAGTAACTTAAACACAGAAAAATCGTGGACTCAAAAGTACAACACCAAAAAAAAAAGTAAATAATAAATCACAATTTGTTAAATAAAATATAAAAAACAGTACTTAGCTTTATTGCTGCTTAGGTAGGGATCGGACCGGGGTTACACAGGTATGCGTGGAGATAGCCAGACACGGATAAATCACGCAGAGAACACTTTAAGCGTCTCCACACAATAATCCACCACACTGGCCGACTCGACCTATACCATAGCCCCCATTATATACAAACATGGCCACATTCGTCCAATGAGAAGGCGGGAGAGATTTGTTCACAAACAAACGAAAACACAAATTCTTTCCACTAAAACCTGAGATATGATAAGATTGCAAATATTTGTCAATATAATTTGACACTACTGTTTTTTCTTTCTTCAAATAACGAGGCTCTGGTGACGTAATTTTCCTTGGTCAAGGTGGTATATCCTTGAATTGATTTTATGATTATCAATAGCTGTTGTGCAATGGCTAATCGGAGACTGTGGATGAGCAGAGGCCGCCAAGAAAGAGGAGCCAGAAGAAGAGGAACCAGAGAGCCCAGAAGAAGTAGAAGAGGAAGAAGAAGAAGAGCTGGTAGATCCTCTGACAACATGGCGCCAGCGCTGTGCCGAGTGCAGCCAGTGTCTCGAGTACAAGCAGCGGCTGGCCGAGTGCACGGAGCGGGTAGAAGGGAACGAGGAGTCGACGGAAGAATGCGGTGACGAGCTCATCGACTTCATCCACTGCGTCGACCACTGCGCCATGCCGCAAGCCTTCAAGTTGCTTAAGTGAACAGCCAATAAATACATGTCCCTATATCTCCCAGACTTGACCATTCTCTCTCAAAGACTTGTCACGCACGGAGCTTGGGTACAAAACGTGATAGGTTTCACCAATGAGAGAAATTTGGCGAAGTTTCTCTATGTTAGACTGTCTTAACTACAACCACTGATTATATAATCTAAGGCAGGGGTCGGCAAAAACTTTTGAATCTGAAGAATCAAAAATTATAATTTACAAAATTTAAAAGTTTTCAAAGAGCCACAATATATTTTTCTTGCCAACAGTAAATAGTACTCGCATAAATAATATTTGCAAATGGAACTATATATTATTTATTATTATTTATTTAAGTAACCCAGGTTCCTGGAGCGTACAGAAGTCGCCAACTACCCGGGATGTCCTTCTGACCTAAGTCTTCTTGGATTTATATACAATGCCAGTGGAAGTCCAATTAATGAGGTGTCGCCAGGCAGATTTCTTTCTTGGGAGATTTTCTAGGGATGCTGGACATATGTTGGTGATACCTAGGAGAGTGGCTGTCTGGAATCTTTGGTATTGGAAGGTTGGGCAAGTGAAGAGGAGGTGGTCTACGGTTTGGTCTTTATCTTGGCAGTGAGGGCAAGTTGGGTCTTCTTTCGATACCGTTGCAAGGTCTGCCTGAATGTAGCCATGGCCGGTCAAGATTGTTGTGGAGGTAGATCCATGCTTGATATTTCGAAGCATTTGGAGGAACTATATAAAGAACCGCAGTTTCACATCCAAAGAGCCGCATGTGGCTCGCGACCCCTGCTCTAAGGTATAGATGGAAATTTTGCTGAAGGAATTAATCTATAAAAATAATGGTCGGCTCTACCGTCAAAATAGACTCTACAACTAAGTTCACACCAATGATAATCTCCGCAAACTATACAAGCAGTAGCAGACTCTTTTGACAGGAGAGACGACCCTTATTTGGTAGTCTAATCTATGTATTCAAAATATATATTTTTTTAAATCACAAACCAATTCCAAACTATGTATTGCACTATTAGGCCTTAAAAAACAATTTCACTTCTCGATCTACTCTTTCATACATAAAGAAGTTAAAACTACGAAGATTGTATTAAAGATACACATTTAACAGTGCAGGATATAAAACCGTACAGTGGTTATATAGTTGACTAATTGGGAATTTAGCGCTTTTTTATGTCCCTCTCTTCCTAGCCCGGTGCTCCGCCATATTGGTATAGCTACAGGGTACACTCACAGGTAGTAGAGGTAGTATCTGCTTTACACTTTTTTTGTAAATGGTACGGTACGCCTAACATAGGCTTACGGTATACATCCGATGCATATAGCCCTGTTCAAGTCTGGAAGAAAATTCCTCATCTTCGGAGAGTTCCTTCAGTGGAATGACAGAGAGGGAGAGGCAATTGAAAAGGTGTATGACCTAGTCAACAGTCAAAGAAATTTATAAAAATAAAACAAAATATTTAAAAATGTATTAAAATCAAAGAATCCTTTACTGTAGAGACGTCCGGAATTCATCAGCTGTCACATGCCGCCCAGAGGTTGAACAGCCTCTTGCATAGATCGCAGTTCTATTTCTTGACCTTTGCAATTGCAATGCCGAGGAAATCACTCAGAACAGACTTCTGCCTAGACCAGAACAGTTCGAAGAGATCCTTCCTTTTAGATTGGGATAAAAACCGCTTTTTCTATTTCGTGCTTATACAAATTATCTTATATGGTTCTTGGAAGGAGTCAGCATCCAATTTCTTAAACAGCTCTTTTACCTGCTGCATAGTTGTCTGAAGAGGAGTGGTTTCTCTATAGGGTGAAAGATTGGATGGTGGGTGCAGCCCCTGGATCTCTTTAGCAGAGACCCCTGGGAGATATATATGGTAAAAGAATAAAAATACAAGTTCTTCCTACAAACTATCATCTTCCCGATATAATATTTAAGAATGACCTTTCAATTTTACTTTATACCTTGTCCCAAAAAAGAATAACAGTAACACTCCAAATATTTGAACTGACAAAAGTTACTTTTACGAATTTACAAACTAAAGTAGAAGGTACTAGGGTCTGAAGTAAAAGTAACTTAACACACAGAAACGAGTACACTCAAAAGGTACAACAACAAAAAGAGAGGACGTGAAAAAACACGATAAGTTATAACAAAACCAGTACTAATATTTTATTCAGCGTTATAGGAGCTGACTACATAGATATGAGAGGAGATCACCAGACACGGATACAGAGAATGCTTTGAGCGTCTCCACACAACTCCTGGCAAGAGACCCCGCATTACCTTTTAACCTCCATTATATACAAAGATGGCTACAATGAGAAGGCGTTGGAGATCAGTTCGCTAATCAAATACAAACAATATTTACCAGTCAACTCAAAGGCCCTCTAATATTTGCAAATAATTTGACAGAACCCTTTGATAACATGGAAATTCTAATAACTGGGCTGTTTTTTTTTTTTTGTGGTTGAATGCCTTAAATTAACAAAAATCTTGTACAGCAAAGTCTCTTATGGGCGACCATTCTATTTATCATCCATTTCCAGAGACACCAAGAAGTTTACATGTTTTTTAGGCGATCTCTCATTGTAGGTTCTACTGTTTATATACCCAGTATAGTCCATCTGCCTATACATACGACAGATTCATATATACACTCATGGGTAAAACGTATAAAAGTAGAAAGTCTGGTGTCATCGTTCGTCTGTTTATTCAAAGGAGACAGAGGCAATTATGTTCACACTTGGTTATCTCGTGTGTTTTCAATTAAAGGTCATTATAATATCTTTCAGAGTTATTGTCTGAATCCCGATATACATGCTAATAGGTACAACTTCCTTAAGTTTTGTCTCAATGGGTGTATATGTATTCAGATAAAATACAAGTCTTTATTTAATACGAAGAGAATAGGTAGGAAGGTAAAGAGTTTATTTTTATTAGAAAACCGTATAATCACAAACTTTCAAACATCGCATACCTTTTACTGGAGTAATTCTAGAGAACGTTATTAAAACATAGTAAAATGAATGACAGGGTATTCGAGAGACCAGTATTCCAGAGTAAAGTTGGGGGAAGATGGGTGAAACTCCAGCTGCCATGTGTGAGGAGACAGGCAACTCCGCCTTTGCCGGTCCCAAGCCAGGATGAAAAAGGAGGAGGGGGAGCAGTAACAAGCTCGCTAAAAAACCTGGGTTCAGCTGGCACGGCTGATAGTACCCTGTAAGGGTTCCTAATCCAAGAATACAGGATGAGCAGCGTTTGTATTCCATGTTAGGAGCGGCTGCACATGGCATCTGTTCCTCATGTCAGAGGCGGCCATTTCTTTTGGAGCTAAGTCGGGCCTGCCACTGAGTAGTGCTCCCAGTCTTAATGACAAAGGCAGGCGCATTCTACTTTACCCAGTCATGATGGTTGTCCTACCGTAATATGATTGCGTGGAGATAAGGAAGAAGAAGAAGAGGAGACAGGCGCCAAAAATGGCATTCCATTGTGGGGGAGGACATAGTCTGGTGACATCTGCGGCAAGTAGAACACAGCGAGTTGCCTCCTGGTGTGTGGATGATCCTACAAGGCGGTACCAGAGATACTTGCCTGACCTGGATCGGAACCGGCCGTTGACAAGGAGGATCCTTCTGATGGCGAATATTTGAGACAAGTCCATCTAAGTAGGTCCCCATTCCATTAACAGCTCCTAGCAATAAGGTATATCGAACTAAGCTGTATCCACAGCAAACCTACATTGAACCTTGTACGCAAACAACGAACCACTGTAAAGCATCGTAACAACATTGTACAAGCAGCGAGTGTGTTTGGCATAGAGTGAAGACAACATAGCTAAGAATATGTACAAAGTGTTTAAAAGAGGGTAAAGTATATATTCTAATATGATATGAAAGGATTTAAAAGCACGAATGTTTCTTTTATACACAATACAAACTTCTACTGCCCTTACTGGCCTTGTCTTTATTGTTTGCGGAAGAGCATTGCTCGAAGCAAATATTTAAATGTAATTCTACTGTCCTATAAGCTTATGTCCATAGTTTTCTTGAAAACCATTTCTGAGATTCCATCCTTCAGTGATACGTATATAAGCAGAATCGTCCAATACAGTATTAGAGCTCTGAGAAGCGGTCTGGTGGATTAAATTGGCGAAACCGCTGGGAGGGTTCACCACTGATGAGCCAAGCCCTCCCAATATATATTTTTTTCATCGCAGTAAGGGCAGTAGAAGTTTGTATTATGTATAAAAGAAACATCGGTGCTTTTAAATCCTTTCATTTTATATGTATAGATGGCGCGTTATTGCTTTGTGTTAATTATATATTCTAATGTTAGCAACAATTTCAAAAGGAAAACAGAAACTAAATCAATTCGAAACTAAAAGGTTTTCATCATCGCCATCTCTATAAAATCTGATTCGGATAATTGTAACAAAGTTCTGATATAATCGGAGTTTTATTTTTATTATAGCCGATGAAGAATGGGAACGTATCTTCCCAAAATCTCTCTTCCAAAAAGCACGTAAATGTTTTTCTTAGAGTTCTATTTAAGAATCCTCTCTCGACACGGAAGGTGCGGTGGTCGTAACTTATAACCCAGGAACTGGGCGTTGCTGCCACGGTGGGATGCTCCATTGCTCCAGATGTACATAAAGATAGTTGGCGCCATCCATCGATGACACAAATTTTCCTCATTTCACACACAATCTACTTGTTCATCTACATGTCTGCTTAAAACTTCCCTTTCTCAAAGAGACGCTCTTCTAACGATACGTTGCATATCCTATTACAGACTGTTAGCTAGATCTGTTACAATGTTTCTTATCCTCCTCGCAATATGGGTCTGATAGAATTGGGAATCCTGGTCGCGTCGCTGCCCAAGCTTCTCCGTGTATCTTATTATATCCAATATGTGATCAAATTTATACTTTTAAGGTCTTTTAAAGCATGTTTTAGCGCTTTTAGACACATTTGACCTTGAAAGCCTCCTTTGATGAATTATAAATAAGTGTTCAGGAGCCTCTAGGTCAGTTTTATGTATAACCTGTACCAATCTGACGAAGACATACAGATGGAAACGTTGTTGGCTTTTATCATTAATTCAAGAAAGGGTATTGATTACACTCAGTTTTAACGAAATATGGCATTCTACAGGGAGTTAGCAACATTCAGTTCTATAATAAATAATAAGTAAATTCATTGTTTTTTCTTCAAATAAAAGACACTTCGGCCAGTAAATCTTTTTATTGTCTCGACGTTTCGACAAAAATCTTTTGTCCTCGTCAGGAGCGAACAAAAATTAAAACACTAAGCAAAGCGTTAGAAAATATTCTAAGGCTGTAAGGGCGTTCTCACGCGGTATTTGAAATTTTGTACATCTAAAGCCCGAGTCAAAAAACAAATATTTAACTCACAAAATACTATGATCTTTTAAATAAATTATATAAATATATATAGATGGAAATTTTGCCGGGAGAGAATATTTCGGATTTTTTTTTTTCAGAAAGTGTGGCGATTTGGAACATAGTCGAGGTTGGCGTAGATTGGAAGGCTACAGTGAATACCCTGAGAATCTATATCGGGTTTAAATTGTGTCACCGTGAGAGAAATGGAGATAGGCCATTCGAAGAGCAGAGGTCAGATCTTGGCTGGATGCCGCTTGTGACTATATTGACGTTTCAGGTTTCCGTGACTATTCCAGCGTTAATATAACTGCCCTTTTTTTTCAAGAAACTACCTACTTTATACTCTTTAGCTGAGGATAAACGGTCATTGCCATGGGTATAACACTATGTCCCTTCTGTAGATATTATAGGAAGTGTGTATTGGCTATTTGTCTGGTTATCTTCTCATATCCTGCTTCACTTTAACATCCCCTTAGGGAACAGTTTAAGGAGATATAGAGGTTTTTTTTTTGCTTATCCCTAGTACACGTGGTACAGGCCATGATAATCATGGTGGGTAGAAGTAGGCGACTGCTTTTACTCTAAGTGCACCACATGTCTACACATGTGAAAAGCAGTTCGACTTTGCACTTACAAATATGCCAGAGCCCCGTTTGGTTAATTGCACTCACTGGTGGGGTTGGACTTTTGCAAGAATCGGGGGCCATTTGATCATTTTTTTAGATATAGAGGTAAAATATTATGTATAAAACAATATGCAGTAGAACCTCCCTGTAAAGGACATCTAATTACAGAGCTGAAGTGTTCTTTAGGTAGAAATGTCCTCTTACCGGATAATTGCTAAATAATAAAAATGGTCATTTTGCGAATGGCAATTTTTTCCTGAAAGGCTATTGATCAATAATCTCTCTCGACACAAACTACCCTATATATTTCAGCCATAGAAATGACCGCTAAGCCAACAAAAAACGTCTATTTGACAAATTGTAAAGATTTGATGATTCCCTTGTAGATCACATAAAATCAATGCCTGCCCTAAACTGACTAGAGCCATTAGCCAAGGTGGTAATATTGGCCTTCTGAGTTTGCCAAAGCTGGTATTGTGGCTTTGTCAACGATCAGAGCTACTTTCCGAAAATAATCAATAGATGGCGTTTAGTTTCAGTATCTATAGAAGTATATTCTATAGTGTTTTAGTTTCTATTTTGATGGGAGAGGCGACCTTTCATTTATTTCTATGAAAAATAGACACACTTCGGCCAGTTTGAGTTTTTTATTTTTTCTCAACGTTTGGCAAGGCCAAATGCTTTATTTTATTTACTTCTCCTGACGAAGGCAAAAGATTTTTGTCGTTGAGAAAACGTTGAGAAAAATTTAAAAAAAAACCTCTAACTGGCCGAAGTGTCTATTTTTCATAAAAAAAATATGAATGCCGACCAGGCAACCTCTATCTTTTATTTATGTATAACTTATTTTGTAAAGAATTTAGATCACAATTTCAAATTACTTTTAATGGTTAGTAGATTCCTCAATTACAAACGGTCACAAATGGAAATTATTAGCCATTTTCTGAAGGTATTCGTACATTGGTGGAACTTGGATTAAATCAGTTTTTATTCTTAAAAGATGACCGTTCACGTTAGATTTTACTGTATTCCTATTTTAACGTGAATATTTTGAAGTGAATTTGAAAATAGGTTTGCCTACAAAGAAAAGAGATAGTAAACAAAAAGTGTTTGCCAACGTGAAGCGTAAAAAAAAAGGTTTTAAAAAGGTTGCTGAAGCTTAACAAACACTTCCGTATTGATAGGTCTTTCACTCCGATAGCACGATGGATAGTAAACAAATGCCGCTCGATTTATCTTTTGACTTTTTTCTTTCTTTCTTATGGCCACGCAAACAACAAATACAGAACACAGTTTGATTTAACGCTCGCGTTTATTACATTTCCCTTCTAGTCTTGATCAGAAATTGTATTTGAGATATAAACTATCCCATAAAGTTGGAAAATCATCTGGATGAGTATTATAATTTAAAAAAAGTACATAATGGTGAGGCAGAGAATGGTTATATAAGCATATGGGATCGGTAAAGATCTTTGTTCGACTTACCATTGTGTATTATGAAGAACAACTCTAAGTAACAGATAGTGATTTTGCTTTGTTTTAAAAATGAATCGATGTTGGTTCCATATGCTTGAATTGAATATTACATCTTACTCCTATATATTTTATTGCTTAAAGAGTAACAGAACAAAACAAAGAAAAAATTACAATTACAAAATGATTTGATAACTAAATAACTAAAAATAATAATAATATCAAAGAATGATGATGATAAAAAATGAATATGTCTGCCAGAAAAATGCTTCTATGAATTAAAAAAAATAAGAATAATTACAAAATTAACATATAAACTTCAAACAGATAGGAAGGATCATCCAAACAAAAGTATCATCATTGTATTACAATATATAAATCCATAAATATACGTTCCTATTTCACCCGATTTATTTTGGATCTAAAAGAAGTTTTATTGCCTTCATTATTTCGGCAGACGATACTTTCGTTTTTATCAAAATACTCCTTCCATTCTAAACAAGGATATATGGTCACGTACAAAATTAGGAAAGTCAAAATTTAGAATGACATGGCGATTTGTTTGAATTCAAAACAAATTTAAAATACAAGAGAGACAATTAGGAAAGTTTAAAAGGTAACAAAACTCCACCTTTGCCAGTCCGAAGTCCGGATGAAAAAGGAGGGGGGGGAGCAGTAACAAGCTCACTTAAAAACCTGGGTTCAGCTGGCCCGGCTGATAGTACCCTGTAAGGGCTCCTAATCCTAGGGATGCAGGATGAACAGCGTTTGTACTCCATGTTAGGAGCGGCTGTACATGGCGTCAGTTCCTCATGTCAGAGGCGGCCATTTCTTTTGGAGCTAAGTCGGCCTGCTACTGAGTAGTGCTCCCAGTCTTAATGACAAAGGCAGACGTATTCTACTTCACCCAGTCATGATGGTTGTCAAACAGACACCATCAAAGGTCACAACTTGGTACCCTAATATGATTGAGTGGAGATAAAAAGAAGAAAAGGTAGCAACATTCATCAAAATTGATAAGCTGTTAATAAAATATTAAATACTTTGCTATAATATATATATATTATATAATCTAAAAACTCAAATATTCCTATATTTTAAAAAATATATATTTTATTTTATTCATTGATAATTTTACTTTTGTTATCATCGTTTTTAGAAAGACTTTCAGTTTTGTTGTATAGTTTTGTTGTAAATATGCGTAGTTAACATATCTATCCTTTTAAATCACTAATATAGGATTAACTTTATAAATTCTATATAATGTGAAAATAACTAATGTGTAATCTTTCCTCAAGTAATTGAAAATAAAGCTACTTGACGGTAAATAATTATCTTTTTCTTATCACGACTGCACCTCAACCCTTTATCTTTACGATCCTTTGTCTTATCAAGCCTTATCTAACAACAACAACAAAATATTCATAACATATATATATATAGAAACCTCCAGTATCTATACAAGAGTGGAAGGAGGACTACATAAAAGGCTGAGAGGTAAAAGTTCGGGTTTGAATTTTTTTACCGTAAGTACACACAGAGAGAGAGGTCCGACCATTCGTGAAGCAGAGATCGGATCCTGGCTGGTTGCCATTTGTGACGATATCAGTGTGTCAAATTATATTGACAAACATAGCAGTTTTAATATTCTCAGTTATGCGGGAAGAATGTTGTTTATTTGTTAAGTGAACTGATCTCCCACGTCTTCTCATTGGACGAATGTGCCATGTTTGTACATAAAAGAGGGTTGAAACAGGATGCAAGGAGTCGTGGAGTGGTGTTTGAGTGGAGACGCTTAAAGCGTTCTCTGTGTGCTTGTCTGATGATCTCCTCACATACCTGTTTAACCCCGGTCCGCTCCTTATCAACGCTGAAAATAAAACATAAGTACTGTTTTTATTTTATTTAACAAATCGTGTGTGTGTGTTTTTTTTATCTCCTTTTTGTTGTTGGTGTTGTACTCTTAAGTGTACGTTTTTCTATGTATTAAGTTACTCTTACAGTAGGCCCTAATTTATTGCTTTTTTTTGATAACCCGTAAAAGTAACATTTGTCAAGTGAACCAGGGAGACCGTATGTCTGTCAGATCCCATTGTCACTGTTTGCTCAAAGCTACCCTTTTATATCTTCTCTATTTACTGATATGTTTATTGACGTAATACTACGACACCCATTCGTTTCTTTTCTAGGAAAACACCCTGGGCTTTATCTCTAGACCCTTTTTCCCTTTCTTACGCTTATCTTCAACGTCTCTTTATTGAGCATCTAAAAGGGATACATAAGTAGATTATAATGTAAAACACAAGCTACATGATATACATTGGTCCGCAAAATTAAAGGAACAACATATTTTTTTCATTTATCTCAAATTTTATTGAACATTTATCAAGGAAATTTTATACACAAATTTATTATTCCATTATTGATTAGAATACCCGAAATCAAAGAATTCTAACACGTATTTTATGCAAATTAGCCGGTCAAGCAATGATCTTCTTGCAGTCAGTGCATAAATATCTTGGATATTGTTGTTAATATGGGGTGTGATCGCCTTTAACTGATAGACAGGCTCTACATCGGTGACCCATACTAAGAATTAGGGAGTTTATCTGAATTTGCCAAACTGGTGCTAGTACTCATTCTTCGTTACCACAAGTAAAGTTTTTAACTAGGGTAATGAACATAATACAATCGTTCTGATACATCATCAAAGGAGGGAGAGATGCCTCTTTAGGAAAATATATATCGTACTGGATATCTCCAACAACTTTGTTAAGAATGAAAGAGACATCTTGATAAAGAAAACATGCATCCTATCGATATTTTGAAAGCAATAAAAATCGTTTTCGATGCGTTACGATAAAGTCTGTATAAAAACATTTGTGAAAGGTAGGAAGGACGAT
>CP092880.1:12628141-12689312 GCA_030710605.1 Cordylochernes scorpioides | reverse complement strand
AGACATTAAGACGCGAATGTTTCTTTTCACAAATAAATAAAACTTCTACTGTCCTTACTGCGATGAAAAAATATATTGGGAGGTCTTGGTTCATATATTTTTCATCGCAGTAAGGACAGTAGAAGTTTGATTTATTTGTGAAAAGAAACATTCACGTCTTAATGTCTTCATTCGTTATATATAGATGGCGCGTTATTGCCTTGTATCAAAATATTGTCTACAGACAAGTACATAAGTAAAAGCAAGGGGGTCGGTGGAAGGATGGTCTAAACCGTTGGTTTTCGACCGCTACGACCCGGGTTCGATTCCCGCATTGGGCACTTTTTTATGTTTAAAAAAAAATGCTCCAATGGCCCCCGATTCTTGCAAAAGTCGAACCCCACCAGCGAGTGCAAGTAACCAAACGGGGCTCTGGCACATTTGTAAGCGTAAAGTCGAACTGCTTTTCACATGTGTAGACATGTGGTGCACTTACAGTAAAAGCAGTCGCCTACTTCTACCCACCGTGATTATCATGGCCTGTACTACGTGTACTAGGGATAAGCAAAAAAAAAAGTGAATTACTATATGAATTGAGAACGAATACTTTCCATTATGAACTAAAGATGAAGATTTTAAATGTCTGCGTTGAATATTGCTTGTGTGAACACTGGACTTGGGGTGAAGTTGGGTAAAAATGACAAATTGTTTACCTGTTTGTTTAATGTTTTAAAGGATATCGTATTATAGGTCTGGAAATCTCTCTCTCTCTCTCATTTGGAGTCATATTTTTGGAACTAAAATTTGAGGGTAGGAAAATAACAATGATAAATGATATAACTCTCTTCCTCACTTTCTTACTGCTACTCTTTTTGTGTTGTTTTTCTTGCTTCCCTCTTTCTCTTTCTTGTTTTTTTTCTTTTTCTTCTGTATATATCGTTATTTCCTTTGTCTCACTGCTTTGTTCTTATGCATACCTCTGGTGAATCCTGTATAGGGTCAGTGACCCTAAATAAAGGCTTTTTGTTGTTGATATAACTCTCTCTCATCATATATATTGCAAATATATTAATATTATAAATTAAAATGTATATTATATATATACATTATACCGAAACTGCATATCAGTATTTCATACCAGATAACAGTCACACACATTTGTTACACATCAAGAGAAAGCAAACAAATTATAAACATAAAGATAAAAAAAATTTCCAAATTTCCTTTATTTTCTCCATTTGACTCCATACAAGGTCTAAGAGATTGGTAGTGCAGGTTCGAAACAACCGCCAGGTTAACTTTTGACAATACCCGGCCTGGTACCAATCTCTTTCCATCCACGGTTGAACCCTTAGGGCTTCCATTCTGAAATAAATAAAACATTCTTTATGATATATCCAATTTCAGCCCACTAGGAATTCTTATTATTATATTCTAAAATTTATATTTAAGAAAAAATAGAAAATACAAAAATATAATTTAAAAAATCTAAACTTTATCTTTTATATATTTGAATAAATATTAACATGGTTCAATCTTTATAGATTTTATATACTCTATCTTCACCTCTTCTTCCTCCATTTTTTTTTTCTTTTACGTTCCGCCTATATGAGGCGTAACTGCCGAAACTTTCGCGTGAATCTTGTTATATTAGCCCTTTATTGTTAGTAAAGATTATAAATCAATTGAAATTTCTTATTTCTATTTTAACACTTAAAATTGTTGAATCAGCTAAATCAAGCACTTAATTTATACTAAGGATTATAAACAATGCTAATATTTAATTGTTCAGTTTTAGCTTTTTATTAATTACCTTTATTAACATCATGAAACGCGATATCCCAAACTCAGGGATATTTGCGCCAATACATTTCACTGCATTACAGCAATTCGGCTATATACAATCCTGTTCAATTCATTATTTTACATAAATTAACTAAAGAAAATTGTCCAAAGAGAAAAACAAACAACAAAGCAAAACACACAGAGCAAGCATCGCAGTTCTTTTTTTTTTCTAAGATTCCTTCTCTTTTTTCCAATTCAAGAGAAATTTGTATATGTATTTACAAAATTGATCAAAATTTTTATACTTTTCTTTTTTGTCTACAAATTCATCAAGCTGTCCAATACGACCAAATCTATTTTCCCTAAAATCCCGGAAAATTGGGCACTCCAGAAGTAGATGTCTCGCGTCTTGAATTTCACCTCCGCAGAAGCATCCTGGTTCCTTCACGGCGCCGATAGTTGCCAAAAATTTCCCAAAATTGCCATGATCTGTAATGAATTGGATATTATAAAAATTTGGACGGAAAAATCTTGGAATTCCTAATACGAAAAAGCTTCTGAAAATTTCATTAGTGTTCTCAAAAATTTCATTCATTTTTGCGTGTAAGAATGATTTGACTATACTTGGAGCATAGGGTTCGTAAGTAATTAGATCTTCAATGGACATTTGAGCTAGATCAAATTTGATTATTCTGGATTCTATATAATCTGTTAGGAGTGGAATTTTTGCCAAGCTATGCACACAGTTTGATGAAGTGGTTTTGTATGCTCTAACTGCCCATAAAATGATCTGGTACTGCATGGAGTTCAGTTTTTGTTTACAACGATTGTTTAAATATTTGAACCAAATTTCAGAACCGTATGTAAGTACAGGCCTAATGATTGTTTTGAATAAAGTTAACCTCTTTTCAGTGTCTAAACCCCACATATTGCCACTTAGTGAACATAATAAATTTTTCATACGTCCTGCCTTACACAGAATATCATTAACATGCGGTGTAAAGTTAACTTTGTTTTTCCATTTGTGATTAGAAAATTTCATTCCCAGAATTTTTACTTGCTTGACCGGCATTATTATATTGTTATTAACCTTAATAGGTATTTTTTGTCTGTTATGTAGGTATAGCATATTAGTCTTCTCTGTACTGATCGTTAATTTATTTCTATTACACCATTGGATCACATAATTTAAGGTGTATTCACTTGCGGTTTTTAGTCCTTCAATAGTCTTATTCCAGCAAATTATTGTAACGTCGTCTGCATAACATATAATATCTGCATTCATTGAATCAAAATTTATCAACAAATCATTTAGCAAAATATTCCATAGAAGTGGAGATAAAGGTCCACCCTGTGGACATCCTTTAGTTAGTTTCTTATAAAAAGTTTCTGATTCGTATGTAAATTTCACCTCCCTTTCATTATTCAAATAAGATTTTATGATCCGTATTAAATCTGAAGGAACATCATCATTATCCATTCTTTTTATAATAGCAGGCCACCATGCATTGTCGAATGCACCCGCAATATCTATAGCTATCAAGGAAGTCAATTCTTTTTGTTTATGTTTCAATATAGTTTCTATAATTTTATCCATTCCAGTAATTGTTGATCTAGATTTCATAAAACCATGCTGCCTTGAGCTCATTAAATTATTCTCTAAATAATAGTTACTTAATTTATTTTTTATTATATTCTCAAATGTTTTAGATAGATTAGATGTCAATGATATAGGTCTATAACTTTTATTTATTTCATAATTCGTTTTGCCTGGTTTTGGAATTATTTTTAAGAATGATTTTTTCCATTCATCCGGATAATATCCCATTTCTATACATTTATTGAATAATTTATGCAGAATTGGGATTATTTTTATTTTAGCCTTTCTAATCTTATTGTTACTAATGTAATCAGGGCCCGGTGCTTTTTTAATATTTGTTTTTAAAATTGTTTCCTCTATTTCCTTAGATTCGATATAAACACTACTTTTATTTTTATATTTAGGCGTATAATTTCTAATCAAAATATGATCATCTTTATCCAAACCTCCAATATCATCCTGAAATAGATCGTTCATTAAACTTTTTATTTTGTCGGTCTTTAAATGATCTGGTAAATTATCTATTAGTGGTAATCCTAAATTTCTATTTTTCGATCTCAATGACTTGAATATCCTATAAGCATTACCAAATGAGTTATTTGAATGACTTTCTTCTATAAAAATTCTCCAACTCGCTCTTTTTGCCTTTTTACTTTTATTTAAATATTTATTTCTCATTGATTTATAGGTCTTTTCAAGGACCTTTCCATGTCGGTAATACAAATTTCTAATATAGTGGAAATCGTTTTTCATTTTCTCCAGCTTCCCATCCCACCAGTATGTATTTGTTTTATGATTTCCGCTTCTTGTCTTGACATTTAGTGACAGATAAGCTGCCTCTTTAATTATTTGTGTGAGAGTCTTTACAATGTTGTCAATATCTTTGATGTTTGACGCGTGGTTTATCATGGTGATAATATTATCTACGTCTTGTATTGCTATTTTTTCGGTAAATGTTTTCCAATCAGCATCTTTTTCTATAAATTTCCATGTTGAGTTTTGAACTGTCCTTTGCCTGTTAAAATTGTGATAAATGTCAAAGGTTATTGCTACGTGATCTGAAATGTGCGTCAATATAGTCGTCTTCCAGTTTTGTACCAAACCTATTGATTTTTTGTTTGAAATCGTAAGATCTATAAAGCTAGAATTTCGGCAGGTGGGTATCTTAAGATTATGAATAAATAGGTTATGTTCATCTATGATGGAGTGGAATTTGAAACCATTGGAGTTTGTTGTCGGATCAAACCAGACTGGGTGTCTAGAATTAAAGTCACCACATAGTATAATAGGTTGTTGATTGTAGGTCTCCAGAAGCTCTTGGATAAATTTTCTATGAGTGTCATTAAATCTATGTGGATGTATATAAAAGTTTGCGATAATAGTATTTGATTTTGCTGAATTTAAAGAAGTGGTTGTACAAAAGGAGTTTGTGAATTTATTGATTTTATTAAATTTTAAACTCTTATTCATAAAGATCGTTGCAGTATAAATTAGTTCATCTGTCGTTGAATGCACTATTTGAGATTCCAAATCGAAAATTACATCTCTATCAATCAGATAAGGTTCCTGTATTAGGATGATATCTGGTGGGTTGTCTTTTATAGAAGCTTGAAGCTCATTCAGTGCCAAGATACTTTTTCTTACATTTTGTTGTAAACATTTAATTCCTTTTCCCTGCATGATATTCAAACTAAATAAACAAAAATCTTAGCTGCGAAATTTGCCTAATTGTCGGTTGGATCATATCTCGTTCGTTGGATAATTCTGTCTATCTGTATTTTGTATAGAGGACAGTCCGAGGAATTAGCTCTATGATTCGGCGAGTTTCTAAATTTAGGATGTTTTAGACAGTTATAACAATTGCAAATTTTTGAACAGTCATGAATTCCTTGCGCGCCGCATAATTTGCATATCTCGACGTTAGTACAATCGGCCAATTTATGGTTGGGATTAAATTGAAGGCATTTCTGACATTTCTAAACTTATCGTTAAAATTCAATTTTACAACATTATATTGCCACGTGGAAAATTAGCGAAAACCAACTTCGGGATGAGATGACAATTTATTTCAGGCAAGAACAAACTATGAATGATAAACAAAAGATAAGCCAAAGAGGGAAGTGTACAGAGTATAGCAAAATATAAACATAAAAAATGATATAGATGAAGAATTCTTCCTGATTTGAAATTAAACGAAAAAACATGGTGAAGGAAGACGAGTTTCTTTTATTTATGCATAGGTGCAAGCTTTCGAGTAAAAACCCTTCAACAGGCGAGAAATGAAGCGCGACTTATAAGGACTATGGTACAAATGGTAGGAAGGAATAAATATATATAAAAAGAAAGTTTTAAAACTATTTATATATGTTGATATTAATAGAAGACCAATTTTTGAGAAAAGTAAATATTAAATCTGCAGTCTGCTGTCTGAAACCACTAATCATGCGCCGTCTCGTGGTTTCAGACTGCAGACTGCAGATTTAATATTTACTTTTCTCAAAAATCGGTCTTCTATTAATATTAACATATATAAATAGTTTAAAAACTTTCTTTTTATATATATTAATTCCGTCCTACCATTTGTACCATAGTCCTTATAAGTCGCGCTTCATTTCTCGCCTGTTGAAGGGTTTTTACCCGAAAGCTTGCACCTATGCATCAATAAAAGAAACTCGTCTTCCTTCACCATGTTTTTTCGTTTAATAAAAAATGATACTCTGTTAATAAAAAAATAAATACTTTGTTACATAGCTCCTTCTCTATGGGAGCTGTGACCCACACCTATCAATTATTGTAGTTACTGACATGGACCTGACGTGCTTCTGCCAAGGATCCATCGAAGTCTTGGAACTTTGTCCCTAGTACCTTTGCGTCCTTTTTCTTGCGGCGTGAAGAGCGGCTTTGTCGTCATATCGTCTATAGGAACATCATCTTCTAGGAGAGAAGTCTTAGCTTTGACACGGCGCTGGAATCTTGGAGTCAGTCTCTGAAAATGTAGATCACAGCACCCATGGCCTCAAGGTCTTTTCGGCGATCTTCAGTTTGTCTTCCCTAACTTACCCAGCAAAAGAGGGAAGTGTACAGAGTATAGCAAAGTATAAACATAAAAATATTACTCTGCTAATAAAATAATAAATACTTTCTTACATTATAATATTACTGCTAATTTTCTTTCGGAAATAACTTGTTATACTGACAACATATTATCAATTCAATATCAATTTACCTCAAGAGTTAGTTTAATCAGTATAAAATCTATATATTGTATAATCTAAAATTCAAATATTTAAATTTTGAAAAACATATATTTACATTCATCGACTGTTCTACATTTTTTGGCCATAGTTTTAGAATATACCACTTTTTGAATACATTGTTGTAAATATGTATAGTTAAATTTATCTTTTTTTTTACTTCACTAATATAGGATTCATTTTATAAATTCTATATATAATTGTGATAAATATTTAATGTACCATGTTTGCTTCAAGTAATTCAAAATAAAAACTACTTCTTAAGTAAATAACTATCTTTCCTATTTTCACGACTGCATTTTCAATTCCTTTATATCTTCAACAACATTATATTCATAACATATATATATATATTTTTTTTCTAACGATAATGAAAGCTTATGTCCATAGTTCATCTAAAATACCCATTCCAAGAGTCTAGCAACAGTATCACTATAAAAGGAAGTTCCAAAAATGCAATATAACAGCGGTATGGTAGATTAAACTGGCGAAACCGCTGGGAGGGTTCACCACTGATGAGCCAGGCCCTCCCTTTAATTTTTCCATTGCAGTAAGGGCAGTAGAAATTGTTTAATTTCAAAAAGAATCTTACGCGTTTAAAATAGTTTCGAATTTTGATATACGAATGTATCTATATAAATAAAGTTTTAGCATATTCTGAATTTTTTTTTTTTTTTGAGAAGCTATTATTTATTCTTTCTTTAAATCTTCATGCAAATATATCATCAAATGTAGAAATAGTTCCTACAACTTCTATGCTAAATTTGATTATCTTCAGAATCTTTTGTCAATGGTTTATATTAAACTCTATTGTGGTAATCAAAATAATAAAAAAAAAATATTTTTCCGGTTTGCAAAAGACTTCACCTTCAGGTAAGAATTAAAAACTTCTCTGATTTGAAACATCACAAAAATATATGATATAAATATAAATTTAATTTTTACTTTTTTTCTTAGTGAATAGCACATCCTTAATTTAGGATCTAAGAAGTATTCTGGTAATTAATTATACAATAACATACACCTTTTTATTAAGACATCTTATGTAAACTTGCCTTGATGTTTAAAGAGGACAAGCTAACATCGGTATGAATACCAACAACAAAGCTTTATTAAGACCTCTTAGTCTTATACAGATTCTCCGAGCAGAAATGTAGGATACATACAGGAAAAAGTAAAAGTACCTTAATGGTAATATGATATTTATATACATGAAAAATTATATAAAGACAATCAAGCTAATAGATTAGACTGGGTAAATTGGAGGAAAGGAAATTTATTATACATGGATTTACCACGGATGATGGTAAATGAAGGTAAAAAATCAAAAGCTAATCACAATAAATATCGAGATAATGAAATTTATACATTGTAATTAAGACAATTAAGCTCATGAACAGATTTAAAAGGGTAAATCCGAGGAAAAGAAAAAAAAGTTACAAAGTAAAGGAATGAAAAACACTATGAATACCAAAAATAAATATACAATACATATAGAAAGACCTAATAGACATATAATCATTGATACTTCTTCAATTAAAGAGACGCTTTATCCTAATGTTTTTTCAGCGATCTTATATTATTTAAATTTAAACTATGATATTGTAGCGTAGAAATCAAGCCTTGAAATATTCTAAGATGTAAAAGTATTTATTGATGACGTCACAGCGACAAGTCGACAATTATTAACAGGTCAGCCCCCTTATTTACAGCTAGAAAATCTTAAGCAAGCAAGCAAAGAAATATTTTAAAGATGATTTCACAAATACAGATTAATATATATTTTTATAATCTGTTGAATATATTTTCATTGAATAATATTGAATTAAATAATAAAATATTTCTTCGCCACATAGCCTCCTCCTATAAAGAGCATCGACCCGATGCTCAGCAGGAGACTTACGTCGTCAGTCTTAAGAACTAGTACTATGGCCAGGGATATTTTCAGGTGACTGCGGTGGATGTCTTCATTCAGTTGAGATATCTTCTTCATGAGGACTTGGTAGGTCTATGTTTACGTCAATGTAGCTTTTTCTAATTTCTACTGTGGTCGGCAAGGGGGGATTTTTTAACTTTACGGCCTCACCTCCAATGTGGTCTATCATCTAGTTTTAATGGCGGGGCGTCCAGCTAGATCTTCTAGCAGGTGAGAAATTTTGTCTGTTTCGACCGGTATATGGGGTAGGGCTTCGGTAGCGACTGAAATTTTTCCTCGATGATTCATCGTTAGGTTCCTGAGATTCGGTTTGGAAGTTGTAGAGTTCCTTTGCGTCTTGCTTTCTTCGGAAATATTCATTTCTCCTCTCCTCATTGTGTCTCTTCCTGTCGCGGCAATAGCGGACGACGTGACCTGGGCGTCCGCAGTAGAAACAGATTGGCTTTCCCTCAGTTGTCCGCCATTCATTGGTGTCACATCTTCTTCCTTGCTTTCGGTAATGAGGTTCAGGATGCGGTCGTATCGTTTGGGCCTCGTATCTAGTATTTGGTTCCGGCCTGGTTGCTTGAGGGGGACTTATTGTAGGTTTTGATCTAGGTGCCAAGGTCTTTACAATCTCTTCCCTCACTAAATCTTCAGTGACAGCGATTTTAGGCTCCTCTTGAGGAGAGTCCAATGCTTGCTTTATCTCTTCACGAACAATTTTTCGGATCAGCGATGACAGATCTTCTCCGTCATCCTGGTCACAGAGAGAGGCTACATTTGGTAGACGCTCGTACTTTGTTGGGGTAACTCGCTTACAACGGAGCTCTTCGACACGGCGACATTCTGTAATGAATTGCTCGGTGCTCTGTACATCCCTCGGTAGGAGTGCTTGATAAAGCTCCTCAGCTATCCCCTTCATGAGGTGCGAGATTTTATCTTCCTCGCTCATTTGAAGATCAGCCTCTTTGCACAAGCACAGGACATCCTGGATGTAAAATTCGGTACTTTCACCTTTTAATTGTGCCCGTGTTTTAAGTTTCTTCTCCGCTTGCAATTTTGAATTTTCTTTTTTTCCGAACACATTCTCTAATTGAGATGTGAATTCCTTCCAAGTCTGTATGCTTTCTTCGTTGTTTTCAAACCATTTGAGAGCAGTTCCAGACAGATAAAAATAAACTTTAGTAAGACAAAGGGTTTCGTCCCAATGGTTGTACCTTGCCACAAGTGCATACCCGTTTAACCATTTTTGGAGATCTTCACCATCCTCCCCGGAGAAAATGGAAGGGTTCCTTGGCAGATGTTGAACAACGTAGTTGCTTACCTGAGTACCTTCCTTCTTTACATTCATAGAAGTTTCTTCTGGTTCAACAGAATCAATTTTTCTTAAATTTCTTAATGGGTATCGGTCCAGTCTCTCCACCAGTTGTAGCGTAGAAATCAAGCCTTGAAATATTCTAAGATGTAAAAGTATTTATTGATGACGTCACAGCGACAAGTCGACAATTATTAACAGGTCAGCCCCCTTATTTACAGCTAGAAAATCTTAAGCAAGCAAGCAAAGAAATATTTTAAAGATGATTTCACAAATACAGATTAATATATATTTTTATAATCTGTTGAATATATTTTCATTGAATAATATTGAATTAAATAATAAAATATTTCTTCGCCACAATATCATTGAGGAGAGTGGATTATCGCTTTTAAATTCAAATGAATAATCAGTTCTATACAGTCTTGGTATTGACATATAACTAATAGGTGTCTTCTATTCATCTTTATTTTTTTGAAAATCGTTATTCCTAAATTACTATCGAACTGTAGAATAGATGGTATAAATAAATAAATCTCTTATAGGCCAATAAATAAGAGACAAATTTGTAATACTTTGACTTCTTATGTGGATAGCTGTTAATGATCTTAGGAGGTACGAAAACATCTTCCCTTTTTTGAAAATCGTTATTCTTAAATTTCTGTCGAACTGTAGAATAGATGATATAAGTTGATAAATCTCTTATCGACCAATAAAACATACAAATCTGTAATTACTTTTAGTAACTCTGTACTCTAATACTGTAACTCTTTAACTACACAACACTACACACACTGCGATAATAGAAATTATCTAAAAAAATATCTCTCACCTGAACACAAGATTATTCTTGTCGAATTCCTCAACACTCTGTGATCGAGCATACTGGGGACATGGATTTCATAATCCGCAACGGCCTGTCCGAACTCAAGGCGGCTTTAAGCTCCTGATGAAATCCAGACGTCCCTCCGTCTGTTGTATATATTTCTCCCTATTTTAAAAATGGCTGTAAACCTTCTCCCTACTGTTGACTGGATGTACATAAACTGTTTTTTATTGTCAATTGTCACTACACACATCCTAGGTTGGCCTTGAGTTTAAAAGCTCACCTGTCATACTCAACGATGAGAAACTCATTGCTAATCTTTCTCTTTAATTAAATAAGGCGACAGCTTTATAGAGATGAGTTTATTTTCATTTTTATTACAATCTCAAGTTTTCGGGTATTATCGCCCTTCTACAGGAGTACAAAAATGAACAATAATGTAACGCTGTTAGATATTGATTTCGTTTTAAGGTTTTAATGAGTAATTGTTATATTTTGGATGGAATAATTCTTTAACATCTTCCCCGGTGCCATCTACCTGAGAGACTAGGGACGATGTTGGTGGGGCTGGTGCAAGTTTGGTTCACGGCCCACGCGAAGAATTTCAAATTCGAGTGTAAAGTCTTCTTCTTCTTTCTTATCTCCACTCAATCATATTAGGGTATCGAGTTGTGACCCTTGATGGTGTCTGTTTGACAACCATCATAATTGGGTGAAGTAGAATGCGTCTGCCTTTGTCATTAAGACTGGGAGCACTACTCAGTGGCAGGCCGACTTAGCTACAAAAGAAATGGCCACCTCTGACATGAGGAACAGACGCCATGTGCAGCCGCTCCTAACATGGAGTACAAACACTGCTCATCCTGTATCCCTGGATTAGGAGCCCTTACAGGGTACTATCAGCCGGGCCAGCTGAGGCCAGGTTTTTTAGCGAGCTTGTTATTGCTCCCCTTCCTCCTTTTTCATCCGGGCTTGGGACCGGAAAAGGCGGAGTTAAGGGTAAAGTCATCCTAGCTTGCACCATCTGCAAAGGAAAAAGAAAACTTCAGTTCTTATAATCCCATATATGGGCACCATGAATTGTACTTTAACTCATGAATTTTTAATATAATTCAGTGCTCGGAAATAAGCAGCTTTTGAACATGACCCACGTAGATCAAATTCAAAGGCGAAGTCTTTAGAACTTACACTATCTGTAATAGTGAACAGGCAACTCCAGCCTCATACATGGGAGCCATAGCTTGTACCGTAACTCGCATTGCTTCTTTTTTAACCCATTACCTGAAATTTGGACAAATTCATGAAAACTAATTTCTCTTCATGATAGGTAAATGCTAATATCCCTTTGATTCAAGTAAGAACATGCATTAGAGGTCAAACTTAGCTTCAGATAAACCCGATCAACATGGAGAACAGGCACCTTGGCTGGCGACACTAACATGGATTCAGCTGTTGATTGGTAGGGCTTATTTTAATGGTGTCAGAATCGGCATTCAGTTTTTGTGGCTGTTTATAGGCCTAGAGCTCGACCACACTGCTTATTAGATATTCGCTGATAGCAACCAATTTGATAGTTATTCTATCCGCCACCTAGATACCCGCCTGGTAGGATTAAACTCTTCTATAGTGAATACTAAAGGGAGTTACAAGGGAAGGAATCGCCAGACAAAATTTCGAAGAAGGAACGGCGACGTGTTTCTTCATTTATGCGGTATAATCGGTAAGCTTTCGGAATTTGATGTCCTTCAACAGGCTACTATATAAGATACTCTTGTAGTTGTAAGTTTCTTGTATAGCAACCTGTTGAAGGACATCATATTCCGAAAGCTTCCCGATTATACCGCGCAAATAAAGAAACAGGTCGCCGATAACTTTGATTCCTTCTTCGAACTAAAGGGAGTTATTAGACCGTTACGAAAGGAAATCGGAGTGGAAACGGTACCACTTGACCAAGAGTGATTTTTCTCCCAAGACAACCAACTAACATCCGGAGATGTAACGGACAGAATGTGACACAGGAGAGTTGCAGTCGATGCCCACGGAAGGTTGGCTGTAGCCGGGGGCGAGCCAACAGTAATGACTCGGGAGTCCAACCCACCTCGTCGTTAGCTTGGCGTAATTACCTGCCCACAATCATCCATTAGCTCTTGCTCAACTGGTGGAGCAATGCTGTCCGACATTTGCTACACGTGCGCCACACACATCTATCTACGTACAGTACAACCTCACATCATGCCTGATAGAACTGGCTGATAGAACCCTGTATGGGCTCCAGGGATACAGGATGAGTCTGTACTCCATGTTAGGAGCGGCTGCACATGGCATCTGTTCCTCATGTCAGAAGCGGCCATGTCTTTTGGAGCTAAGTCGGCCTGCTACTGAGTAGTGCTCCCAGTCTTAATGACAAAGACAGACGTTTTCTACTTCACCCAGTCATGATGGTTGTCAATTACTGCCTATACATGGATACCCCTGGACTCTCCTGGAGGCAGCGTGTCAGAAGAGATGATTCTGTAAATCTCCCGAGTAGTGATCCATCCATCTGACCACCTTTGTATAAAATCACCTAAATCTGATCTCCGATGATCGTCTACCTCCAGATGAGAGAAAGAGAGACCAGTATATTTTGGGCAGAATTATACGGGCAGAGCTACTGCATCAGGTCAAATTATTACTCGATTTTACGAAAATTGGTCTTCATGGAGGTGGTATCTTAGGACGATGCTCACTCATTGAAGGATTTATAGTATTTCCAAATTTTCTATATCTTTTTTAATTTCCACATAACTGCCCACGTTGATTAAGCTCAAAAGATATTTATCTTGTGAACAATATGACAGTAGAAATATGTGTCGAGGTAGAGTGGGCGACAGAAGTTGGAAGAAAGTCGGACTCTGCCACAGTTTATGCTTCAGGTCCTTCAGAAGCTGTTTGGTGGCAGAAACTATCGCTATTGGAAAACCAGGATCCAGGATGGAAACCCGCATTTGACTTTTTTCTTAAAAAAAATCTTAAATGATTCTTTATTCTTTTACTAGTCAAATTCCACTAGTGAGTGAATGCAAGTAGCCAAATGAAGCTTTATAAGTTACAAAAAGACGAAGTGTTTTCAGTATGTGTAGACATGGGGTATACCAACTGTTAAAGACATTCCCTATCAACCCATCGTGATTATCATGGTTCGTACCATGTGTTTGTTTATTTGATTTTTTTCGAGTCTGATAGGCTTGATAATGTTTCCTTGAATGCTCCTAAGTCCCTTTTAATGGCTTGAATACAATGAATGGGGATATTGGAAAATGGGACCATTGCTTTGAATTAATGCACTCTGAGAACGCCTTGACAATAAATATGAAGATTTGAGCTGTAGAGGTTTGAATCTGGAACTTGCTGACTGCCCAAAAAAGGTTCCATATGGCTTATGCCGAGAATCAGATATTGCAGCTCCTGGCGCGGATCAACAGATTTCCATTAGGGTTTTGCCAAGAGACGAACTTTGAATATTTGACTTTGCCATAAAGCCTTCCATGCTGATTAAGCCTATAACCAGAGATTGCAGCCCAGGCCACACTCAAAGGGATTTCATGCGGCCTATGCCAGTAGCCGAACTTTGCAACTCTGGCGACGGAATATAGCTTCTTAAGCGGTAATGTCAACGGCCAGGTCTTGTAGAACTGTCGCTAAACAAGTCTTCCATGTAATCTATCCCAAGAAGCAGTTGTGAAGCTCTAGCGCCACCATATAACTTTCCAAACAGGCTCTAGCAAGAGTCACATTTTGCAACTAAGTTGCCGCCCAATAGATTTCCATGCGACCTATGCCAAGAGCCAGATCATGCAGCTCTGACGCCGTTAATGAGTCTACCATACACCGAATATCGCAGCTTTGTCGTTACCATAAAGCTTCCAGACCACCAATGTCAAGAGCCAAGTATTGCATTCAAGGCACCCCTTTCTTATTATTCCATATGTGACATTTGATATTTCTTCATTGTGATCACAGTTTTCATTAATTTTTAAAACAATTATAACATTGTTTCTATGACATTCTTACAATGGTCAATATATTCAAAAAATCACATTTTCTCTTTGATAACACTTCTAATATGAGCCTTAACTCACGCATGAGCAACAACTTACGGACAAAACTTATGGAAGTGGAAATTCTTTGATATCGCGAATCTTCTTTTTTCAAGGAGACAGAGGCAATTTTGTTCACACTTGGTTATCTCATGTATCTTCAAATAAAGTTCACAGTAATATCTTTCAGAGTTATTATCTGAATCTCGATATACATGCTGAAAGGTACAACATCTTTAAGTTTTGTCCATCAGTTTATATATGTATTAAATAATTCATAACATGAATATTTTCAACAGGATCAAATTGGGAGCATTATATTGTGCTATTGTGAATGACGTTATTTAATTGTAATTATATAGTATATATATATACACATAGCAAGCGCGATGAATTGTTCAGTAAAACGATATTAATGATTCTTTTGAGGTACGATGAGGGGATGGGGGGGCCACATGAGTATGTTCCAGTAACCCTATCATCACCCAAATCATCACATCAAGTTAAGTAACAGCAGATACGTCGTGCGAGCTATCAATACTCTTATGTAACTGTGATCTCTGCAGTACATTTCAATGTCAAACATCTACTCCATCGTCTTTCCTACCTTTCACAAATGTTTTTATACAGACTTTAT
Organism: Cordylochernes scorpioides; assembly: GCA_030710605.1. Taxonomy (NCBI): domain Eukaryota; kingdom Metazoa; phylum Arthropoda; class Arachnida; order Pseudoscorpiones; family Chernetidae; genus Cordylochernes; species Cordylochernes scorpioides. The sequence goes on along the minus strand of CP092880.1, from coordinate 12,673,919 downwards.
CGTAACGCATCGGAAACGATCTTTATTGCTTTCAAAATTTCGATAAGATGCATGTTTTCTTTATCAAGATGTCTCTTTCATTCTTAACAAAGTTGTTGGAGATATCCAGTACGATATATATTTTCCTAAAGAGGCATCTCTCCCCCCTTTGATGATGTATCAGAACGATTGTATTATGTTCATTACCCTAGTTAAAAACTTTACTTGTGGTGACGTAGAATGAGTACTAGCACCAGTTTGGCAAATTCAGATAAACTCCCTAATTCTTAGTATAGGTCACCGATGTAGAGCCTGTCTATCAGTTAAAGGCGATCACACCCCATATTAACAACAATATCCAAGATATTTATGCACTGACTGCAAGAAGATCATTGTTTGACCGGCTAATTTGCATAAAATACGTGTTAGAATTCTTTGATTTCGGGTATTCTAATCAATAATGGAATAATAAATTTGTGTATAAAATTTCCTTGATAAATGTTCAATAAAATTTGAAATAAATGAAAAAAATATGTTGTTCCTTTAATTTTGCGGACCAATGTATATCATGTAGCTTGTGTTTTACAGTCTAATATACCTTTGTATCCCTTTTAAATGTTCACTAAAGGGACGTTGAAGATAAGCATAAGAAGAGGAAAAAGGGTCTAGAGATAAAGCCCTGGGTGTTTTCCTAGAAAAGAAACGAATGGGTGTCGTAGTATTACGTCAATAAACATATCAATAAATATAGAAGATATAAAAGGGTAGTTTTGAGCAAACAGTGACAATGGGATCTGACAGACATTCAGTCTCCCTGGTTCCCTTGACAAATGTTACTTTTACGTGTTTACACACAAAAAGCAATAAATTAGGGCCTACTGTAAGAGTAAATTAATACATAGAAAAACGTACACTCAAGAGTACAACACCAACAACAAAAAGGAGCTAAATAAATAAAAAAATCTCACATTTGTTAAATAAAATAAAACAGTACTCTAATGTTTTATTTTCAGCGTTGATAAGGAGCAGACCGGGGTTACACAGGTATGCGAGGAGATCATCAGACAAGCACACAGAGAACGCTATAAGCGTCTCCACTCGATCCCCACTCCACGACTCCTTGCATCCTGTTTCAACCCTCTTTTATGTACAAACATGGCCACATTCGTCCAATGACGTGGGAGATCAGTTCACTTAACAAATAAACAACATTATTCCCGTATAACTGAGAAGATTAAAGCTGCTATGTTTGTCAATATAATTTGACACAGTGATATCGCCACAAATGGCAATCAGCCAGGATCCGATCTCTGCTCCACGGATGGTCGGACCTCTCTGTGCGTGTGTGTGTACTTACGGTAGAACAATTTAATCCCGAACTTTTACCTCTCAGCATTTTGTGTAGCCCTCTTTCCACTCTTGTGAAGGGAGTGGATGTTGCTATATGTATATATATTGTAGCAAAATATTTAATATTTTATTAACAGCTTATCAATTTTGATGAATGTTGCTACCTTTTCTTCTTCTTCTTCTTTCTTATCTCCACTCAATCATATTAGGGTACCAAGTTGTGACCCTTGATGGTGTCTGCTTGACAACCACCATGACTGGGTGAAGTAGAATGCGTCTGCCTTTGTCATTAAGACTGGGAGCACTACTCAGTGGCAGGCTGACTTAGCTCCAAAAGAAATGACCGCCTCTGACATGAGGAACTGACGCCATGTGCAGCCGCTCCTAATATGGAGTACAAACGCTGCTCATCCTGTATCCCTGGATTAGGAGCCCTTACAGGGTACTATCAGCCGGGCCAGCTGAACCCAGGTTTTTTAGTGAGCTTGTTACTGCTTCCCCTCCTCCTTTTTCATCCGGGCTTCGGACTGGCAAAGGCGGAGTTTTGTTACCTTTTAAACTTTCCTAATTGTCTCTCTTGTATTTTAAATTTGTTGTTCATTAAAACAAATCGCCATGTCATTCTAAATTTTGTCTTTCCTAATTTTGTACGTGACAATATATCCTTGTTTAGAATGGAAGAAGTATTTTGATAAAAACGAAAGTATCGTCTGCCGAAATAATAAGGCAATAAAACTTCTTTTAGATCCAAAATAAATCGGGTGAAATAGGAACGTATATTTATGGAATAAAAAATATTGTATTATAATGATACTTTTGTTTGGATGATCCATCCTCTCTGTTCGAAGTTTATATGTCAATTTTGTAATTATTCTTATTTTTTAACTCATAGAAGCATTTTTCTGGCAGACATATTCAAATTTTTATCATCATTTTTTGATATTATTATTATTTTTTAGTTAGTTAGTTATCAAATCATTTTGCAATTGTAATTTTTTCTTTGTTTGGTTGTGTTCCTTTTTAAGCAATAAAATATATAGGAGTAAGATGTAATATTCAATTCAAGCATATGGAACCAACATCAATTCATTTTTAAAACAAAGCAAAATCTCTATCTGTTACTTAGTTGTTCTTCATAATACACAATGGTAAGTCGAACAAAGATCTTTACCGATATCACATGCATATATAACCACTAGCCGAATGACCCGGGCAACGCCCGTGTTTTATCCGATTGAATGTTTTGATTCAAATACTATTTGTTACAATTATAAATTGGCGCCTTAAATAAATGCATATATTAGTTAATAACTATAGCCTATGTGCTTTATCTGTCTATGTACTCTTGGCTTCCGTAGGCGTCTCTTACTGGGAAAAAGAAAGAGAGAATTCCATTTAGTTATTAACTAATATATGCATTTATTTAAGGAGCGACCCGCTCCAACACAATAGTTACAAAAACCAAAAAGCGAGTGGGGGGGGCAAAGTCAAAAACAAAGTGTCTCGCGTAGTGGCGGCGCCATCGTAGCCACGTGATCGTAGCCAACCAATAGGAGAGCGCCATTCCAAAAAAAAAAAATCAAACGGTGACAGAGATGACGCATGACGCTCGTAACTGTATATAGAATTCTCTGCCTCACGATTATGTACTTTTTTTTTTTAAATTATAATACTCATCCAGATGATTTTCCAACTTTATGGGATAGTTTATATCTCAAAATACAATTTCTGATCAAGACTAGAAGGGAAATGTAATAAACGCGAGCGTTAAATCAAACTGTGTTCTGTATTTGTCGTTTGCGCGGCCATAAGAAAGAAAAAAAAAAGTCAAAAGATAAATCGAGCGGCATTTGTTTACTATCCATCGTGCTATCGGAGTGGAAGACCTATCAATACGGAAGTGTTTGTTAAGCTTCAGCAACCTTTTTAAAACCTTTTTTTTTTTTTTACGCTTCACGTTGGCAAACACTTTTTTGTTTACTATCTCTTTTCTTTGTAGGCAAACCTATTTTCAAATTCACTTCAAAATATTCATGTTAAACTATGAATACAGTAAAATCTAACGTGAACGGTCATCTTTTAAGAATAAAAACTGATTTAATCCAAGTTCCAATGTATGACTACTTTCAGAAAATGGCTAATAATTTCCATTTGTGACCGTTTGTAATTGAGGAATCTACTAACCATTAAAAGTAATTTGAAATTGTGATCTAAATTCTTTACAAAATAAGTTATACATAAATAAAAGATAGAGGTTGCCTGGTCGGGGCATTCATATTTTTTTTATGAAAAATAGACACTTCGGCCAGTTAGAGTTTTTTTTTTTTTATTTTTCTCAACGTTTTCTCAACGACAAAAATCTTTTGTCTTCGTTAGGAAAAGTAAATAAAATAAAGCATTTGGCCTTGCCAAACGTTGAGAAAAATAAAAAAAAAATAATAAAAAAACTCTAACTGGCCGAAGTGTGTCTATTTTTCATAGAAATAAATGAAAGGTCGCCTCTCCCATCAAAATAGAAACTAAAACACTATAGAATAGACCTCTATAGATACTGAAACTAAACGCCATCTATTGATCATCTCCGGAAACTAGCTCTGATCGTTGACAAAGCCACAACACCAGCTTTGTCAAACTCAGAATGGCCGATATTACCACCCTGGCTAATGGCTCTAGTCAGTTTAGGGCAGGCATTGATTTTATGTGATCCACAAGGGAATCATCAAATCTTCACAATTTGTCAAAAATACGTTTTTTTGTTGGCTAAGCGGTCATTTCTATGGCTGAAATATATAGGGTAATTTGTGTGGGGAGAGATAACATTTCTTATTATTGATCAATAGCCTTTTAGGAAAAAAATTGCCATTCGCAAAATGACCATTTTTACTATTTAGCAATTATCCGGTAAGAGGACATTTCTACCTAAAGAACACTTCAGCTATGCAATTAGATGTCCTTTACAGGGAGGTTCTACTGTATATTGTTTTATACATAATATTTTACCTCTATATCTAAAAAATGATCAAATGGCTCCCGATTCTTACAAAAGTCCAACCCCACCAGCGTGTGCAATTAACCAAACGGGGCTCTGGCATATTTGTAAGTGTAAAGTCGAACTGCTTTTCACATGTGTAGACATGTGGTGTACTTAGAGTAAAAGCAGTCGCCTACTTCTACCCACCATGATTATCATGGCCTGTACCACGTGTACTAGGGATAAGCAAAAAAAAAACCTCTATATCTCCTTAAACTGTCCCCTAAGGGGATGTTAAAGTGAAGCATGATATGAGAAGATAACCAGACAAATAGCCAATACACACTTCCTATAATATCTGCAGAAGGGACATAGTGTTACACCCATGGCAATGACCGCTTATCCTCAGCTAAAGAGTATAAAGTAGACAGGTTCTTGAAAAAAAGGGCAGTTATATTAACGCTGGAATAGTCACGGACCTCTACCTGAAACGTCAATATAGTCACAAGCGAAATCCAGCCAAGATCTGACCTCTGCTCTTCGAATGGCCTAATCTCCATTTCTCTCACGGTGACACAATTTAAACCCGATATAGATTCTCAGGGTATTCACTGTAGCCTTCCAATCTACGCCAACCTCGACTATGTTCCAAATCGTCACACTTTCTGAAAAAAATTTCCGAAATATTCTTTCCCGGCAAAATTTCCATCTAGGTATATATATTTATCTTTTTTTATCTTTTATTTTTCTATCTTTTTTCATATATATTTATATAATTTATTTAAAAGATCATAGTCTTTTGTGAGTTAAATATTTGTTTTTTGACTCGTGCTTTAGATGTACACAATTTCAAATACCGCGTGAGAACGCCCTTTCAGCCTTAGAATATTTTCTAACGCTTTGCTTAGTGTTTTAATTTTTGTTTGCTCCTGACGAGGACAAAAGATTTTTGTCGAAACGTCGAGACAATAAAAAGATTTACTGGCCGAAGTGTCTTTTATTTGAAGAAAAAAACAATGAATTTACTTATTATTTATTATAGAACTGAATGTTTCTGACTCTCCCTGTAGAATGCCATATTTCGTTAAAACTGAGTGTAATCAATACCCTTTCTTGAATTAACGATAAAAGCCAACAACGTTTCCATCTGTATGTCTTCGTCAGATTGGTACAGGTTATACATAAAACTGACCTAGAGGCTCCTGAACACTTATTTATAATTCATCAAAGGAGGCTTTCAAGGTCAAATGTGTCTAAAAACGCTAAAAAATGCTTTAAAAAAGACCTTAAAGATAAAGATAAAGATATAATAAGATACACGGAGAAGCTTGGGCAGTTACGCGACCAGGATTCCCAATTCTATCCATATTGCGAGGAGGATAAGAAACATTGTAACAGATCTAGCTAACAGTCTGTGATAGGATATGCAACGTATCGTTAGCGTCTCTTTGAGAAAGGGAAGTTTTAAGCAGACATGTAGATGAACAAGTAGATTGTGTGTGAAATGAGGAAAATTTGTGTCATCGATGGATGGCGCCAACTATCTTTATGTACATCTGGAGCAATGGAGCATCCCACCGTGGCAGCAACGCCCAGTTCCTGGGTTATAAGTTACGACCACCGCACCTTCCGTGTCGAGAGAGGATTCTTAAATAGAACTCTAAGAAAAACATTTACGTGCTTTTTGGAAGAGAGATTTTGGGAAGATACGTTCCCATTCTTCATCGGGGGGCTATAATAAAAATAAAACTCCGATTATATCAGAACTTTGTTACAATTATCCGAATCAGATTTTATAGAGAAGATGGCGATGATGAACACTTTTTAGTTTCGAATTGATTTGGTTTCTGTTTTCCTTTAGAATTTGTTGCTAGCATTATAATATATACTTTATCGTATTTTAAAACGTTGTACATATTCTTAGCTATGTTGTCTTCACTCTATGCCAAACACACTCGCTGCTTGTACAATATTGTCAAGTAGCTCCATCCAGATGGGACAACTGTCAATCATCCCTGGACCCCGGGGGGGGGGGGGGGGCTTCTGGGAAGCTGATCTGTAAATAAGGAAAACGGGGCGGTGGCTAACGCCGTTCATTAGGATTATCCTTTAACTTGGGGTAAGTTGTACTCTCTCTCTCCCTATAAATACCCCTTATAATAAATTAATTTATTCCCAAATTTGCCCTTGCTTTATTTATATCAGCGACAATATTGTTACGATGCTTTTCAGCGGTTCGTTGTTTGCGTACAAGGTTCAATGTAGGTTTGCTGTGTATACAGCTGATATACTTCATTGCCAGGAGCTGTTAATGGAATGGGGAACTACTTAGATGGACTTGTCTCAAATATCCGCCATCAGAAGGATCCTCCTTGTCAACGGCCGGTTCCCATCCAGGTCAGGCAAGTTTCTCTGGTACCGTCTTGTAGGATCCTCCACACACCAGAAGGCAACTCGCTGTGTTCTACTTGCCGCAGATGTCACCAGACTATGTCCTCCCCCACAATGGAATGCCATTTTTGGCGCCTGTCTCCTCTTCTTCTTCTTTCTTATCTCCACGCAATCATATTACGGTAGGACAACCATCATGATTGGGTAAAGTAGAATGCGCCTGCCTTTGTCATTAAGACTGGGAGCACTACTCAGTGGTAGGCTGACTTAGCTCCAAAAGAAATGGCCGCCTCTGACATGAGGAACAGATGCCATGTGCAGCCGCTCCTAACATGGAATACAAACGCTGCTCATCCTGTATTCTTGGATTAGGAACCCTTACAGGGTACTATCAGCCGTGCCAGCTGAACCCAGGTTTTTTAGCGAGCTTGTTACTGCTCCCCCTCCTCCTTTTTCATCCTGGCTTGGGACCGGCAAAGGCCGAGTTGCCTGTCTCCTCACACATGGAGTCCACCCATCTTCCCCAACTTTACTCTGGAATACTGGTCTCTCGAATACCCTGTCATTCATTTTACTATGTTTTAATAACGTTCTCTAGAATTACTCCAGTAAAAGGTATGCGATGTTTGAAAGTTTGTGATTATACGGTTTTCTAATAAAAAGAAACTCTTTACCTTCCTACCTATTCTCTTCGTATTAAATAAAGACTTGTATTTTATCTGATTACATATACACCCATTGAGACAAAACTTAAGGAAGTTGTACCTATTAGCATGTATATCGGGATTCAGACAATAACTCTGAAATATACACTCATTGAGACAAATCTTAAGGAAGTTGTACCTATTAGCATGTATATCGGGATTCAGACAATAACTATGAAAGATATCACATTGACCTTTATTGAAGACATACGAGATAACCAAGTGTGAACATAATTGCCTGTCTCCTTTAAATAAATAGACGAACGATGACACCAGACTTCCTACTTTTATACGTTTTACCCATGAGTGTATATATGAATCTGTCGAATGTATAGGCAGATGGACTATACTGGGTATATAAACAGTAGAACCTCCAATGAGAGATCACTTAAAAACATGGAAACTCCTTGGTGTCTCTGGAAGTGGATGATAAAGAGAATGGTCGCCCATAAGAGACTTTGCTGTGAAAGATTTTTGTTAATTTAAGGCATTCAACCACAAAAAATCAGCCCAGTTATTTGAATTTCCATGTTATCAAAGGGTTCTGTCAAATTATTTGCAAATATTAGAGCCTTTGAGTTGACAGGTAAATATTGTTTGTATCTGATTAGCGAACTTATCTCCAGCGTCTTCTCATTGAACGAATGTAGTCATGTTAGTATATAAAGGGGGTTAAAAGGTAATGCGCGGTCTCTTACAAGGAGTTGTGTGGAGACGCTTAAAGCGTTCTCTGCGTACTGGGTTCATGTCTGGTGATCTCCCCTCATGCCAGTATAGCCATGATCAGCTCCTATAACGCTGAATAAAATATTAATACTGGTTTTGTTATAACTTATCGTGTTTTTTTACGTCCTCTCCTTTTTTGTTGTTGTACCTTTTTTGAGTGTACTCGTTTCTGTGTGTTAAGTTACTTTTACTTCAGACCCTAGTACCTTCAACTTTAGTTTGTAAATTGGTAAAAGTAACTTTTGTCAGTTCAAATATTTGGAGTGTTACTATTATTCTTCTTTGGGACAAGGAATAAAGTAAAATTGAAAGGTCGTTCTTCAATATTATATCGGGAAGATGATAGTTTGTGGGAAGAACCTGTATTTTTATTCCTTTACCTTATATATCTCCCAGGGGTCTCTGCCAAAGAGATCCAGGTTGCACCCACCATCCAATCTTTCACCCTAAAGAGAAACACCCCTCTTCAGACAACTATGCAGCAGGTAGAAGAGCTGTTTAAGAAATTGGATGCTGACTCCTTCAAATGATCCCTATAAGAGAATTTGTATAAGCACGAAATAGAAAGAGCGGTTTTTATCCCGATCTAAAAGGAAGGATCTCTTCGAACTGTTCTGGTCTAGGCAGAAGTCTGATCTGAGTGATTTCCTCGGCATTGCAATTGCAAAGGTCAAGAAATAGAACTGCGATCTATGCAAGAGGCTGTTCAACCTCAGGGCGGCTTGTGACAGCTGATGAATTCCGGACGTCTCTACAGTAAAGGATTCTTTTGATTTTAATACATTTTTAAATATTTTTTTTAATTTTTATAAATTTCTTTGACTGTTGACTAGGTCATACACCATTTCAATTGCCTCTCCCTCTCTGTCATTCCACTGAAGGAACTCTCCGAAGATGAGGAATTTTCTTCCAGACTTGAACAGGGCTATATGCATCGGATGTATACCGTAAGCCTATGTTAGGCGTACCGTACCATTTACAAAAAAAGTGTAAAGCAGATACTACCTCTACTACCTGTGAGTGTACCCTGTAGCTATACCAATATGGCGGAGCACCGGGCTATGAAGAGAGGGACATAAAAAAGCGCTAAATTCCCAATTAGTCAACTATATAACCACTGTATGATTTTATATCCTGCACTGTTAAATGTGTATCTTTAATACAATCTTCGTAGTTTTAACTTCTTTATGTATGAAAGAGTAGATCGAGAAGTGAAATTGTTTTTAAGGCCTAATAGTGCAATACATAGTTTGGAATTGGTTTGTGATTTAAAAATATATATATTTTGAATACATAGATTAGACTATCAAATAAGGGTCGTCTCTCCTGTCAAAAGAGTCTGCTACTGCTTGTATAGTTTGCGGAGATTATCATTGGTGGAACTTAGTTGTAGAGTCTATTTTGACGGTAGAGCCGACCATTATTTTTATAGATTAATTCCTTCAGCAAAATTTCCATCTATACCTTAGAGCAGGGGTCGCGAGCCACATGCGGCTCTTTGGATGTGAAACTGCGGTTCTTTATATAGTTCCTCCAAATGCTTCGAAATATCAAGCATGGATCTACCTCCACAACAATCTTGACCGGCCATGGCTACATTCAGGCAGACCTTGCAACGGTATCGAAAGAAGACCCAACTTGCCCTCACTGCCAAGATGAAGACCAAACCGTAGACCACCTCCTCTTCACTTGCCCAACCTTCCAATACCAAAGATTCCAGACAGCCACTCTCCTAGGTATCACCAACATATGTCCAGCATCCCTAGAAAATCTCCCAAGAAAGAAATCTGCCTGGCGACACCTCATTAATTGGACTTCCACTGGCATTGTATATAAATCCAAGAAGACTTAGGTCAGAAGGACATCCCGGGTAATTGGCGACTTCTGTACGCTCCAGGAACCTGGGTTACTTAAATAAATAATAATAAATAATATATAGTTCCATTTGCAAATATTATTTATGCGAGTACTATTTATTGTTGGCAAGAAAAAAATATTGTGGCTCTTTAAAAACATTTAAATTTTGTAAATTGTAATTTTTGATTCTTCCGACTTAAAAGTTTTTGCCGACCCCTGCCTTAGACTATATAATCAGTGGTTGTAGTTAAGACAGTCTAACATAGAGAAACTTCGTCAAATTTCTCTCATTGGTGAAACCTATCACGTTTTGTACCCAAGCTCCGTGCGTGACAAGTCTTTGAGAGAGAATGGTCATGTCTGGGAGATATAGGGACATGTATTTATTGGCTGTTCACTTAAGCAACTTGAAGGCCTGCGGCATGGCGCAGTGGTCGACGCAGTGGATGAAGTCGATGAGCTCGTCACCGCATTCTTCCGTCGACTCCTCGTTCCCTTCTACCCGCTCCGTGCACTCGGCCAGCCGCTGCTTGTACTCGAGACACTGACTGCACTCGGCACAGCGCTGGCGCCATGTAGTCAGAGGATCTACCAGCTCTTCTTCTTCTTCCTCTTCTACTTCTTCTGGGCTCTCTGGTTCCTCTTCTTCTGGGTCTTCTTTCTTGGCGGCCTCTGCTCATCCACAGTCCCCGATTAGCCATTGCACAACAGCTATTGATAATCATAAAATCAATTCAAGGATATACCACCCTGACCAAGGAAAATTACGTCACCAGAGCCTCGTTATTTGAAGAAAGAAAAAACAGTAGTGTCAAATTATATTGACAAATATTTGCAATCTTATCATATCTTATCTCAGGTTTTAGTGGAAAGAATTTTTGTTTTCGTTTGTTTGTGAACAAATCTTTCCCGCCTTCTCATTGGACGAATGTGGCCATGTTTGTATATAATGGGGGCTATGGTATAGGTCGAGTCGGCCAGTGTGGTGGATTATTGTGTGGAGACGCTTAAAGTGTTCTCTGCGTGATTTATCCGTGTCTGGCTATCTCCACGCATACCTGTGTAACCCCGGTCCGATCCCTACCTAAGCAGCAATAAAGCTAAGTGCTGTTTTTTATATTTTATTTAATAAATTGTGATTTATTATTTACTTTTTTTTTTGGTGTTGTACTTTTGAGTCCACGATTTTTCTGTGTTTAAGTTACTCTTACTGTAGGCCCTAGTATATTGTATTTGTGTGTTAACCCGTAAATAGTAATTTTTGTCAGTAGCACTAACAGCCCATACCATATTGAGAGTAAAATTACTTCGGTAGCATAAAAAAGCTTAACCCTTTCGATATAAAATGTGTAGGTATTCTTTTCTAAATGTTTTCTATATGTCTGTCGTTTTATAAACACATTTACTGTTTGATGACAAGATCGAACTTCATTATTGTGCGGCTAAACGTTTCAGAAGATGCTCTTTGTAGCCGTCAGTCTTAATCTTTCTGCTCCCTCTTTGTAAATCCTTTAGAGCAGGTGTAAATAAATAGGTATTTATGGGAGTTTTCAAAGTAGGGGGTAAAACTCTCCTTATAAGGAAATTTTCCTTTGTCTATTTATAATATTAGAAATAAAAGGTGTTATGCCTAGAAGGGAGAAATGGAATACTATGAGTATACAAGCTATTGCATAGACTGAATAATTGAAATAAGAAAATGTGCCCTCATTTAAATATTTTTACACGTTTTTTATCCAAAATTGAATCATACATTTTACAACGCAAGAAGTTGATTTATGTCAAATTCGATGTGTTTTTTTCTTCAACTCCTTCTGGGTGTAGTACTTTCTATTCTACTTATGTAATAGGATGTATTTTACCTCTTTAACACACTCTATTAATAACTATTTATTGGAAGGGATTCCTGAGAAATCGTTCAAATTTTGAAGGCATTTTGCATTACGAATATATGGCATATATGCCAAATGTCAAGTCCGTCAATCAGAGTTATCTTACCAAATTTCACTGTTTTCAGCCCAAGAATAAAAAATACTTTATTTTTAAAGGTGACTCTAATCCTTTCCCACACTACCTTGTTTACGTAGGTTTTTAAAAATATAAACTATTTCCTTACATAACTACCTCTCATATATTTTAGAAAAAAAACCTATTAATATTGAAAAAATAATAATATAGAAGTCAAGAATAGTAATACACACACAAAAGCCTTTATTAAGACACACAGGTCTTACAGAGAATTCTCCTTGGGGTTACAAGACGGAGAAACCTATGAAAGTGGGAAATATACAAAGGGGTAAAAATGGAGAAAGATTATATACACATGTGATAAATATATACATATTATTATTTGAATAATCTGACAAATGTTACTATTTACGGGTTAACACACAAAATTGCAATATACGGGGGCCTACCGTAAGAGTAACTTGAACACAATAAAACCGTACACGCAAAAGTATAACACACACAAAAAAAAAAGTAAATAATAATTCACAATTAGTTAAATAAAAATAAAAGTACTTATCTTTTATTTCTGCTTATGTAGGGATCGGACCGGGGTCACTCAGGGAATGCGTAGAGAACACCAAGCACGAAAAAAAAAAACGAAGAGAGCACTATAAGTGTCTCTGCACAAGATTTTAAATCACAATGCCTGCACGCATTCCCTTCAACCCCCTTTATATACAAACATGGCCACATTCGTCCAATTAGAATGCTGGAGAGATCGGTTTACTTATCTGATAAAACAACGTTCTTCGCACTAAAGAAATAGGATAAGATAAGAGTGCGAATATTTGTCAATATAATTTGACAAAAGGTCTCTTTCCAAAAAAAAAAAAAAAAACTAACCAATCTACCAAACATTCTTATTGTCCCGTAAGGAAAACCTCCCGCTATTCGGGAGGGAAAAGCTCACGGGAGCCATGTTATAAAGATACAAAAAAAAACTAAAGAGAGGAGAAGTAGGCATCCAGGTCGTTCCATACAGGTGCCTTCCATCTTGTTCCTCCCAAAAAGAAAATAACCAAAGATCTGCGCAAACTACGTGAGTTACCATGAGTGATTACCAAGCACACACATATATAATATGCTTTAATAGACAGAGTTTAATGGGGGACTAATAAGCTCTCATCTGGGATCGGCAGGGCGAGGATTTGGTCTCAGAAGATAAGGGCTGAAATGTGCCCTGTCGAACGCCCCATCGACCACTGTAGGTTCGTCATGAGGATCTCCTTTTTCCTGGTCGGGAACAGTCTTGGTCTCTAACGGTGGTGTGGACATCTCTCGGCGGGGAGAGATACGACAGGCACTCCCACCTTCCCGAGCCAAAGGAATCATCCTTCTCCGAGGATAGCACTCGCGTTTAGCAGCTGTGGGCTTTCTATGACGCATGCCCCTGAATGCCTTCATCCTGTCAATATGCACAACTTGTTCATCGTGCAAATTGACTCCGCGCACTCTGAAATTTACTTCAGACACCTTAGCTACCACACGGAAAGGTCCATAGAATTTTTCGGAGAATTTAGAGGACCCCTTGCCCTTAGGAACAGCCAACAATACCAAATCCCCCGTCTCAAAAGTTCTCACAGTCTGCGTTTTATACTTCTTGACTCGTTCATCATAGTTTTCAGACAGGAATTTCCTAACAGTTTCCCTGGCATCTTGCATTTCCTTCAATCTCTCCGCCAAGGATGGCTTTCTGAATTCGCTCACATCTTTATCGCTAACTTCATGATTGACTGCGTCGTAACCAAAGAGCATGTAGTGGGGGCTCTCACCTAACGCTGAGTGCACGGCATTATTGTACGCAGCAACCGCCGCACCGAGGTTGTCTTCCCAATTCCTGCTATTGGCATAGTGACGCAGAATGGAACAAATGGTGCCATTAACTCTTTCAACGATCGAATTGCAGGTAGGACGATAAGAAGTTGTGGATAACTTTTTAATACTATATAATTTACATATCTCTCTGAAAAGGTCTGACTCGAATGCAGCTCCACGGTCAGATAAAATTTCTTTGCACGTTCCATATCTGTTCACTATCTTATTGACAAACTCGAGCCCAGCAGTCTCTGCGGTACAATCCCTGACGGGGATAACCTCAGCGTACCTGGTAAAAGCATCAATGAACACGAGCAGGTATCTATTCCTGTTCCTAGACAAGGTAAGAGGACCCACGAAGTCTACGCATAACCTTTCGAAAGGGTAGTTAGCGGGTTGAATGGGCATATTAGGAGCTTTCTTAAGCCTACCATTGTTCTCGGCACACACTGGGCATGTCTTCACGTACCTACGTACATCAGACATGGCCCCCTTCCAATAGTAATGGCTTAAGACCGCGTAAAGTGTTTTCTCTACTGAGAGGTGCCCTCCTATGGGACTGTCATGGCACCTTTCCAGAATGGTATCGCGGAGAACTGGAGGTATTACGATTTGCTTCACCATCCTTCCCTTACGAGTGGGTCTACTGTCTGGACTGACCTTGACGAGATATCGGGTGGACTTGCTTATAAAATACGTGCCATCACCCTCTTCTACCTCACTATCAGTGCTCAGAGCCCTCTTGTAGATGTTTTTCCATACAGGGCAGTTCAGCATGGACTTCTCATAGTTGGGAATGGTAGTCACCCCTCCATAGACATCGACCACAGCAACCTCAGTATTATAGGTGTCGCGGGACAGCCAGTCAGCCATCGCATTCTCCTTCCCTTTTAAATGGAAAAATGTTAATTCCCTGTCCTGTAGCATCAAGGCCCATTTCATGAGCCTACGATTTTTATTCTCTAGTGACTTAAGATATTGCAATGGTTTGTGATCACAGTATATCTCCACCTGCTGACCATAGATGTAGTAGTCAAACTGTTCAATTGCCATAATAATAGCCAAACACTCCTTTTCTATTGTGCTGTAGTTTAACTCGGCACCTCTGAACTTATGGCTGTAGAAACTAATAGGCTGCGGAGTGCCGTTCTTCAACTGTGATAACATACCGCCACATCCTATGTCGCTAGCATCAGTGAATATTAGGAACTTTTCCCTGTAGTCAGGATGAATTAGGATGGGTGCAGAGCTAAGACAAGTCTTTAGCTTGTCATACGCACGCTGCGCTGCCTCGTTCCACTCATACCTGGTGCCCTTCTTAGTCAACTCATATAAAGGGGCCGCTATTTCAGAGAAACCAGCAATGAATTTCCTATAGAAACCAACAGCTCCAAGAAAGCGTCTGACACCTGATACAGTTTTAGGAGGACTCATGTTTTTAATCTTTTCGATGTTGTTCTCCTTAGGATGAATGCCATCCTTGTCCACTCTGTGTCCCAAGAAGGTCACTTCTTCCTGAAAGAGCTGGCATTTGCTCGGCCTCACTTGAAGCCCATATTTTCTAAGCCTGTCCAACACCTCAGTTAAGTCAGCCAGATGCTGCTCCAACGACTCCGAGTATATCAGAACGTCGTCAATAAAACATTGGCAATTCTTGCCCAATAGGCCGCTTAGGATACGATGCATTTCTCTCTGAAATACATTCGAAGATATCTTACAGCCCTGAGGAAGTCTCGACATCTCAAATTTTCCGAAAGGGGTTTGGAAAGCGAAGCATTTCGTTACGTTACTATCCAGCTTCAGCTGATAATACCCACTGGCTAGATCTAAGGTACTAAAATATTTAGCACCTCCCACAGCTGCCATGGCGGTGTCTATCCGGATCATGGGATAATCTTGATTCCTTAATTTATCGTTGACCTGTCTAAGGTCCAGCACGAATCTCAAGGAACCGTCAGGCTTCTTGACAAGATGTACTGGACTGTTCCAATCAGATCTGGATCTTTTTATGATACCGCTCTCTAAGAACTTGTCTAAAAGTACCTTGTACGGCTCTAACAAACTATAGGGAATAGGATACTGCCGCCTAAAAGTAACGTCATTTATGTCAACGTCAATTTTTATTGGCGGAACCTTAGCTGCTTTTAACGCTGCGACATTTTCCACGAACATATCTGATCTTTGTTGCAGTATGTCGCGGACCAGCTGCTGATGTTTGCCATTAACTTGGCCAATATCTACCAGTTGCCAGTCTTCAGTCGCCGCAGACATTACATTGCATTCCTCCCACACAGGTGGCAGAGGAATGTTTAATCTCCTTATCTCCTTTATACCAAGAATACCGTCGTAGCGCTTATCTTCAAGTGGCATTAACCAGAAACTTATGTCTCCTAGTTCGATACCCTTATCTGTATTTACCCTACAGGTTTTTACCTTTGTCAATGTCTGGACGTGGCCTGTGACTGACACAATTTTAAGATTGTTAATAGCTTCGTCCCAGTCCTCATTCAGAACATTACACCTTTCTGAATCCATTATGCTAACTTGGCTTCCTGTATCGTATAACAGGTGCCAAGTATTGCCGTTTATTGATACTCTAACAATAGGCAGAGTTCCAACAGGATCCCGGTTAGAACGAACATTAACAATCTTAGCAATTGGTCGAATACCAGTGGCTGACTTCTGCCAACTCGAGCAAGCACTGGCCGTTTTGCCCGAGTTTAGTAGTTTAAAGCTCCTTTCTCCTTGCAAAACCTGGCAATATGCCCCATCTTCCCACAGCGGAAACATGTTAATTTATGCCTACCGCCATTTTTAGAAGAACCCGGCTTACTCTCGCTAAGCAGTTTAGTCAGCCTTTCTATTTCTTCCTTAAGGTCGTTAATGCACTTCTCTGACTCGTGCTTTGTCTTGCCTACTACAGCATTGAGCGTATCTAACCTTCCCTTCAGACTGCTAACCTCCTCTATGTCCGCCGCACATGCCCGTTGCTTAAAGTGGCAGCGGTTCTCTACACCATCCTCCATGGCCATAATTCTAACTGCCTCGTCAATACAGCTGACCCCACTACGGACAACAGGTTCCTTATACTTATCAAGAACATTGTCTACGAAAATATCGAACACTAAACTGCTGTCCAGATCGAAATCAATATCTCTCCTTGTGGCCATGAATCTTTCTCTAAACGCATTAGGAGTTTCTCCTACACGTTGCTTAAGACCCTCTAATTCTTTTAAACATTCCCTAAATCCGCGCGTTTTTTCAGGAAATAAAATGCCTAATTTCTCTATAATGCTTTCTACACTACTGTCATTTTTTATGCCCATCTCTTCTATGCTAGCCCGAACTCTAGGCGACAAAGCCTCGAACATAAGCAGTGCTTTAACTTCCTTATTCCATTTACCTATGCTAGCTTTCAGCTCTACTTCCCTGATGAAAGCTTTTAGCCCCACTCCATTGAACGTAGAAAGTTTGATAGAATAGTTACTATCCATAATAACAGTAAGAAAGACAAAAAAAAAAACACACAATAATTAATTATATAAAAGATAATAAAAACCTCAAGGCCAAAATTACGGGAATATAGGCCAAGAAACTATCCTGGCAGGCTCGCCAAT
Organism: Cordylochernes scorpioides; assembly: GCA_030710605.1. Taxonomy (NCBI): domain Eukaryota; kingdom Metazoa; phylum Arthropoda; class Arachnida; order Pseudoscorpiones; family Chernetidae; genus Cordylochernes; species Cordylochernes scorpioides. The sequence continues at coordinate 12,656,499 of CP092880.1, read as the reverse complement.
GACAAATGTTACTATTTACGGGTTAACACACAAAATTGCAATATACGGGGGCCTACCGTAAGAGTAACTTGAACACAATAAAACCGTACACGCAAAAGTATAACACACACAAAAAAAAAGTAAATAATAATTCACAATTAGTTAAATAAAAATAAAAGTACTTATCTTTTATTTCTGCTTATGTAGGGATCGGACCGGGGTCACTCAGGGAATGCGTAGAGAACACCAAGCACGAAAAAAAAAAACGAAGAGAGCACTATAAGTGTCTCTGCACAAGATTTTAAATCACAATGCCTGCACGCATTCCCTTCAACCCCCTTTATATACAAACATGGCCACATTCGTCCAATTAGAATGCTGGAGAGATCGGTTTACTTATCTGATAAAACAACGTTCTTCGCACTAAAGAAATAGGATAAGATAAGAGTGCGAATATTTGTCAATATAATTTGACAAATCCTATGGAAAATAAGAAAAAAAAATTGGAAATATGGATGGGAGAAGTGGAGAGCGTAAAGAGGAAAGAAAACAGGTATTTACATATGGAACATACATAAGAATAATAATACATAATTCAAAAATCACTTGTATAAACATATAGGGGATGGAAATATTTCCTTTATAGAAAGTGGATCACAGTTAAGGCCAAGATTGGCTTATAATAAAAGACTTCGTAAACCTAGCCAACATAAAGAGATAAAAGTAAACATTGAAGATAAGTAGAAAGTTTGAAAGAGGTATTTCAAGCCTATACTATCAGTATATATATCTCATGTAGTCCTATGTAATGGCAGAGTTTACTCTATATATGGTATAGGTCATGATAATCATGGTGGATAGATAGTGAGTACTTATACTGTAGGTACATAAAGTGACTGTACATCTGGAAACAGTTCTAAATTTGAACATACAAGGTTCCAAAAACGTGTTCCTTATATCCAGTGGTGGGGTTGTAGCTTATTGAAAAAATTGGAAGTCCATTGAGGTTGGTGTATAACACAAACCCGATTCTGTTAACTTGCGAAAACTGTCAATAGATGGCCCCTAGATTTTACGTCTATTCTGAGGGGAGAGGTGACCTATCCTTTTATTTTTTTAAAATTATTTTGCAAATGAAAGTTGCTGATGGCTTATGCCATCTATCGGAATAAAAATAAACTATTCGTTGATTTTTAATTATTCCTTAATTGGCCAACTTTTTCAAATTGTGTCGCGGTCTCACGCAATTCTGGCCTTAACTACCCGTTTCAGGATTTTTCAGGATGCCTGGATGACTAGTTTTTTTGGTCGTTGAGGTACAAGCTTGTACCACGCTGACGAGGGCAAACAGCCCGAAACGCTTACGTGGTTAGCTTTGCTTGATTTATCAAGAATGGGTATTTGGCCGATTCAGGAATAATTAGAAGTCAGCAAGAATAGTAGATATTTATTCTGACAGAGGCACAAGCCATCAGCAACTTTCAGTTTGCACGATAAGTATATGTCTTTTTTCTTAATTTATCCATCTTATCCCAGTGCAATTTCACATGTTTGCACCACATTTCACAATTTGGCATCAGGCGGCGTTCTATACATTGTATATAAGTTCTCCTGTAGAAGGGCAGAGATGCCCGAAAGCTTGAAACGGTAAAAAAAAAAGAGTAAAAGTACATATAGGCATTCTTGAATCTTGAAAAAACAAACAAGACTCTTGTGGACGAGTGGGTAACACCCTTGATTCCCGACAGCCATGAACTGGTATTGAATCCCGCGTTAACCTTTTGTTTAATATGTCAATAACCTTCACATATTATTTATTGTTCAATTATCATAAACTAGGTTGCTCTTATTGAGAGGTACCTAATGTAGTGATTTTGGAACCGAACCGATCTCCGAAAACCTTTTTTAATTTCACATTTGTACTATTTTTCATATATGAGCAAGCAACAACAAAAAGAGTTCGTATTTCAAGCTAGGTCAAGTGTGTGGCCGATACCTTACACCACCAGAACCACAATAAACAGCATTGATTCCCCCTCCAGTTAGAGGAGGACGAGATAACGGCCGCAGATTTAGATGATACCCAGTGAAATCCGAGACGATGTGTCTTCCCAGCTGGCGTAAAAGCGTGACCTATTGTTCTCAGACAGGAATGGATGGGAGGGAAGGAAGGCTTTGTTATCCTGCACTCTGTAATGGCTGGCTGCTAAACTCTTCTTGTTGGATGGATGTACACCCCGCAACGGCTACTATTCCCTCAATACCTTAAGTCCAAGACTAAATATACACCATAAAGAAGCCTAGTTATTCCCATTATAGCCATTTCCAGCCTGTTTATTCAACATTTCAATATAGAACGCAGAAAGTTGAAGCTGTGTTCAGATACTCTGCGTGAGCCTCAAGGAAGATATACTCGTGTTGGATACCAAATGTGGCTTTATAAAATATAATAATTATAATATCTATTATTTTAGAGCTGTAAACAGTCTGATACAAGCCCACGAGAGCACATGACAATAACACATTTTTTTCGATTATTTTTTGTATAAAGATCATCTTGTTATTGTACATAGAAGTGTTTGCTCGTTGAATAGCAGAAAATTTGCTTGAAAGCTGGCAAAACCAAAATTAAAAGAAAGTCTTAATTTGAATTTTATTCTTCCTTTTTCAAATATACTAATTGTGGAATTATTTTTAATTATAGAATATGTTTCTGTAGTGTATTGTGCGATTTATGATGATGGGGCAATGTACAGAAGAGAATTAAATACTAGAATTTAAATGTGAAAGGAACTGTGTGCTGTAGAGGGGGTTGGTCAAGAGTCAAAGTGGGGGCTGATGAAGACTGATTTAGTGTCTAGTGTTGCATGGGTCGAAGATGAATAATAGGAAATAAAATTGGAAGCATTACAAATGTTGACCAGGAGAAGGGTGCAAAGGATAAGATTGTGTTGACAGTATCGGGAATGAAGAAGTCTTGAAGAAAATTGAGCTTGTAGAAGGTCATCTGAAAAAGAAGAAATAAATAGATAAGAGATTAATATAAATTGGATTGATTAGGATAGTTCTGGAGTTTAAGACGAAAGAAAAGGTACGAAGGAGAGAGAATTGGACTGATGTATTGAAAGGGAAGTGGAAACTAGAAGAAATAAAGCGATCAAGATACAGAAATATTACACTACTGAAGGCTAGAACCCACTTAAGAGCAAAGAAACTGGAGAAGAAATATATTGAAAAACAATAATATGGTTTTAAAAATAAATTTATATGATATTGTTTTGAAACCGTTGAATTATATATTCTTTGTGACATAAATAAAGTTTGATAAAACTTTGCCTAAGGCTACTAAAACAATAGTAGGCGAACTAGGGCAAATCTGTTTCAAATCAGGGAACAGGCTAAATCAATGTTTAGTTGTTTTTTTTTTCTATCATATTTTCATAGTGAAAAATAGTACAAAAGTAAATTTGCACATGGAACAGGTGGATAAATTAAGAAAAAAGGCATTTCCTGATTGTACGACTAAGAGTTGCTGATGGCCTACGCCATCTATCGGAATAAATAACAACTAATCATTGAATTTTAATTATTCCAGTATTGACCAAATACCGTTTCTTGATTAATCAAGAAAAGCTAACCACGTACGCATTTCGGGTTGTTGGCCCTCGTCATCGTGGTGCAAGCTAAAATCAACGATTATTTGATATTTATTCCGATAAGTGGCGCAAGCCATCAGCAACTTTTAGTTGCACGATCAGAAAATTCCTTTTTTCTTAATAGTATATAGGTTGGCCTTTTGTTCGAATTGACTAAAAATTAATATTGTTTCTAAAAAAAAAAAAAAACACGCTATCTATATATTAATAAAATAGAAATTTCATAAGTGGACATCACTAAAAACTTTCGTTACAATGCATCAATTTCAACCAAATTTTCAACATTTATGTAAAACGAGATGGAGCAGGTTTTGCTTAACATCAAAATATATTTCCTAACATTAACATGCGTAACTTCGCTGTTATCGATTAAATACAAAAAAAAATAATAATAATAAACAGAGTTAATTTTCTTTATATATAAATACAAAATTAAATTTCAACAGAGTTAATTTTTTTACATACTAGCTAATAATCTCAATCTAAAAAATATTCAAAACAAGCAATTTTAAGATAACACCATATGTAAAACAGTCGGCCAAGAAAACAACAACGATATTACATCTTTCTCACATATTCACACACAATCTTGATTAATAATTAAAACTAATCTTTAACATTGTTTATTATACTTCAACTTTTATTTCTACATTTGTTTTTAAATACCCAATTGTTTTATCATGTTTCTAATTTCGCCTAACAAATATACAAATTTATAGCGACCAACATATGCAAATTTTATCTTTGTTTTTATTCAACTTGATATCGTAAACATAACATCCATTGTAAGCCTTTTTCTGTTCACCTTCCGTGGTTTCTCTTTTCTCTGATAGTTTTTAGGTGTAGTATATTTTCTTATTACTAGACTACAAACATTCCCTCGAGAAAAACCTGGGCGAAGCCGGGTACATCCGCTAGTAATATATATAATACAAATTATATATATATTTAAATAAGCTATCAAAATATTTCAAATCACCACGTCGTGAAAAATTGAGCATAAATTTCTAAAAACAAATTATTTAAAAATGTATTCAAAACAAATTTACTTTATTGAAAATATATAAATCAAAATATATATAACTCAATTATACCATCTTTATAAAGTTTGTTTTACAAAATAATATATATATTTTAGAGAAAAAATATTTAGTATTATTTGACATTTTGAAAATTATGGATTTAAAAAATACATTTTAAAAAGATAACGTAATTTTATTTTAATTCTGATAATTATCAACTGCTATTTATTTATGTTCATTTATATGTAAAAAAAAAATAATATAAAGAAATATTTAGTCGTAATTAAATATATATTTTAGGGCTATTCTATATTGCTTTGATGAAAATTAAAATGAATGTAAGCTTTATAATAGTCAAAATATCAAATAATTTCAAAATACTCTTTAATTATAAGTTAAATTTGAATGTAATATATACACACCTGGTTTGTCGGACATATTTGAAAATTAATTTTTAAATATGAAAAAGTAATGTTTGTTTTTATGACGAGAATGCTAAATTAGATTGTTGATAGATATTAATGATGATATAAGGTAAATTTGTATTCGTAGAATATATTTTTGCAACAACAAAATATTTTGAAAAAATTAAGTCAATACTTTTATGTAAATTTTAGAAATACTCAAAATATTTAGGAAAATTTACATGTTATTGAAATTTTTAAAAATATTTTATATACTTATTTGGTTTTATTAAATCATTTTAATTTTTACATGACATTTTTATTTCAATATATATTTTAAAATATAGGAATATGAAAACATTTTTTGCATATATTAAAGCTTAATACTTTTAAGTCATTTTATGGGTTAGTATCAACCTTTTCGATTTTTGTTGAAAATTTTCATATCCATTTTAGCCAATGAAATTATTTCACATTTTAAAAAAATTATTAAGCTCCATTTAGAATGAAACTGAATTAAATGTAATGTGATATTAGATTTAAATTTACCAAATATTAAATACGTTACTCTTCTGGGGCAACATTTAATACTTCTTGTATTCAATTTCTTGTAGCGCTAAATATGACAGGTATTGCGATTTCACCGCCACTCTGTGTTGTGACGACGATCTAAATTCTATAGAGGTAGTCCCTCACCTCTATTCTTGGTCGGCGGGGTTGAAGGTTCAAAATTAAGGCGTCGCTGTTTATAACACTTTTAAAATATACGACGAAAACAGGAGGGAAAATTATATTTATTACAATTTAAGAAAATAAGTAAAGTATTATTTAATTAATTATATATTTAAATGTTTACACTAAAATAATCGGAGATCAGGGCAAATTCTAGTGTTCGAAAGTTGTTTACAAGTTCTTCTGTTATTGTTTTTCATTTTAGCCGCTGCATCCCCGTAGCCGCTTCCGCCGGCTTCCCATTGGCTGCTTCGGACTCGTTCTTTTCCAACATTTCTCCCACCTTTGAGTTGGCGTCTCGACGACTCAAACATGGAAAGGAAAAGTTCAGTAGATCCAATCGGTTGGGTCTCTTGATGGGCCGTCCGTAACTTGACACAACATTCGGGGTTTCAATGTGATGTTGCTCTTGTTGTGAAGTCAAAGGGTCCTCTTCAGTTGTCAATCGAACTTCTTGTGTGGGAGATCGCTCCGTTAGAGGGTCTCGACATCTTATCTCGGGCGTTATCTCTAAATTGTAGAGTTTTTGAATAGGTCGTATTTTATCACCTGATGAAGTTTTCACTTTCGCAACCCTCACAAGTCCATCTTTTCCTGGATAGAGTTGGATTATTCTGGCTAACGGCCAGTGTAGTCTCTTTAAACTCTCTTGTCCAATGAGCACCATGTCTCCCACCTTGAATGGTATGGTAGCCTTCAGGCGTCTCGTTTCTTGTCTCAGGAATCCAAAATATTCGATACGAAATCGTTCTCTAAGATCTTCTCGTACACGTTTGATATATTGATATTTGCGGGAGAGGGTCTGGTTATCAATCAAGTCCAGGTCTGGAACGCCAACCTCTCTGGCCTCATGTAAGAACAACGAAGGTGTCAATGGAACGAGATCCTCACTTTCTTCAGTTAGGTAGGTCAGTGGGCGTGTGTTCATCAAGCTTTCGACGTCACACATTACCGTGGAAAGTTCTTCATATCCCAAGGAGGTTTGACCGAGAATCCTAAAGAGCAATTGTTTCATCATTCCAATCAAACGCTCCCACCATCCACCCCACCAAGGAGCACCAGGCGCTATGAATTTCCAGGTGATGTTTTTCAATGTGGGATCACATTTTAATCTCGAAAAATCAATCTTCTTTAAAGCATTAGCCATACCTTTGAAATTAGTCCCATTATCCGAATACACAATCAATTGTCGGCCTCTTCGAGCAATAAATCGGCGGAAAGCTTGGAGGAAGGCTTCCATAGACAAAGATGTCACAAGTTCCAGATGAACTCCTCTATACACTGCACATGTGAAGATGACAATCCATGCTTTCTTCTTATTCTTTAAGATGAGATGCCCAGTTAGATCAACTCCTGCTATTTCGAAAACTGCAGCATCTCGGTCTTCTTCCTTTATTCCAATTTGTAAAAATGCTTTCTCAATATCGGAAGAGACACCAACTTCATATTTCCGGTCTTGGTATAATTTCTATCAAATTGGGTCCCTTATCCAGACAGTCATTCAGGGAAAGTTTATCTCTCTTCCGGGCCGACGCATTAAATACTGGCCTTATTTAAGAAGTTTGACTGTTTCTTTTATACACTGGTCGATGTGGCAGGTTGTGTACACCATCTAGTTTATCCTCTCTGGAATACTCTATTATCCCCTGATTTATACATTCTTCAAAGATTTGTCCATACTCTTTCATGTCTCCAACTTCTTCAAGTTTTCTTCTTACAGACCTTAGTTGGTTTTCGGCTAGGTCTCTATTCGTAGGAATCATTTCCTTGTCTTGCACCCAGGGTAGAGCTACCTCATAGCGCTCTTCAATATATCGCGTCGTGGTGTGGGCGAAATGTTCCTCCATTTCAGCTTGTAACGACTGATTCTTCTTCTCAACCTCCGCGTCAGAGACTCCAATTGCATCTAATTTCCACAAGTTTTCTAGATCCAAAGATAGAAGTGTGGTCACGCAAAGGGAGCTGGTGTCATCTCTCACCTCCGTTGGAGGAATCTTTCCCATCACAGTCCATCCTAGTTTGGTACGGATTGCCACCAGTCCAGATGAGATTCTTCTCTGAGCATCGGTTAGCAATCTCCCGGCGATGTCCGCCCCTATAAGGACTTCTATACGGTCTCTCATCAAATCAGACACGTCGAGTTCTTCACTCCCTTCTAAAAATGATCTAGGACACACAGGAGGTATGCTTCCACAGATAAGGGGTTGACCTAGTGCTTCAAACACCCAGCGATAGGAATTATTGATGTCAGATAAATGAATGGTATAGACCTCATGTTCAACTACGTCGGTACTCGATCCTCCAAACAAGGAATGCCGGAAGAACTCTCTCCTAGATTGTTCGTATTCCATTTCCATTGCTGTGCTATGTAAAATATATGATCTTTGGTATCCGGTGCCTATTATAGCCCGTGCCGTCTTCTCCGTTCTGTTCCCTTTGAGGGTCACTCTCAAAGTAGGTAACAAGACGTCTGGGGAGGTTGATAAATTGGCGAGAGTTTCATCTTGCACCGTTGGAGACTTGGAAGATCCACCTCTATCTAAAATCAGTTTTGTGCACATGACATCCAGGTGGGAAGACATGTTGCAGATCGAACACCGGACTACATTTCTGCAAAATTTACTTAAATGAGAAGGCCGAAGACATTTATAACAAACGTCTTTTTTCTTCATGAGTGATCTCTTTTCGTTTAAACTCATATTAGCTGCAAAGTCACACTTAGGGCTTCCATGGTTGTCTTTACCACAAAATACACATTCATTCGATTTGTGAACTGAATTCAAAAGTTCTGAAGCTGTCGCAATTGGTTTTTCATTGTAGATTCTTGTCTTTGGATGTTTGTTTACTAAATTAGGTTTAGAAGTTGATTCATCCCCGATACCGATTTCGTTTCTGAAACTCTTCTCCCGTGCAGTTAATTGTCTTTCTAGAAAGGTAATCAAGTCATTAATTACGTAACCTGTCGGGAGTTCTTTGTTCAATTCCAAATTAAGGTCTGCAGGTAGAAGCTTTATTATTATCGGGCACAACAGTTGTCCGTAAACATCAATGGACACGTTTAGTGACTCGAGACTTCTTATTCGAACAGAAAGGTTGTCAAAAAGTTCGCGGGAGGTTCTTACATCGCTTGACGTTTTGAGTGGTCTCATTGACAACAAATTGTTCATATGTCGGCTAATCAAAATGTCTTCTCGCCCAAATCTGTCTTTAAGCAATTTTATAGCTTTCTCATAATTGTCCGCAGATAAAGCGAAACCTTCGACTGTGTTTAGTGCAGTTCCGCCGAGATGTGACTTCAGATAGTTAAATTTATCGATCGGGTTCAGTGAGTTGTTCTGGTGTATAGCTGCATCAAAAGAATTCCAGAACGTCAGCCATTCACTAAAGTTTCCATAAAATTTCGATATCATCAATTTCGGAAGTTTCACAGTCGTGCAGGAAGGTACATAATGTCTCATTTCATTTTCATCTATTCGTGAGTTCGAATTCGGTATATTTTCGCCATGAAAATCTGATTGGCGAATCTTTTTATTTGCCCTAAATCTCCAAGTAATATATTTCTCTCGATATTCCTCTACGCCCTGTAATTCCTTCTCTAAATCGTCAGTTTCAAGAAGCGTTTCTATTTCGTGATCCACTAATTTAAGTTCGTTAAATGATTCATTCAATTGTTCTAATAATTCTTCAAGATCAGTTCTAATTAGCGTGTCAAGTCCACTTTCAATCTTATTGCATGTTTTCGTTAAATATGATCTGTTAATAGCACGCTTCTTTTTTAAACGTAGAATTAATTCTTCCGCCATCTTGTAAACAAAGTAGTAAGTAGGGTTAGCTAGCGAGTTCCAAAATGGTTAGCTTAAAATGATTTTTTTTTCTAGAATTTACCTTCAACATTCCCGGCTGGGATGCCAAAAATATTGCGATTTCACCGCCACTCTGTGTTGTGACGACGATCTAAATTCTATAGAGGTAGTCACTCACCTCTATTCTTGGTCGGCGGGGTTGAAGGTTCAAAATTAAGGCGTCGCTGTTTATAACACTTTTAAAATATACGACGAAAACAGGAGGGAAAATTATATTTATTACAATTTAAGAAAATAAGTAAATAATTATTTAATTAATTATATATTTAAATGTTTACACTAAAATAATCGGAGATCAGGGGAAATTCTAGTGTTCGAAAGTTGTTTACAAGTTCTGTTATTGTTTTTCATTTTAGCAGCTGCATCCCCGTAGCCGCTTCCGCCGGCTTCCCATTGGCTGCTTCGGACTCGTTCTTTTCCAACAACAGGAATTGATCTATATTTTTAAAAAGATAATCTCTAAAATAATTTATTTTTAAAAACTGTTTATAAAAATTACTTATTTAAAATAACTCAAAGCTATTTGCCTAAACATTTCGAAATTTTTTTATTTTAATTCTTAATTTTGTCTAGTTTATATATATTAACTTTTTCAACATAGCAATTATTTAAAGCTATATTTTAATTCTATTTATTCCTTATACAATGCTTTTTAAAATGATATATATAATTATCTTTGAATATATTAAAGTAGATATGTTTTAAATTAGAAGTTGCGCTTTAAAATATTTGCCTTGTCAGTTAAAAAGAATGGAAGAAGAAAAAAAATCATTTGCATGAATGATTTTGGTCATTATAAACATACCCCCTTATTTGGCGACAGTACTTATCTAGCGTAACCAATTCCTCTTTTGAATAAGAATACCACATTGTCCTCTACCAATTTCTCTTGTTAGTTCTTCTGAAGTTTTTTTTTTAAAACACACCTGATCCAATGATTAGCTTTGTCGTGAGTAACTTTTAGAAAAAAAAAAAAAAAAGGCCGTAAATTAAGGTAAGGCTATAGACTCGAACAAAATTGCCTCGAGCTAAGATACACAGACGCCCAATTAGGAATGTCAAAGGCGTATAGAAAGAGAAGATTGCAAGCAAAAGACGGGAGGAAGTGTCGACTGGTCACACCTCCCTGGTGGCTCCTGATTGGTTGATGTCTGACGCCAACGCGCCTACCCCCTCCCCTGCTTGGCGCCCTTTTCCATACCAAAGTCGTTTGGTTTATTCTTTTTTTAATGCATTCTTTTGGCGCAGCCATGCTCGTTTGTTTTAATAAATTAAGCACGTGAAGAATGGATGATCATACCATTAGAAACATAGCGATTATTTATCTTGCGGATATCCTTTTATTCTTTTTATTGGCTTTTCTGAAAATTATGATGTGACATATTTCATCTTTGACAAAAAGAATATTTTTTAGCAAAAATAATTAATAGAATTAGTATTACATTTTTATATATGCAAAGAATAAAGTTTATATTACTGCGTTAAAAACAAAAAGAAAAAAAATATCCGAACATTTTCGAAAAAAAAAAATGTATACAAGAGAAAAATATATTGGGGGTAGGGGATTACTAATTTCTAGTCATATAATGATTATAATGGTTTGTAAATAATTTTATAGAGTAATATAGCTTCTGGATGAAGACATTTTAAAGTTTAAAATAAATAAATAAAATTATTTTGAAAATTATAATGTTTCAGTATTTATAATTTTAAAAGTACAATTTATTTATTCTCACTGAGAGATGTTTATGTGATGTCTAACTCTTTTGCTGCCAGACGTACTAAGAATGTAGTTATCCACAGTACCGCTACCAAAAGAGCATACTTGGTTCAGGTGCCGGCATTTTCAGTTTACCCAATATAAGGATATTTATACAAAACAACGTCAAAACTACGGCGATTTACAACTAGGTAACAACGTTTTTTCCCCCTAATACCACTATATATTATCATATTACAATCTTTATGGAAAACAGAAGAATAAATGTTATATCTTTATTTCAACGCTGGCTCCTGAAGAAAGCTTTTCAATCACATATGTCGTGTAAGCAGCAAAAGGGTTAATATGTTGTATATGCCGGTATAAAATTGTTTATATATATTCGTATAATATTTACTTGATAACTAAAGTAGTAGAATATGCTTCTAAATGTATTTTGTTAAGCACTTTCTCGCTTCCTGGTCTTTCTTGAAAGTGCTGATGGTTCAGCAGATAGTTTGCTTATGGTAAATTTTATGTGATATTTATAATACAAATTTTCGTTCATTTAAGAACAAAGGCCACAAGAAATCAGTTGACCTCAGTCAATCATAAATTTAAAAACAAAATCAAAAACAATATTTAAATTAAATTTATTTACACTAGACTGATCCCTCACTGAAGGAACGTCTGGAATTTATAAGCTGTCACAAGCCGCCCTGAAATTGGACAGCTTTTTGCTTAGATAATGATTATTGTCCCCAATACTCGCTTTTGCGATGGCGTGGAATTCACGTAGAATTCTGCACAGGCGTATCTATATCGACGACTTCCACCCTGTCAGCGTGACATTAAACCGAGTTTTTTTTTATCATGTATCTTTCAAAATCCTCATATAGTGGGTGTAGGAGGGAGTCAGTATCAAATTTCTCGAAAAGCTCCTCAATCTGTGTAAAGGGGTCTGAGGAGACTGCTTCTTTTGGGGTTGGGGGTCAGAAGATTGAATAGTTGGTGCAGCCTTGGCCTGGATCTTTGGCAGGGGCCGCTGATGGCTGAGTAATGGTCGAGGAGAGCGATGGTAGTGGCTGGTGCTTGGCGCCGGAGCAGGCTCAGGGGCTGAAGCCTCCTGGAAGGGACGGTTTGCCGCTGGCGAAGACTCATCAGGGTTTGATGTTTTCGAAGGGATTTCCTGGATGGTTTTAGAATCTCCTGCAGCCGATATAGACACTGGAAATTCAAGATAGGATGTGAGCTAGAAAGATTAAGGTGCGTCGACATTGGTCCACTCCACTTGATCTGTTCAATTTGAAAACTTTTTCCTTTTTGTTGAAGCGGAAGAACTTGCATCTTCGCGCCTCGTTTCTTTTTCTGGTAAATTCACCATGCAAATTTCATTATTTGCCGATAACTCGGCCATTTTGAACAGAATTTGGCTCATCATTAAGATCATGACCTGAGGCCTCGTCAATACAACATATTGGTTATGCAACTCAAATTCTCGCGTCTCCATCCCGGAAGAACGCGAAGCTCGTGAGCCACACGGCCGTAAGAGAGAGACAACTTGACAATTAACAAAGTATATTGACTTCTAGTCAACATTCCGAAAAATATAATTTAAGCAAAAATCATATATAAACAATGTGTAAACATATGTAAATTAAAAAGATTATAAAAACGAAGAGAAAATTATTGTATAGTAAAAATAAATAATTTTCTCTTCGTTTTTATAATCTTTTTACAGTTCTATAAGAGAAATTTTCATGATTCAAGTTATATGTAAATTAAAATTAATTAGAATTATTTACACCAACTGATCACTCACTGAAGGAACGTCTGAAATTCATCAGCTGCCACAAGCCGCCTAGAATTCGGACAGGTTCTTGTTTAGTGGTTGTTGTATCCCAACACTCGCAATTTCACGGTCGAGGAATTCCCCCAGAATAGTCTTCTGCTCAGGCGTAAAACCGAGGATATCCCTTTCAAAATCGCCCATTCTATCATACACCTCTCTATATCCTCATATAGGGAATGTAGGAAGGAGTCGGTGTTCTGTTTGTTACAAACAGCTCTTCTACTATATCCTCAGTGGTCAGAGGACGCTGTTTATTTTTGTTCTTGCTGGAAGATTCTGGAATGCTGGTGGAGGATGCAGTCTCGGAGATTTTGTAGTTTTTGGGCTGATGGTGTGGAGGAGTTTTGCTCCAGGGTTCTCTGGCGTAGGGTGGTTGAATGCTGCAGGTGAAATGGCAGCTGTAGTGGTGGTGGGAGCAGGCGCAGGGATCTTTACGCTGTTCTTTTGGTTTGAGGCCTGGGGAATGCTTGCCGCCCTGGGCAGTTTATCCCTTTATGGCCCATCCTGTAGCACTAGGAGCAACGGAGGCCGTACTCAAAGTAGGTCAACGCAGAGCAATCTTTGTCAGTCACGATGATATTTTGAAAATCCCTTAAATTTTTACCCTCATTCATAAAGATGAAAGCAGTCTTCTTCAGGTCTTACTAGATGTAGCTGCCGGAGGAGTTCACGGCAGGGGCGATGGAGACCACCTGCAGTAAGGCTTCAAGGTTCTGATGATGGTCGAGACATCTATGGCGTATGGCAGGCCGCTGATGGTGTTTCTTTCGGCATTCTTTTGGTATATCAATGCTTTGAGTAGAGATCCATTGAGGGGTCCATCTTCGACGACTGCTTTTGCTATTTCAAGCCATTCCAAGTTTTTCCAAGCTGCACCACGCAGCATTTTCCCAATTTGTTTTCCAAAGCCTTGATGTATAATCCCCCTGAGTAAACTCCGGGGTGAATTCCAGGTATAACATCTGGTCAGAGGTCCCAGCTGCAAATATCCTACGGCACTGTTGAAGCAATTGCCTCGAGACTTTTACCTGCTCAATATTGATTCTGGGACGCGATGGCCGGTGCGGCGCAGTCTTTTTCCGGTTGGTGATGGATTGGGGAAATTGTATAGGAGTAGGCTGGCGATTCTTCATCAAAGAAGGCGAATTCTTCCGTTGTTAAAAGCTGGTTAATTCTTCCTCGACGATTTCAGCCCAATTTCGGCTTTTCTGGGAATAATTTTCATCTTCGCCGACGTTTATGATGGACGAATTTCCTTGATTGTCCATTATAAAAATAACTCTTAGCATTTTTTCTTTCTTTCAATCATTATCCGGTCGATAGTTGGACGTTTGCATGTCGATGTGAGAATCACCATCGTGCCCTCCTTCATATTGGCGAATTAAAAGGCACCCCTCCCTTTAACTATGATTATAACAATGAATTATGTTCATCAAACCAGTAAAAAACCTTAAAGATGACGATAAAGAATAGGCCAAAACATCAATTTGGGAAAATTCAGACAAATTCAACCTGTATACCATTGTTTCAGGCTATGGTTTTCAACAGTGCAGGAGCGGCTTCAAGGAGTTTATAATATCAGTCGAATTTACCAAAAGGTTGTACAAACTGATGAAGTGGCAGGGGCTCATTTTCAAGCTAGAAGGAAAGATAAAGTTGCGGGAAGATGGTATTTATGTACCAAAAGAGGCACCTCTCCCTTTAAATAGGCATTAGAACAATACATCATGTTTATCCTTACAGTCAAATATCTTCCACAGTCAAATACCTAAGGTAGTGGTAAAGAATGAGCATCAACACCAGAAGCGGCCCCTGTACTGATGAGAGCCATAATCCGAAACCATGGTATACAGGTTAGATTTTGTCTGGATTTTACAAAACTCTTGTTGTAGCTCATAACTTATTATCACCGTTACCTTTTTCATATGGGCGATGAACAAAATTCATTGTTTAAATATATATATATAAAAGGAGTTCTGCCTCTTTTGGAACATAAAATATCTCTTCCCTTTAATAAATACAACAACCCTCACCAAATTACTAACTAAACCTACTTTGAAGTCTCGAGATATCGTTCAACCAGCACTTATCATCCATCCACCACGCACGTATATTCAGAAAAAAATTGATTTTCAACCAGAAATAATGTAGTATATTTTTCTCTCATTATATAGTAGGTATTTAAAATATGTATATAATAACGTGTATATAAAAAATGAATTTATTATTAAATTGTTAAAGTGATAACCCTGTTGAAGGACTGACAAGTCCGAAAGCTTGAAAATAAATAGTTGAAAAGAAACTTAACCCTGGAAGCTTCATTTATTTTATAAAACTACTTTGTTAGATCTAAAGACAATTCAACCTTCATGGTAGGTTAGGACTGCTGTTTGCTATAAAAAGATGGAGGTTCTCACTGTAGCAGTTCTGAGGGAAACCGCTTCTGACATCTTTGCACCCGATCCTCTCATGGATGCAGACAGTGCCCTGTGCCCTAGGCAGGGATTGTATTGGAGCTAAGATAGAAGACCTATACAAGAACCCCAAAACTATAAGAGAAAAAATTATTGCTTTTAACCTTCATGACCTGGTGTAAACTCCGCCTTTGCCGGTCCCAAGCCCGGATGAAGAAGGAGGAGGGGGAGCAGTAACAAGCTCACTAAAAAACCTGGGCTCAGCTGGCCCGGCTGATATTACCCTGTAAGGGCTCCTAATCCAGGGATACAGGATGAGCAGCGTTTGTACTCCATGTTAGGAGCGGCTTCACATGGCGTCTGTTCCTCATGTCAGAGGCGGCCATTTCTTTTGGAGCTAAGTCGGCCTGCCACTGAGTAGTGCTCCCAGTCTTAATGACAAAGGCAGACGCATTCTACTTCATTCAGTCATGATGGTTGTCAAAGCTTGATACCCTAATATGAGTGGAGATAACAAAGAAGAAGATGACCTGGTGTAATCTGACCCATGGAATAATAATAATAAAATAAATTTGTTAGATTCAGCCAAGCTATAGGATACCATGAAATCGTAGCTATTCCTGTACTGATGAGAGGTATTGCCCGAATCACAGGTTGTTAGACTTTGTTCGAATTTGTCAAAGTTGGTATAGCGGCTTTTGGTTGATCTGAATATGTGAGCATTGCGAAGAGAGGATAAAACAAATGCTCTGTGTTAATGTATTCAAACAATGTATTAATTCAAAGAATTTATTGGAGGAGAGTTAAATATTTGCATATTGAATCTGATTGCTTACACGAAGCTTCTTAAAATATAGAAGATTCTGTTCTCTTCAGAAACAGTTCATTGTGCATCGGAGGATAGATTAAGTAATCTATGTATTTTGGGGAATGCTAATCAGTTAGTATGATCAAATAAAATTTTATAATGCTGCAAATAACGTGTGATAAAAGACAAATCTGCCATTTGAAAGATGAAAAAGAAAACATCCCGAATCTTCTGTATTTTCTCAGATTTAATTGAATAAATTTGTAACAAGAGTCGTATCTGAGGAGACTAATACTACAATTAGGTGTATACAGGGAGTTCAGAATACCAACAAGATGCCCCAAAACCACAAGAAGCTGTATATATATAGAGCCAAGAACCACAGGAAAGTTAATCTATATAGAGTCCAGAACCACAAGATGCTGTTTATATAGATTTTAAACTACAGGAAGGTATATATATATAGAGCACAGAACCACAAAAATCTATATCCTTATATCTATAAAAATGAAATCCAAAATCGATGTTTGTTATCGCGTTGAGCAAAATCTACAGAATCAATCATTATGGAATTTCGCATGTAAGTAGCTGAAGATTTCGTTTAACATATAGGCTATTAAAAAAACTAGAAAGGTTAATGTGCTTTTTTAAAAAATATATAAACCCAAAAAGCGTTAGTTCCAGCCTTTTACCGCTTGGCGCCGCACTGGTC
Source organism: Cordylochernes scorpioides (assembly GCA_030710605.1). NCBI lineage: Eukaryota > Metazoa > Arthropoda > Arachnida > Pseudoscorpiones > Chernetidae > Cordylochernes > Cordylochernes scorpioides. The sequence goes on along the minus strand of CP092880.1, from coordinate 12,639,358 downwards.
GCGACGATAAATGAATTTGATTGGTTAATAATTTTACACGTTTAAACGATGAATGTTTGTTTGTTTACACGATGAATGTTTTTAACAGGTAAGATTATCCATTCGCCGTGAAACTTTAGAAAATTATTTACTATACTACTGGGAAGGTTTCTGGTTTGAATTTAATTTGAAATAAATATTCGTTACAATTATATTTGCAAATTTTCTACTTTCACTCTCAAGCAGCGCCTCTCGCGGTATCTGGTGAAATTACATTTATAAATTGTAAATATTCTAAAATATGTTCCAAGTATAATAAATTTAATATTTAATTTGAGGATTTAGTAATATAATATTCCAATGACGTAAAAAACTTGGCATTTCATTATTAATACATATTTAAAATATATATCTTATTTAAATTTAATAAATGTTTTCAAAAAAATTATATGTTCCAAAAATATATTTAAAGGCGTATAACAATATTTATATTCGTTTATAAATCTATATATAGGTGGATTGGATGTTTTCTAGAATCGTTTTAACAAATGTTCGTTAGGCAAATTTTTACTCGGGTAAAAACCGGGCAAAGCCGGGTACATTCGCTAAATACAGTTATTTACAAATGTTCCTTTGTGGCAAGATACTATTCCTCCAACTTCAAATTACCGAGTGGACCAATTAATATTGATATTATTCAATTTATCGAGTATTTTTCAATGGACCGGGAAAACATTTCAAATTATCGAGAGTATAGACAAGTATAGATTCAGTAGGGATTGGATGTTTGCTAGAATCGTTTTAACAAATGTTCGTTAGGCAAACTTTTACTCGGGTAAAAACCGGGCGAAGCCGAGTACATTCGCGAATTTTAACGGCGCTAATTGTCAACATTTGATAAACTTATAAATTGCCAACTTAGCCACCCAGTTTCACTATGACACATCTAAAAAAGACAATAATATTTTTCCATATTATCTAATCTTTTTACGTTATTTTTTATCAAAAGATATTAATAGAACGATTAAGCAATATTTTAGGGCAGATTATTGAAGGGTATCTTTAATTTTTATCTTTAAGAAATAAAATTACTTTTTTATATATATATAATGTTCTCATTTTCGATATCTGGATATGTTTTACCTATTTTATAGATTATATTTACATATTATATCTCTATTTCTATTATTATTATATATATCAAATGCCTATATACAAGGTATGTCCCATAAGTTCCCGGACTGGGTCCATTAAAAAAAAAGGTAAGATTTTTAAAAATTTTTTTTATTAAAACTTTTCAAAGTAATCCCCCCTTGCTTCAACGCACCAGCGCCATCGTTTCTCCCAATTGTCGAAACAGTTTTTATAAGCCTCTTTTGGAATGCTCTTCAATGCTAACGGCGATTTTTCTATTATGTCATCCCTGGTGTCAAAATGTCTTCCTTTTAGAACTGCTTTAAGTTTGGGGAACAGGAAAAAGTCATTTGGTGCGATGTCTGGGAAATAGGGTGGTTGAAGTAGGATTTGTGTCCCGTTTTTCGCCAAAAAGCTAGTCATCAAGTGCGCTGTGTGAGGGCGAGCATTGTCATGATGTAGGATCCAGCCACCATTAGTCCATTTTTCTGGCCTTTTTTTTCGAATAGCTTCCCTTAGACGGCGAAGAATGCCCAAATACATTTCCTTAATAACTGTTTGGCCTGCAGGAAGATACTCGTGATGAACAATGCCCTTGTTATCCGAAAAAGCGACCAGCAGCACCTTGTTTCTGGATTTTTTGGGTCTAGGCTCACCCTAACCTCTCCACTCGGCAGATTGAGGTTTGGTTTCAGGGTCATAGCCATAGACCCATGTCTCGTCGCCTGTGATTATCTTGTCTTTCCATTCTGGATCCGTTCTTGTCATTTCCATCATGTCCTCACAGGTTGCAAGCCGACACAGTTTTTGCTCATTGGTGAGGAATCTTGGGATGAATTTTGCAGTAGTCTTTTTGAGCTTCAAATCTTCGGTTACGATCCTTCCAATCGTTGTTTTAGAGATGCCTGTGTCTTGCTCTAGCTCCAGCAAAGTGGTTCGAGGATTTTCTTTTATCAAATCGGTGATTTTTTGCACATTTTCATCAGTCCTTTGAAATTTTGGGCGTCCTTGACGAGGATCATCTTCAATGGAAATTCTGCCAGCTTTAAATCTAGAATGCCAATCAAAAACAGTTGTTCTCTTTGGGGCGTCATTGGGGAATGCTTTATTAAGCATTTCAAAAGTTTCGGTTGCTGATATTTGAAGTTTCACACAAAATTCTATGCAAATCCTCTGCTTCAATTTTTGTTCCATCGTAAAATCGCCGCAGCGCTAGGTGTGACCTTTAAATAAATTAGAATAACCTTGGCGCGCGCGCAAGTACCGCCTCGATATTGGTACCACCGTGTAGCCAGATATTTTTTCTATAATAAACAGTCAAATTCATTTACATTTTTCATTTATTTATTTTTTATGGACCCAGTCCGGGAACTTATGGGACATACCTTGTATATAAAAGTCAGTGTATGTATGTATGTGTGTTTGTTCCTATGTCGGCTATACACGTCCACAATACGTAACTAATCTGACTGAAATTTTAACACTATATAGAGTAGAATCTGGAAAAACTTATAGTGAAAATTTCAGGTCTCTATCCCGAATATTCTTCGAGTTATTTGAAAATTGCGTTGCAAATTTGCCCTTTCGCTCGCAAGCAGCGCCTCTAGCGGTGAAGATGGGAGATAATATCAGTTGACCTAATGTACATGTAAAACGTGTTTTAACAGGACGTAGAGAAAAATCTGGAAGAGATATTTATCGGATTTTTAGCCAAAAAAAAATTGAAATTGACAGGTTCTGGGCATAAATATTTGTTTTTTAGTTAAAAAATGATGATGACAATATTTCTGTATCATATTTGATTATCAGATACAAAATCATATCGGGAAAAATTCCAAATGCAGAGACCACGAGTGAAGCCAATTTATTTTTAGTATGCAGGGACAAAATTCTAACAGAAAAACATTCATTCGAGCAGAAGACACAAAGCCAGATCATCTCTCTATAAAAATATCGCTTATCAGACACAAAGTTTGGAGCGGGACGTTTCACAAGAGTGACATCCACGGCGCCAATTTATAATTGTTACGAATAGTATTTGAATAAAAACATTTAATCGGGTAAAACCCGGGCGTTGCCCGGGTCATTCGGCTAGTATGATATAAAATTTCGCGTTTCACGTTTTTTTTTTTAATTTCAAACCATTTAACATTTAACTGATATTAGAACCAGGGAAGGTGTATATATGGGTATAAGAACCCCAAGAAGATCTATATATGATATCAGAACCAGGGAAGGTGTATATATGGGTATAAGAACCCCAAAAAAAAGAAGGTCTATATATGATATCAGAACCAGGGAAGGTGTATATATGGGTATAAGAACCCCAAGAAGATCTATACATGGTATCAGAACCAGGGAAGGTGTATATATGGGTATAAGAACCACAGGAAGGTGTATATATGGGTATAAGAACCCCAAGAAGGTCTATACATGATATCAGAACCAGGGAAGGTGTATATATGGGTATAAGAACCACAGGAAGGTGTATATATGGATCACAGAACATAAAGAAGGTGTATACATGATATCAGAACCAGGGAAGGTGTATATATGGATCCCCGAACCACAGCGAGCAGGCCAGCTGGATTGATCCCCCATGTATTGACCGCCACCCCCATGTTTGTCTGCAGCCGAGGTAATGAGGAACAAACCCTTACGTCATCGTCTGCCACAAAGTGGATTGGGAGAATCACTTGATTTATCCCCTCCCCACCTTGTTTTCAAATATCGATCTGGGCACCGCCGCTGCTGATTCTTGGGGTTTTTTTGTTCGATGTAATTAACTTCAGGCTTTCTCTTCTTTCTTCAGTCTCAGAATATCCTTCTCAATCCTCTATATGCACATCAGAACTTCGGTGTAAAAGAAATATCTGGATAACCATTTTGCATTCATCGAATACTCATCTTGCAAACAAATTCAAAATAGGGAATTACATATTGTCACGTCACTGTTGTGTCAGGGTTATCAAATGAACACACGGTATGGATCTCCATTCTCGAGGTATTCACCCAATGTATTTTTACACGGACACACAAACAGCGTAAAACAGAGAGCAGACGTTGGTCTCGACTGGAACACAATGCCAACTAGCGCCTGCTGTCACGCGCGCCCTCTTCCTTCTTAAGCCTTTTCTGGATTAAACGGTCCCCACCGCTAAGCCTGAACTTTTATTTGAACGTCGTCGTAACACTGCCTTCTTCCTTTAGCCTGTTTGTCCTAAACAGAGCAAATCTTTCTCCAGTCTTCTTGAGGGCCTTTAAACTCTTAAATATATTCAACCAAATGAGGATTGTTAGTATTCCTAAAACGCAACGGCAGGATTAGCGTCACGCATTGTTTGTTGAACTAGGTTCCGACTCAGGCCCTACGAAAGGAGTTATCAAATCGAAGCCGTCCCTGTACTGATGAGTGACTGAGCCCGAAACTATCGCATTCAAGTAGGTCTTTTGTATGAATTTACCAAAATCAGGTGCTCATCCTTTATCACCACAGTTATACGTATATGTGTCATAGAGTATGTAAAATTGCTGTTTGGTTTAAAAATAAGCAATTAATGTTCATTCTCAGCAACAATGATATCCACAAAACTAATTTGTTGAACTTCTACTGGTGCTTATGTGTATAAAGACCCTTTTAGACAAAGACATTTTGTGCATAACATTGTCTGAGGAAAAGATATTGCGCTTAAAGCTTACAGAAGAATTTTTATAATCCTGTCGATAAAATAATCATTAACACAAAGCAATAACGCGCCATCTATACATATAAAATAAAAGGATTTAAAAGCACGAATGTTTCTTTTATACAAAAACAAACTTCTATTGTCCTTACTGCGATGAAAAAATATATTGGGAGGGAATCCTTTTATTTTATATAAAAATAATCATTATTGAAAAAAGTACAAACAATAGTATATTTGAAAATTATCCCGCATGAATTTCTTTTCAACGAAAAATCAAAATGTATTTTATTTATCAAAATAAATTTCCGTTTATCATTACTCTTCACAATTCATCCTTTCATACCTCATTCCTAAGGTTAGAAATAATCGTTATTTCTCCTTTAAAATATATTTTGATTTTTCGTTGAAAAGAAACTCATGCGGGATAATTTTCAAATGTCGTTTTACAATCACAAGCCGCATTATATTGTATTATAAATAGTATAGTTAAGAAAAAGGCATCTCTTTATCGTGCAAATTTCAGTTGCACGATAAGGAGATGCCTTTTTCTTAAGTTATGCACCTTATCCCAGTACAATATCACATTTGTACTATTTTTTCAAATAGTGTATTTAGTTCTTATGTAATTAGGATCGGAGCGTGCTTGACGGGTATGGGAAGGGAGCAGCATACAAAAATAAAGCTCAGAGAACATACACTTTAAACGCCTCCAAACAGCTCTCCCCGAAAAAGTATTTCGAATGACCTTTGAACCCATTTTATGTACAAACATGTCTCTACTCGTTCAATTAGGGAGGTCAGTTCACCTGACAACTCAGCTAACTGAAAACTTTAAAATGTTCATGTTTGTAAAAAAAAAAATACAGAACACTTTTCTAATATCACAATGTATGTGTGACTAATCCCAACTCCCTTTAACACAACCACTTCCAGTAAAGTATCCATTCTTTTGGGGCTGTCTCTCATTATTCTGTACATGCAGAAACTTGAGTAGCGGGATGGTATACATTGACAAAACCACTGAGATAACCATTGAATACGATTAAATATATCAATTAGATTTTTATGTATGTATTACTGATTAGCCAAGCCCTTTTTTCCCTATTATGTTCCATTCGAAAAGGGATATCAATAAAACCATTTTTATATTTTAAAACCAGGTCGTTTAAAAGATTGTTTTTGAATAATTTAGCAAAATTCTTTTATTTGCAAAAAAAAAAAAAAAATTTCTTCAGTTTCTATGCTCTTTTTGAAATCAAGTTCTTGGTCTTCCGTGGTGCGTAATGCTTTGAATTTACAAAAAAAAAAAAATCTTTGTTTTTGACCATCACAATTTTATTGTTTATTTAAGGAAATAAATGAAAATATGAGTTTCATTGCTTTCATTTCCGAGATGCTATGATGGTGGAGACTGTTGCTTCTCCAATCTTGATATTAGCGATACATTGACACATTACTGGCAATACTGGCCGCTGTGGATCTTGTCATTGGAAATACAAAGCCGCCTACATATCTACACGTCCTGCTTTCTTTACTAGTTTACTTCCTTTTATACACACAAAAAGAGACAATATAAACTACTAAATTTAATGTTTGAATATTTGTTTGTTTAAAATACCTCCTTAAGAAAGTTATGATATACTTAACCTTGCCTCTACGAAGGTAAACCTCTATAATTACTTAGTTAAAAAACGTGTATCACGACTTAAAATTACCCATTTGTTGGTGTATTGTGCCATCTTAAAGAATGCCATTTTCAACTGACCCATATTAACTAAGATCACTGTGTATGAGTTCGTTCTATCTATAACGTCTATCTTTTTACTCAGTGAGATTTCCAGCGGTGGTAAAAACGCTGATCTTACGAAGTCATGGGAATTTTTTTACCGTTTAATACAATACATATGTTTGGTTGAAATGTGAAATTATCATTTTATCGCCAGTAATAATCATCATCTACTTATATAATTGCCTTATTCTGTCTGTGTGAAGTTCACTGTGTGAAGTTCACGGATAGATTTTGGTCAGAATGGATAAAATAAAAAAAGTGTCAAGGGATGGGAATCGAACCCACGACCTTCCGCTTACCGGGCAGATGCCATGACCACTAGGCTACCCTGGACATATTTTTCCGTTCATAATGTTAATTATAGTATTTGAATTAAAACGTTTTTAAAATATATACGCACTCGGGTAAAACCCGGGCGTTGCCCGGGCCATTCGTCTAGTATTTTATGAAAGTCAAATTTCTATACTAACTAAAGAAAATTTTGAGACGGAAACATCAGGTTTAAAGGGTGGAAAAACTTATCCCTGGAAGCTTAAAGATTTCAGCTTAATATTAATACAAGGGATTAGTTTTATTAAAGAGAATATTAAAAAATATTGGGAAGGTTTAGCCCTCTCATCAGTGGTAAATTCTCCCAGATAAACCTTGATCTACTAAACCACCTTAACTATTGAATTGTCTAGTTTATAGCGAAATTTTCTTAAAACTTCCAAGAGGGTTTACTACAGATAAGCTAGGTCCTCCCAATATTTTCTTCTTACGTTTGGGTTTAAATTTATCTTTCAGAAATTAGCGCTGAGATAAGAATGGTATTTTCATATCTTTCAAAAATCCAATATATCCAGAGAAAGAAAGTCTAAAGTGTTATCACTTTACCATACAATACAGAATCTTCACGCTGAGAATCGGTAAACCGTTTTAGAATAAATACAAACACATGTAATAAGCAATACGTTTTTTTGGGCCAATTATAAAGCTTAACAAGGCCATATAAGGCTTCACAAGACGTTATAAGGCTTCAAAAGGCCTTATAAAGCTTTCCAAGACATTATAGGGCTTCACAAAGCTTTATAGGGTTTAGGGTTTAACAAGGCCTTATAAATCTTCATAAAGCTTATAAGGACTTCACAAGGCTTTATAGGGTTTAAAAAGACCTTAAAAGGCTTCACAAAGCTTTATAACGACTTCACAAGATACTATAGAGCTTTACAAGACCATATAAAGTTTCACAAGGCCTTATAAAGTTCCATAAAGATTTATAAATACTTCACAAGACACTTTAGGGCTTCACAAGGCCTTATTGGGCTTCATGAAGCTTTGTGAGTTCTTCGCAAGACCTTATAAGGCTTCACAAGACCTTATAAAGATTCATTAGGCCTTATAATGCTTTATAATGATTTCACAAGGCCTCATAAAGCTTTATAAAGACTTATAGTTGGCAACTAAAAACAAACCTATTGTTTATTAGCAGCGAGTATATTTATTGAAACACAGAATATATTGATCTTCTAAAAAAATTAGGAATATATTAGGCATAGTTTTCTTAGATTAAATTATTTAATGAAAATGTTGAAAGAACATTAATCAGTTTAGAAAAATATTACTAGATATTAAAGTATTTTGTAATACATATATAGATCTCATTGTCGGGTATATAAACCAGTAAAAATATCCATATGTCCGAAAGACGAAATGCTTAAAGAAGAAGAAAAGGTCAAATTCGTTTATGAGGAAGACGTTTAGCTATCGTGAAGCATTTAGTGATTAGATAAGAAAGCATTAGTGAGGATGTCTAGTCACAGTAGAAGATTGTTAGATACAACGAGAAGAAAACACTGAGAAAGACATTTATCCTATGGGATATTGCTAGATGAAAAAAAAGGCATTAATGAATATATCCAATCACCGTAGAAGAATTCTATATTCCTCGAAGAGAAAGAAAACCTCGATGAAGGTATCTTGCCGCTATAGAAGAATTTTAGATGTCTAGAAGAAAAAGAAAACCTAGATGAAGATATATACCCACCATAGAAGAATTTTAGATGCTTAGAAGAGGAAGAAAACCTCGATGAGAAGATATCTAGCCACCATAGAAGAATTTTAGACGTCTAGACGAGGAATAAAACACGTCGATGAAGATATATAGTCACCATATAAGAATCTTAGATGTCTAGAAAAAGAAGAAAATCTCGATAAGATATCTAGCCAATAGAGAAGAATTTTAGATGTCTAGAAGAAGAAGAAAACACGTCAATGAAGATATATAGCCACATTAGAAGAATTTTAGATGTCTAGAAGAAGAAAATGTCGATAAGAATAAATCTAGCCACCATAGAAAAATTTTAGATGTCTAAAAGAGGGAGAAACACGTCGATGAAGATAATTAGCTACATTAGAAGAAATTTAGACAATTTTGACAATTCAATATATTTTATTGTTGCTCTTAGTTAATTGTTATAAAATCAAAGATAAATTTAGATGTCCAGAAGAGGAAGAAAACCTCAATGAGAAGATATTTAGCCATCATAGAAGAATTTTAGATGTCTAGAAGAGAAGGAAAACCTCGATGATGATATCTAGCCACCCTAGAAGAGATTCACAAATGGTCAACACAGGCACAAGCACAGTTAAGATGTCTAGCCACCGCGGAAGATGACTAGATAGATACGTGGAAGAAGTAGGGTCAAAGAAACGGAGGACTGGCTAAACGGTATTCATCATCATCATCATACTTCTGGGTAACCAAACGCTATTATTCCACTCGGCAACTCCATTATTGCTGGACGGAGGAAAAAAAAAAGACCTCCGTGGATTGTCCCGGTGTTTGGCCTGCTAATTCTTGCTGGGATGGGAGCTCATTCTAGCTAATGGCTGCGGGGTCATTTCCGCATAGGGCATTGTTTCCCTCTCAGGGAGTTTGTCGGCCACAACCTCTGATTGGTTGAGGACAATTCCTTCCAAAGTCTTCATCAATATACATATAACGAATATTACAGGAGAAGGAATCGCCAGACATCATCATGAAGAAGGAACAAAAGTTAACGGTGACGAGTTTCTTTTATTAATGCTGTAAATTCGACAAGCTTTCTGACTTAATGGCAGTCATCTTTTTCTCAGAACAAAAATTTGTTTACATAGATAAAAAAAAGCATAATAATCATTTATTTCATTAAGAAAAGTTCTAATTATGTAAATATTCACGTATTCTATATACAGTTACGAGCGTCATTCCTCATCTCCTAATCAACTCTATCACCGTTTGCTTTTTTTTTGGAATGGCGCCCTCCTATTGGTTGGCTACGATCACGCCACCTTTGCCCCCCCCCCCCCCCCCCCCCATCATGCCTCCCCCACTCGCTCTTTCGTTTTTGTAACTATTGTGTTGGAGCGGGTCGCTCCTTAAATAAATGCAAATATTAGTTAATAACTAAATGGAATCCTCTCTTTCTTTTTCCCAGTATGAGACGCCTACGGAAGCCAACAGTACATAGACAGATAAAGCACATAGGCTATAGTTATTAACTAATATATGCATTTATATAAGGCGCCAATTTATAATTGTAACAAATAGTATTTGAATAAAAACATTCAATCGGGTAAAACACGGGCGTTGCCCGGGTCATTAGGCTAGTATATATATATATATGTTATAAATAAAGCGAATGAGATTTTCTGTTGTATTTAGATCGTGTTGAGGATTATGGTAATGCAATACAGCCGTGGTTAAAATTACTGAAATAATAGTCTTGATCAGATGTTTTAATTGAACCCATGGAATATATATAAAAACAATTCGATAAAAGTAATGCCTGGCTTAAGGCGTAAGAATAAAAAAAATGAAAATATTATTTACTTAATGTACAAAAGTTTTGAGCCGGCCATTGGGATAAAACAACAACGAGTTTTTATAGGGGAAGAATGACCTCTGGCGGTCGATTTAGCAGAATATTTGAATCTATGAAAATATAATTTTAAATAAAATAATATTTTTATATAACATATATATATTCTAGTTTCTTGTATAGTAGCCTGTTGAAAGACGTCATAGTCAGAAAGCTTGCCGAATTTACAGCATTAATAAAAGTAACACGTCGCTCTTAACTTTTGTTCCTTCTTCAATATAATGAATATATATCGTGCCAATTAAGCATTATTAATAAAAATGTATCAATTAATTGAAAATAGAGTAAAACTTAAATGAGCGGTTCATCTAATTTGGTTCACAGCTCCCTCTAAAACATAATCTAGATAGATTGAAAATGGCTTCTCTGATCAAAGGCTACTTTTGATAAACAAACACTTCCAGTTTAAATACATGTATATCTGTATTTTGAGTGTTTTTATATATGCCTTCGAGACCTCGGATCTTGGAAAGACAGAAATTTGTAAATCTTCAGACTTTCCAATTATGGTGTTGACATCGAATGTTAAGAATACCATGGATTTATTGACAAAGCAATGAAGATGTCCTGAAAAAGATCGAAGAGGGACATAGTCTACTGGAGACGATTGACAATTAAAATAATTTTATTGACATCTTGTCAATACATGCAAAGTGCACAGTCTGCACTATTTGAAAAAAAAAAAAAGATAATTATATGTATATATGGATGATACTAGGTACAAAGA
>CP092880.1:12558352-12628041 GCA_030710605.1 Cordylochernes scorpioides | reverse complement strand
AATTTAAGCAAAATTCATATATAAACAATGTGTAAACATATGTAAATTAAAATTAATTATAATTATTTACACCATACTGATCACTAATTGAAGGGACGTCTGGAATTCATCAGCTGCCACAAGCCGCCCTGAATTCGGACAGGTTCTTGTTTAGTGGTTGTTTTATCCCAACACTCGCAATTTCACGGTCGAGGAATTCCCCCAGAGTAGTCTTCTGCTCAGGCGTAAAACCGAGGATATCCCTTTCATAATCGCCCATTCTATCATGCAACTCTCTATATCCTCATATAGGGAATGTAGGAAGGAGTCGGTATTCTGTTTGTCATAAACAGCTCTTCTACTATATCCTCAGTGGTCAGAGGAAGCTGTTTATTTTAGCCCTTGCTGGAAGATTCCGGAATGCTGATGGAGGGTGCAGTCTCGGAGATTTTGTAGTTTTGGGCTGATGGTGTGGAGGAGTTTTGCTCCAGGGTTCTCTGGCGTAGGGTGGTTGAATGCTGCAGGTGAAATGGCAGCTGTAGTGGCGGTGGGAGCAAGCGCAGGGATCTTTACGCTGTTCTTTTGGTTTGAGGCCTGGGGAATGCTTGCCGCTCTGAGGGGGCAGTTTATCCCTTTATGGCCCATCCTGTAGCACTAGGAGCAACGGAGGCCGTACTCAAAGTAGGTCAACGCAGAGCAATCTTTGTCAGTCACGGCGATCTTCATTTGAAAATCCCTGATATTTTTACCCTCATTCATAAAGATTAAAGCAGTCTTCTTCAGGTCTTACTAGATGTAGCCGCCGGAGGAGTTCACGGCAGGGGCGATGGAGACCACCTGCAGTAAGGCTTCAAGGTTCTGATGATGTTCGAGACATCTATGGCGTATGGCAGGCCGCTGATGGTGTTTCTTTCGGCATTCTTTTGGTATATCAATGCTTTGAGTAGAGATCCATTGAGGGGTCCATCTTCGACGACTGCTTTTGCTATTTCAAGCCATTCCAAGTTTTTCTAGCTGCACCACGCAGCTTTTTCCCAATTTGTTTTCCAAAGCCTTGGTGTATAATCCCCCTGAGTAAACTCCGGGGTGAATTCCAGGTATAACATCTGGTCAGAGGTCCCAGCTGCAAATATTCTACGGCACTGTTGAAGCAATTGCCTCGAGACTTTTACCTGCTCAATATTGATTCTGGGACGCGATGGCCGGTGCGGCGCAGTCTTTTTCCGGTTGGTGGTGGATTGGGGAAATTGTATAGGAGTAGGCTGGCGATTCTTCATCAAAGAAGGCGAATTCTTCCGTTGTTAAAAGCTGGTTAATTCTTCCTCGACGATTTCAGCCCAATTTCGGCTTTTCTGGGAATAATTTTCATCTTCGCCGCCGTTTATGATGGATGAATTTTCATGATTGTCCATTTTAAAAATAATTCCTAGCTTTTATTTTCTTTCTTTCAATCATCATCCGGTCGATAGTTGGACGTTTGCATGTCGATTGGAGAAACACCATCGTGCCCTCCTTCATATTGGCGAATTAAAAGGCACCCCTCCCTTTAACTATGATTATAACAATGAATTATGTTCATCAAACCAGTAAAAAACCCTAAGATGGTGATAAAGAATAGGCCAAAACATCAATTTGGGAAAATTCAGACAAAATCAACCTGTATACTATTGTTTCAGGCTATGGTTTTCAACAGTGCAGGAGCGGCTTCAAGGAGAGTTTATGATATCGGTCAAATTTACCAAAGTGTTGTACAAACTGATGAAGTGGCAGAGGCTCATTTTCAAGCTAGAATGAAACATAAAGTTGTGGGAAGATGGTATTCATGTACCAAAAGAGGCACCTCTCCCTTTAAAGAGGCTCTAATGTTTATCCTTACAGTCAAATACCTAAGGTAGTGGTAAAGAATGAGCCACAACACCAGAAGTCACCCCTGTACTGATGAGAGCCATAATCCGAAACCATGGTATACAGGTTAGATTTTGTCTGAATTTGACAAAACTGGTGTTGTAGCTCAAAATTATCACTACTGTTACGTTTTTGTATTTGGGTGATAAACAAAATGCATTTTTAAACGTATATTTAAAGAGATGGTGCCTCTTCTGGTACATAATATACCTCTTTTTACTAATCAATGCATAAGCCCTTGCCAGATTACTAACTAAACTACTTTGTTAGATCTAAAGACAATTCAACCTTCATGGTGGGTTAGGGATGCTGTTGGCTATAAAAAGCTGGAGGTACTCACTGTAGCAGTTCTGAGAGAGACCGCTTCTGACATCTTTGCACTCGATCCTCACATGGATGCAGACAGTGTCCTGTGCCCTAGGCAGGGACTGTATTGTAGCTAAGATAGAATACCTATACAAGAATCCCAAAACTATAGTAGAAAAAATATTGCTTTTAACCTTCATGACCCGGTGTAAACTCCGCCTTTGCCGGTCCCAAGCCTGGATGAAAAAGGAGGAGGGCGAGCAGTAACAAGCTCACTAAAAAAACCTAGGTCACAGTTTCTGTTAAACTCAGTAGGTGGCAACTTTACGGCCTCGTTTTCAATGCGCCTCACTGATTTCTCATCTAAGGAGCTTGAAACCATTGGTCTATGTGCAATGGCAATGCAGCTAAGGTCTACATACTCATGGTCCTCTGGTTTCAAGGAAATCATGTTGCAACGTTCCCGTACGGGAGGCAACTGGATATTCAATCTCCTTATATCATTGATTCCCAGAATCCCGTCGTAGCCCTTATCTCCGAGTGACATTAGCCAAAACCTTATCTCTCCTAGCACGGGGCCGTTTTCGTTACCAACTCTACAGGTTTTAACACGTGTAAGTGTCTGCTCGTGGCCTGTCACTGACACTATACGTAAAGTTTTAAGTGCATCGTCCCAATTCTCCTTCAAGACCTTGCACTTTTCAGAATCAATAATATTGACTTGGCTTCCTGTATCATATAACAGGTGCCACATATTGCCGTTAATATTCACCTTAACTATTGGCATATTTCCAGTCTGATCCCCGCCATAAGAACGTATGTTCACTATCTCAGCATTGTCAAGAGTATTACGGTTGGCAAACATAGAAGACTGTCTTGAGCAATCACTAGCTATATGTCCTAAGCTACACTCAGGTGGACTCAGCTTGATTTCGCCCAACAATTTAGTCAGTTTTTCTATCTCACCCCTAAGGTCTTTATTACACTGCTCATTTTCGTGCTTCATCCTGTTTACACTGGCACTAAGCATCTTCATCTCACTCTTAATGCTATTTATTTCTTCAACCCCTTTTACTGAACATACCTCTTTCATAAAGCTGCAACGGTGTTCTACACTATCCTCCGTGGCCATGACACTGACTGCTTTGTCTATTGATTTAGCCTCACTACGAATAATAGCTTCTCTATACTTATCGAGCACATTTTCGAGGAAAATTTCGAACACTAGGCTATCGTCAAAACTGTACTCTACTTTATCTCTAATGGCCAGGAATCTTTCTTTAAAAACCATAGGACTTTCCCCAACTCTCTGCTTAAGACCTTCTATTAATTTAAGGCATTCCCTAATACCACGCGCCTTTTTAGGGTACAGTATGTTCAGTTTACTAACATTACTTTCGAAACTGCTATCCTTACGGATACCCATCTCCTCTAAGCTCAACCTAACTTCAGGGGATAGAGCCTCGAACATAAGCAATGCTTTGACCTCAGGATCCCATTTGTCTACTCGAGTTTTAAGCTCGACTTCTCGAATGAAAGACTCGAGATCAACCCCATTAAACACTGAAAGTTAAGCATAGAGTTCACAAACATGATGGAGTACAAAAAAAAAATAAAATAATAATAAACCACTCAATCAAAGAAAATAAAACCGCACGTAAAAATTAAAGGAATTTACACGTGCAAACACCAGCAATCCTGGCAGGGCTCGCCAATGACAAAAGTTCTTACTTTTGCGGGTTAACACACAAAAATGGAATAAGCTAGGGCCTAAATTAAAGTACCTTAATACACAGAAAAAGCGTACACTCAAGAATACAACACTACCAACAAAAGGGAGATAAAAAAACAACACACGATTTGTTAAATAATAAAAAAAATACTTAGCTTTATTGTAGCGTTGGGAGGGATCGGACTGGGGACACAGGGATGCCAAGAGAACAGCAAGAAAGGGAAAACCGCAAGTAAAAAAAAAACACTTTAAGTGGCTCCACACAAATTATCCACGCTCTCTCTGTTCTCACCGCATTCCCCTCGTCCCCTTTATATACAAACATGGCCACATTCGTCCAATGAGAAGGCGTGAGAGATTGGTTCACTAACAAACGAAGACAACATTCTTCCCTCTAAAGCCTGATCAGAAAAAAAAAAAACTAAAAATGTTTGTCAATATAATTTTCCAATATCAGAACCCCAAGAAGGTCTATACATGATATCAGAACCAGGGAAGGTGTATATAGGTGTATAAGAACCACAGGAAGGTGTATATATGGGTATAAGAACCACAGGAAGGTGTATATAGGGATATCAGAACCCCAAGAAGGTCTATACATGATATCAGAACCAGGGAAGGTGTATATATGGGTATAAGAACCCCAAGAAGGTCTATATATGATATCAGAACCACAGGAAGGTGTATATATGGGTATAAGAACCACAGGAAGGTCTATATAGGGATATCAGAACCCCAAGAAGGTCTATACATGATATCAGAACCAGGGAAGGTGTATATAGGGGTATAAGAACCCCAAGAAGGTCTATATATGATATCAGAACCACAGGAAGGTGCATATATGTTTATAAGAACCCCAAGAAGGTGTATATATGATATCAGAACCAGGAAAGGTGTATATATGTGGCAATATAGTGAAAATAATGTATTGAGGAGAGAAATAATCACACGACGAGTTGGAAGAGGAATTTGGAAGCCACCCGATAGAGAGAGGTAGCGAGAGGGCCGTCCGCTGAACGACTGCCTGTGTGGTCACCCCCCCCCCCCCCCCCCGACTATCCAAAAATAGGTCCTGAGGGTCCTAATAAAAGCCCTCCGGTCGCCCTCTGGAATGTGGTCAGTGGTTCGAAATGGCCGTAACTTAGTTGTCTTCTATCGACTACGTCTCTCTCTCTCTGGTCGACTGCAGATTTACTTTATTATTCCTGTAAGAGTATATATTGTGGCGAAGAAATATTTTATTATTTAATTTAATATTATTCAATGAAAATATATTCAACAGATTATAAAAATATATATTAATCTGTATTTGTGAAATCATCTTTAAAATATTTCTTTGCTTGCTTGCTTAAGATTCTCTAGCTGTAAATAGTTTTGGGGCTGACCTGTTAATAATTGTCGACTCGTCGCTGTGACGTCATCAATAAATACTTTTACATCTTAGGATATTTCAAGGCTTGGTTTTACGCTACAACTGGTGGAGAGACTGGACCGATACCCCTTAATAAATAATTTTTTTTTTCTGTTGAACCAGAAGAAACTTCTATGAATGTAAAGAAGGAAGGTACTCAGGTAAGCAACTACGTTGTTCAACATCTGCCAAGGAACCCTTCCATTTTTTCCGGGGAGGATGGTGAAGATCTCCAAAAATGGTTAAAAGGGTATGCACGTGTGGCAAAGTACAACCATTGGGACGAAACCCTTTGTCTTACTAAAGTTTATTTTTATCTGTCTGGAACTGCTCTCAAATGGTTTGAGAACAACGAAGAAAGCATACAGACTTGGAAGGAATTCACATCTCAATTAGAGAATGTGTTTGGAAAAAAAGAAAATTCAAAATTGCAAGCGGAGAAGAAACTTAAAACACGGGCACAATTAAAAGGTGAAAGTACCGAATTTTACATCCAGGATGTCCTGTGCTTGTGCAAAGAGGTTGATCCTCAAATGAGCGAGAAAGATAAAATCTCCCACCTCATGAAGGGGATAGCTGAGGAGCTTTATCAAACACTCCTACCGAGGGATGTACAGAGCACCGAGCAATTCATTACAGAATGTCGCCGTGTTGAGGCGCTCCGTTGTAGGCGAGTTACCCCAACCAGGTACGAGCGCCTACCAAATGTAGCCTCTCTCTGTGACCAGGATGACGGAGAAGATCTGTCATCTATGATTAGGCAAATTGTTCGTGAGGAGGTACAGCGGGCATTAGGCTCTCCTCGGGAGGAACCAAAAAATGCTACAATCGAAGAAATTGTGAAGGAGGAGATTGGAAGAACCCTGGCGCCAATCTCAAAGTCTAGGAGAAGTCCCCCTCATAAGGAAAGACCCCGACAGTTTTTAAATACTAGATATGAGGCCGAAACGATAAGACCGTACCCTGAACCTCGATACCCAAAACAAGGAGGAAGACGCGACACCAATGATTGGCGTACAACTGAGGGAAGGCCAATCTGTTTCTACTGCGGACGCCCAGGTCACGTCGTCCGCTATTGCCGTGACAGGAAGAGACACAATGAGGAAAGGAGAAAAGAATATTTTCAAAGAAAGCAAGACGCAATGGTATTCTACAACTTTCGAGCCGAATCTCAGGAGCCCAATGACGAATCATCGAGGAAAAATTTCACTCGCTACCGAAGCCTTACCCCCTATCCCGGTCGAAACAGACAACATTTCTCACCTGCTAGAAGATCTAGCTGGACGCCCCGCCATTAAAACTAGATGATAGACCACATTGGAGGTGAGGCCGTAAAGTTATAAAATCCCCCCTTGCCGACCACAGTAGAAATGAGAAAAAGCTACCTTGACGTAAACATAGACCTACCAAGCCCTCATAAAGAAGATATCTCAACTGAAAGAAGACATCCACCGCAGTCACCTGAAAATATCCCTGGCCATAGTACTAGTTCTTAAGACTGACGACGTAAGTCTCCTGCTGAGCATCGGGTCGATGCTCTCTATAGGAGGAGGCTATGCGGCGAAGAAATATTTTATTATTTAATTTAATATTATTCAATGAAAATATATTCAACAGATTATAAAAATATATATTAATCTGTATTTGTGAAATCATCTTTAAAATATTTCTTTGCTTGCTTGCTTAAGATTCTCTAGCTGTAAATAGTTTTGGGGGCTGACTTGTTAATAATTGTCGACTCGTCGCTGTGACGTCATCAATAAATACTTTTACATCTTAGGATATTTCAAGGCTTGATTTCTACGCTACAATATTATGGCATATATGTTTATAAGAACCCCAAGAAGGTGTTTATATGATATCAGAACCAGGGAAGGTGTATATATGGATATAAGAACCACAGGAAGGTGTATATATGGGAATAAGAACCACAGGAAAGTGTATATATGGATATAAGAACCACAGGAAGGTGTATATATGGGAATAAGAACCACAGGAAGGTGTATATATAGGAATAAGAACCACAGGAAGGTGTATATATGGGAATAAGAACCATAGGAGGTGTAAATATGGGTATAAGAACCACAGGAAGGTGTATATATGGATATCAGAACCCCAAGAAGGTCTATACATGATATCAGAACCACAGGAAGGTGTATATAGGGGTATAAGAACCACAGGAAGGTGTATATATGGATATCAGAACCCCAAGAAGGTCTATACATGATATCAGAACCACAGGAAGGTGTATATAGGGGTATAAGAACCACAGGAAGGTGTATATATGGATATCAGAACCCCAAGAAGGTCTATACATGATATCAGAACCACAGGAAGGTGTATATAGGGGTATAAGAACCACAGGAAGGTGTATATATGATATCAGAACCACAGGAAGGTATATATATATGGGTATAAGAACCCCAAGAAGATCTATACATGATATCAGAACCAGGGAAGGTGTATATCTATATATATAAAAATGAATGTTTGTATGTTTGTTTGTATGTCCGGTATACAAATTCGCAGTAGTTCACTAATTCAAACCAAAATTTCCATACATAGGTGAAAAAATACGGGGAAGACGATAGGCTATTTTAAAAAATATATAAATCAATTATTAAAACTATATATTTTTAGTCAGAAAATGATGATGACGATATTGCTGTTTCATGTTTGATTATCAGATACAAAATTATATCGGGAAAAATTCCTAAAAGAAGAGACCACGGGTGAAACCAGTACATTATTTTGTACGCAGGAACAAAATTCTAACAGAAAAACATTCATTCGAGCAGAAAACAAAAGCCAGATCATCTTTCTATAAAAATATCGCTTCTCAGACACAAAGTTTGGAGCGGGACGTTTCACAAGAGTGACATCCACGGCGCCAATTTATAATTGTAACGAATAGTATTTGAAAATCAAAATAATATAATTTTCAAATATCGTTGTGAAAATTTACATATTTATTTTTATATTTTAAAAACACACAAAGTTTGGAGCGGGACGTTTCACAAAAGTGACATCCACGGTGCCAATTTATAATTGTAACGAATAGTATTTGAATAAAAACATTTAATCGGGTAAAACCCGGGCGTTGCCCGGGTCATTCGGCTAGTATGGGTATAAGAACCACAGGAAGGTGTATATACGGGTATAAAACCCACAGGAAGGTGTATATATGGATATAAGAACCACAGAAGGTGTATATAGGGATATAAGAACCACAGGAAGGTGTATATACGGGTATAAGAACCAAAGGAAGGTGTATATACGGGTATAAGAACCACAGGAAGGTGTATATATGGGCATAAGAACCACAGGAAGGTGTATATATGGGTATAAGAACCACAGGAAGGTGTATATAGGGATATAAGAACCACAGGAAGGTGTATATAGGGATATCAGAACCTCAAGAAGGTCTATACATGATATCAGAACCCCAAGAAGGTCTATACATGATATCAGAACCAGGGAAGGTGTATATATGGATCCCCGAACCACAGCGAGCAGGCCAGCTGGATTGATCCCCCATGTATTGACCGCCACCCCCATGTTTGTCTGCAGCCGAGGTAATGAGGAACAAACCCTTACGTCATCGTCTGCCACAAAGTGGATTGGGAGAATCACTTGATTTATCCCCTCCCCACCTTGTTTTCAAATATCGATCTGGGCACCGCCGCTGCTGATTCTTGGGTTTTTTGTTCGATGTAATTAACTTCGGGCTTTCTCTTCTTTCTTCAGTCTTAGAAGATCCTTCTCAATCCTCTATATGCACATCAGAACTTCGGTGTAAAATAAATTTCAGGATAACCATTTTGCATTCATCGAATGCTCATCTTGCAAACAAATGCAAAATAGGGCACTACCTATTGTCACGTCACTGTTGTGTCAGGGTTATCAAATGAACACACGGTATGGATCTCCATTCTCGAGGTATTCACTTAATGTATTTTTACACGGACACACAAACAGCGTAAAACAGAGAGCAGATACTGGTCTCGACTGGAACACAATGCCAACTAGCGTCTGCCGTCACGCGCGCCCTCTTCCTTCTTAAGCCTTTCCTGGATTAAACGGTCCCCACCGCTAAGCTTGAACTTTTATTTGGACGTCGTCGTAACACTGCCTTCTTCTTTAGCCTGTTTGTCCTAAACAGAGCAAATCTTTTCTCCAGTCTTCTTGAGGGCCTTTAAACTCTTAAATATATCAAACACATGAGGATTGTTAGTATTCCTAAAACGCAACGGCAGGATTAGCGTCACACATTGTTTGTTGAACCAGGTTCCGACTCAGGCCCTACGAAAGGAGTTATCAAATCGAAGCCGTCCCTGTACTGATGAGTGACTGAGCCCGAAACTATCGCATTCAAGTAGGTCTTTTGTATGAATTTACCAAAAACAGGTGCTCATCCTTTATCACCACATTTATACGTATAATATATGTGTCATTGAGTATGTAAAATTGCTGTTTGGTTTAAAAATAAGCAATTAATGTTCACTCTCAGCTACAATGATATCCACAAAAATAATTTCTTGAACTCCTACTGGTGCTTATGTGTATAAAGACCCTTTTAGACAAAGACATTTTGTGCATAACATTGTCTGAGGAAAAATATTGCGCTTTAAGCTTACAGAAATTTTATAATCCTGTCGATAAAATAATCATTAACACAAAGCAATAACGCGCCATCTATACATATAAAATAAAAGGATTAAAAAAAAAAAAAAAAAGCGCGAATGTTTCTTTTATACAAAAACAAACTTCTATTGTCCTTACTGAGATGAAAAAATATATTGGGAGGGAATCCTTTTATTTTATATAAAAATAATCATTATTGAAAAAAGTACAAACCATAGTATATTTGAAAATTATTCCGCATGAGTTTCTTTTCAACGAAAAATCAAAATTTATTTTATTTATCAAAATAAATTTCCGTTTATCATTACTCTTCACAATTCATCCTTTCATATCACATTCCTAAGGTTAGAAATAATCGTTATTTCTCCTTAAAATAAATTTTGATTTTTCGTTGAAAAGAAACTCATGCGGGATAATTTTAAAATGTCGTTTTACAATCACAAGCCGCATTATATTGTATTATTAATAGTATATTTAAGAAAAAGGCATCTCCTTATCGTGCAACTGAAAGTTGCACGATAAGGAGATGCCTTTTTCTTAATTTATGCACCTTATCCCAGTACAATATCACATTTGTACTATTTTTTCAAATAGTGTATTTAGTTCTTGTGTAATTAAAATCGGAGCGAGCTTGACGGGTATGGGAAGGGAGCAGTATACAAAAATAAAGCTCAGAGAACATACGCTTTAAACGCCTCCAAACAGCTCTCCCGGAAAAAGTATTTCGAATGACCTTTGAACCCATTTTATGTACAAACATGTTTCTACTCGTTCAATTAGGGAAGTCAGTTCACCTGACAACTCAGCTAACTGAAAACTTTAAAATGTTCGTGTTTGTAAAAAAAAATAAAAAAATACAGAACACTTTTCTAATATGACAATATGTGTGTGACTAATCCCAACTCCGTTTAACAACCACTTCCAGTAGAGTATCCATTCTTTTGGGGCGGTCTCTCATTATTCTGTACATGCAGAAACTTGAGTAGCGGGATGGTAAAGATTGACAAAACCACTGAGATAACCATTGAATACGATTAAATATCTCAATTAGATTTTTATGTATGTATTACTGATTAGCCAAGCCCTTTTTTTCCCTATTATATTCCATTCGAAAAGGGATATCAATAAAATCATTTTCATATTAAAAAAAAAAAAAAAAACTATAACCAAAAGGTCGTTTTTGAATATTTCAGCACATTTTTATTTTATTTATATAAAAATATTCTTTTTTTCTTCAGTTTCTATGCTCTTTTTGAAATCAGGTCCTTGGTCTTCAGGAGCGTGCAATGCTCTGATTTTTTGTTTTTTGTTTTTGACCATGACAATGTTGTTTTTTATTCAAAGGAATAAATGAAAATATGAGTTTCATTGTCGAGATGCTATGATGCTGGACAATGTTGCTTCTCCAATCTTGATAATAGCGATACATTGACACATTACTGGCAATGGGCTGCTGTGGTTCTTGTCATTTGGAAATACAAAGCCGCCTACATATCAACGCACCCTGCTTTCTTTACTAGTTTACTTCCTTTTATACACACAAAAAGAGACACAATATAAACTACTAAATTTTATGTTTGAATATTTGTTCGTTTAAAAGACCTCCTTAAGAAAGTTATGATATACTTAACCTTGCCTCTACGAAGGTAAACCTCTATAATTACTTAGTTAAAAAAACGTGTATCACGACTTGAAACTACCCATTTGTTGGTGCATTGTGCCATCTTAAAGAATGCCATTTTCAACTGGCCCATATTAACTAAGATCACTGTGTATGAGTTCATTCTATCTATAACGTCTATCTTTTTACTCAGTGAGATTTTCAGCGGAGGTAAAAAACGCTGATCTTACGACGTCATGGGAAATTTTTTACCGTTTAATACAATACATCTGTTTGGTTGAAATGTGAAATTATCATTTTATCGCCAGTAATAATCATCATCTACTTATATAATTGCCTTATTCTGTCTGTGTGAAGTTCACTGTGTGAAGTTCACGGATAGATTTTAGTCAGAATGGATAAAATAAAAAAAAGTGTCAAGGGATGGGAATCGAACCCACGACCTTCCGCTTACCGGGCAGATGCCATGACCACTAGGCTACCCTGGACATATTTTTCCGTTCATAAAGTTAATTATAGTATTTGAATTAAAACGTTTTTAAAATATATACGCACTCGGGTAAAACCCGGGCGTTGCCCGGGCCATTCGTCTAGTATTTTATGAAAGTCAAATTTCTATACCAACTAAAGAAAATTTTGAGACGGAAACATCAGATTTAAAGGGTGGAAAAGCTTATCCCTGGAAGCTTAAAGATTTCCTTAATATTAATAAAAGGGATTATTTTATTAAAGAGAATATTAAAAAAATATTGAAAATGTTTAGCCCTCTCATCAGTGGTAAATTCTCCCAGATAAACTTTGATCTACTAAACCACCATAACTATTGAATTGCCGCTTCTATAGCGAAACTTTCAAAAAACTTCCGAGAGGGTTTACTACAGATGATCTAGGTCCTCCCAATATTTTCTTCTTACGTTTTGGTTTAAATTTGTCTTTCAGAAAATAGCGCTGAGATAAGAATGGTATTTTCATATCTTTCAAAAATCCAATATATCCAGAGGAAGAAAGTCATATCAAGTGTTATCTTTTTCACTGCACCAAACAATACAGAATCTTCACGCTGAGAATCGGGTAAACCGTTTTAGAATAAATACAAACACATGTAATAAGCAATACGTTTTTTTGCCAATTATAAGGCTTAACAAGGCCATATAAGGCCTCACAAGACGTTATAAGGCTTCAAAAGTCCTTATAGGGCTTAGGGTTTAACAAGGCCTTATAAATCTCCATAAAGCTTTATAAGGACTTCACAAGACCTTATAAGGACTTCACAAGACCTTATAGGACTTCACAAGGTTTTATAGGGTTTTAAAAAGACCTTAAAAGGCTTCACAAAGCTTTATAACGACTTCACAATACACTATAGGGCTTTACGAGACCTTATAAAGATTCACAAGGCCATATCAAGTTCAATAAAGCTTTATAAAGACTTCACAAGACACTATGGGGCTTTACAAGACCTTATAAAGTTTCACAAGGCCTTATAAAGTTCCCTAAAGCTTTATAAAGACTTCACAATACACTATAGGGCTTTACAAGACCTTATAAAGTTTCACAAGGCCTTATAAAGTTCCATAAAGCTTTATAAATACTTCACAAGACACTATAGGGCTTCACAAGGCTTTATAGGGTTTAACAAGACCTTAAAAGGCTTCACAAAGCTTTATAACGACTTCACAAGACACTATAGGGCTTTACAAGACCTTATAAAGTTTCACAAGGCCTTATAAAGTTCCATAAAGCTTTATAAATACTTCACAAGACACTTTAGGGCTTCACAAGGCCTTATTGGGCTTCATAGAGCTTTGTGAGTTCTTCGCAAGACCTTATAAGGCTTCACAAGACCTTATAAAGATTCATAAGGCCTTATAATGCTTGATAAAGCTTTATAATGATTTCACAAGGCCTCATAAAGCTTTATAAAGACTTATAGTTGGCGACTAAAAACAAACTATCGTTTATCAGCAGCGAGTATATTTATTGGAACACAAAATATTTTGATCTTCTCAAAATTAGGAATATATTAGGCATAGTTTTCTTAGATTAAATTATTTAATGAAAATGTTAAAAGAACATTCATCTGTTTAGAAAAATATTACTAGATATTAAAGTATTTTGTAATACATATATAAATAAGTCGGTGGATGAGAGGGTAACACGCTTGATTCCCGACAGTCATGAACCGGGATTAAATCCCGCGTTAAAATTTTGTTTAATATGTGAATAACCTTCACATATTATTCATTGTTCAATTATCATGAACTAGGTTGCTCTTGCTGAGCGGTACCTATTTATGTGAATTTGAACCAGATAATACATATATACATCTCAATTGTCGGGTATATAAACCTGTAAAAATATCCATATGTCCGAAAGACGAAATGCTTAAAGAAGAAGAAAAGGTCAAACTCATTTATGATGAAGACGTTTAGCTACCGTGAGCATTTAGTGATTAGATAAGAAAGCATTAGTGAGGATGTCTAGTCACAGTAGAAGATAGATAGATACAAGAACGAGAAGAAAACACTGAGAAAGACATTTATCCTATGGAATATTTCTAGATGAAAAAAAAAAAGGCATTAATGAATATATACAATCACCATGGAAGAATTATATATTCCTCGAAGAGTAAGAAAACCTCAATGAAGATATCTTGTAACTATAGAAGAATTTTAGATGTCTAGAAGAAAAAGAAAACCGAGATGAAGATAAATAGCCACCATAGAAGAAATTTAGATGTCTAAAAGAGGAAGAAACACGTCGATCAAGATAATTAGCTACATAAGAAGAAATTTAGACAATTTTGACAATTCAATATATTTTATTGAAGCTCTTAGTTAATTGTTATAAAATCAAAGAGAAATTAGATGTCTAGAAGAGGAAGAAAACCTCAATGAGAAGATATTTAGCCATCATAGAAGAATTTTAGATGTCTAGAAGAGAAGGAAAACCTCGATGATGATATCTAGCCACCATAGAAGAGATTCACAAATGGCCAACACAGACACAAGCACAGTTAAGATGTCTAGCCACCGCGGAAGATGACTAGATAGATACGTGGAAGAAGTAGGGTCAAAGAAACGGAGGACTGGCTAAACGGTATTCATCATCATCATCATACTTCTGGGTAACCAAACGCTATTATTCCACTCGGCAACTCCATTATTGCTGGACGGAGGAAAAAAAAAGACCTCCGTGGATTGTCCCGGTGTTTGGCCTGCTAATTCTTGCTGGGATGGGAGCTCATTCTAGCTATTGGCTGCGGGGTCATTTCCGCATAGGGCATTGTTTCCCTCTCAGGGAGTTTGTCGGCCACAACCTCTGATTGGTTGAGGACAATTCCTTCCAAAGTCTTCATCAATATACATATAACGAATAATACAAGAGAGATAATCACCAGACATAATCTTGAAGAAGGAACAAAAGTTAACGGTGACGAGTTTCTTTATTAATGCTGTAAATTCGGCAAGCTTTCGGACTTTATGGTAGTCATCCTTTTCTCAGAACAAAAATTTGTTTATATAGAAAAAAAAAGCATAATAATCATTTATTTCATTACGAAAAGTTCTAATTATGTAAATATTTACGTATATATATGTTATAAATAAAGCGAATGAGATTTTCTGTTGTATTTAGATCGTGTTGAGGATTATATGGTAATGCAATACAGCCGTGGTTAAAATTCTTGAAATAATAGTCTTGATTAGATGTTTTAATTGAACCCATGGAATATATATAAAAACAATTTGATAAAAGTAATGCCTGGCTTAAGGCGTAAGAATAAAAAAAAAATGAAAAGATTATTTACATAATGTACAAAAGTTTTGAGCCGGCCATTGGGATAAAACAACAACGAGTTTTTATAGGGGAAGAATGACCTCTGGCGGTCGATTTAGCAGAATATTTGAATCAATGAAAATATGATTTTAAATAAAGTAATATTTTTATATAACATATATATATATTCTAGTTTCTTAGAAAGTAGCCTGTTGAAGGACGTCATAGTCCGAAAGCTTGCCGAATTTACAGCATTAATAAAAGTAACACGTCGCCGTTAACTTTTATTCCTTCTTCAATATACTATACAATATACTGTATATCGTGCCAACTAAGCATCATTAAAAATGTATCAATAAATTCAAAATAGAGTAAAACTTAAATGACCGGTTCATCTTATTTGGTTCACAGCCCTCTCTAAAACATAATCTAGATAGATTGAAAATGGCTTCTCTGATCAAAGGTTACCTTCAATAAACGAACACTTCCAGTTTAAATACATGTATTCTGTATTTCATGTATATCTGTATTTGGAGTGTTTTTATATATGCCTTCGAGACCTCGGCTCTTGGAAAGACAGAAATTTGTAAATCTACAGACTTTCCAATTATATATATATGGTGTTGACATCGAATGTTAAGAATATCATGGATTGATTGACAAAGCAATGAAGATGTCCTGAAAAAGTCGAAGAGGGACATAGTCTACTGGAGACGATTGACAATTAAAATAATTTTATTGACATCTTGTCAATACATGCAAAGTGCACAGTCTGCACTATTCGAAAAAAAGATAATTATATATATATCTTATAATAGAAAAAAAAAGATTTTTCTGTTTGATTTTTGATAATTAGTTATATAGAATTAATACTTGATGCTGATTATTTTGAAATAGAAATATTTGTTGAGCAGTCGTGGCATAAATATTGAAAGAATAATAATAAATATGGTTTTGATCAGTAATTGCTTTAATTGAGATTTAGGATAAACATAATTTGGCAAAAGTAATGCCTGGCTTAAGGCGAGTAAACAAAGAAAACAAAAGATTATTTACATAATGTACAAGTTTTGAGCCGGCCAACGGGGAACAACAACAATGAGTATTTATAGAGAAAGCGTGACCTCTGGCGGTCGATTTAAACAGAGTATTTGAATCGATGAAATAAAATTTTAAAACGATACCTTTATATAACATATATATATACATCATACTATGTGCAAAGAACATGGCGCCTCTGCCACCGCTGCAGTGCTGTTGGAGAATCACCAGCGGGTCTCCAGCGACACCACGTATTTCGCGATCTACGAAAAATACGTAGATCGCGTACTCCGCCGCTGAGGAGATGGTGATGGCGTGGTCCTCGAGACCAACGGGAGCCGATTGAGAGGAGAATACCTCTGAGAGCTGTATGGAAGAAAGGCCATGAGGGGTAAGGCCTTAAATGGAATTCATGGACAATTTGTGGAGAAGACACTATGATACCATCAAAAGACTAGTCATAGAAAGGAAACTCTGAGAGGGCAGGATTCCTGCCAGTCACCAACCTATAAGTGCAATGTTCAAGCTTGTGCTATCGAGTTACCTTGTCTTTAACATTATGGTTAGGTTTAGTTTAGGTAGAGCCTTTTGAGATTTGGAACAGAAACCATTTGTACCTGACATTGAAGAAATTTATATTTAGAATGCTGGAATCCTCTGCTACAACAGATATCGGAATTTTAAGTTGAAAACTGAAAAGGATTGGCATTCTTATATATAATTAAACTATTGAAATTATTCTATATACAGTTACGAGCGTCATTCCTCATCTCCTAATCAATCAGTCAGTTTTCATCTCTATCACCGTTTGCTTTTTTTTTGGAATGGCGCCCTCCTATTGGTTGGCTACGGTCACGCCACCTTTGCCCCCCCACTCGCTATTTCGTCTTTGTAACTATTGTGTTGGAGCGGGTCGCTCCCTAAATAAATTCATATATTAGATAATAACCAAATGGAATCCTCTCTTTCTTTTTCCCAGTAAGAGACGCCTACGGAAGCCAACAGTACATAGACAGATAAAGCACATAGGCTATAGTTATTAACTAACATATGCAATTATTTAAGGCGCCAATTTATAATTGTAACAAATAGTATTTGAATCAAAACATTCAATCGGGTAAATCACGGGCGTTGCCCGGGTCATTCGGCTAGTGATATATAAAATGGAGAATATACTTAATTCAGATATTCCAACACAAATTTCTTCCATTTTGCATACCCAACTCAAATAGTGTTATTCCACACCTATTTATCTTTCTTAGTATATCCCTTACCGCCCATCACATTTTTGCTTCTTGTTTTTCTTCTCTATTCTGCTATGGTTGTGATTAATTGGGTTTGCAATTGTTTGTTGATATAACGTAATTTAAGCCATTTTCCACCATTTATATTCCTGTTTGTTTTTTAATATAAGCTATACTCTAGCATGTTATTACAGGATCCAATTCTCTCTCTCTACTTTATCTCTCTTTATCATTTTTTTTTTAAATATACAACTCTACAAACACTGTTAACTTTTCCTTCTTCATTATATTTCAACGTATAGAGAGTGGAATAAAAGGTGGAATGATCATTAGACCAAATACTATGTGTCTATCAGTCTACTTGAAAAGGATGAAATTGTCATTAGACTAAATATATAAATAATTAGCAGCCCATTCAAGAAGGATGGAATTGTCATCGGGCTCAACACAACGAGTATCAAACTGCCTTCCTACTAAGTTTGATGCACCTTAAATATAAATTCATTCTACAATAATAAACTGAGCCACTGATACTTTCAATATCACATCATAATGAGAGTATTGCAATAGTTCGCTGGATGGATATGGGGGGGGGGGGGGCAAAAGCTTAATAGCCGGTTCAATAGCTTTAGGCCCTAGTGATTTAATTTCAAGTAAGGACACATATATCAAATTTAATTTCCTTTGTAAATATATTTTGGATTTCATTAAGAAAAATGGTCTTTGATGTAACGATCTCAAGGAAATATTGGACATATCTTGTGGTTGTAAACAATATATAGGTGTATGCGTGTATATGTGTGTATATATGTATATATTTTTAAATTTAATGGTGTAACTGTAAATAAAATTCAATGAATATCTCTATATGTAAATAATATTTATGAATATTTCTAAGTCGCTATCTGTATATCTTTCCATGTTGAATATTTTCTTTGTTATATTTGTATGTACATTTAGCGCAAGTGTCCCTAGGGGGAAATAACGTTTTGAATTGAAATAAATAAATAAATAGATATGGGGGGCAAAGTCTGACTGTCATGTAGCGTCCCCTGGATAGACAACAGTAGCTCTTTTTGCCCATCATGGAGACTTATGGACTGACAATTTACAAATACAAATAATTTATTGACATCTAGTCAACATCAAAATGAGAGTTTACAAATAGAGTTAAAAATGATTAGAAATATTTACTCCGGACGAAGCCTTCTCCGAAGGTACGTCTGGATCCTATCAGGAGCTTAAAGCCGCCTTGAGTTCAGACAAGCCCTTGTCAATGACGGAGTTGTTGTTCCCAACATGTTCAATGACGATGTTGAGGAATTCGGTGAGGATTAGCTTGTTTCCAGGCGAGAGTTCCTCGAGGAGTATCATCCTTTCTTGGCTGTCTAGAATCATGTAAAAGATTTCTACCCTGTAAATTTAGACTTATGGACTGGATGGATTCAAATGATATCATGGCAAGGCTACCTAGGAATCCTCAGGGAGGCAACCTAAGGCCAGCCTAAACAAGATATCACATCGACTGATCCACCTGCATGGCCTAAAGGGCTTAATTGGCTCTGCACTGAGACGGAAGTGCTCAATTTTCTTTCTGACGATTCCATCTGTCAAACCGGCTGTCCTGATATAGTGCCTAGATCATCTTTACATAGATATATATACTAGCAATAATGGAAGGCAGCAAAGTTATTTTGGGAGAAAATAAATTGATTTTGTTGATGTTTGAAAAGAGCATTGATTTTTTTTATTATCGTAGAATGAATTTATATTTAAGGTGCATCAAACTTAGTAGGAAGGCGGTTCTATAATCGTTATGTTAAGCCCGATGACCATTTATCCTTCTTGAGTGGACTGCTAATTATTTATAAATTTAGTCTAATGAAAATTTTATTCTTGTCAAGTGGACTGATAGACACATGTATTTTGTCTAATGACCATTCCAACCTTTTCAAGGGAGGATAACTATATATGTATTGGGTCATAAGGCTATTCAAACTTTGTCAAGGGGAGTGCTAACTGTATATGTGTTGGGTCCGAAGACCATTCCATCCTTGTCAAGTGGACTGCTAAACACTTATGTATTTGGTCTAATGATCATTCCATCCTTTTCAAGAGGAGTGCTAACTGTATATGTGTTGGGTCAGAAGACCATTCCATCCTTGTCAAGGGGAGTGCCAACTGTATATGTGTTGTGTCCGAAAATCACTCCATTCTTGTCAAGGGGAGTGCCAACTGTATATGTGTTGTGTCCGAAAATCACTCCATTCTTGTCAAGGGGAGTGCCAACTGTATATGTGTTGTGTCCTAAAATCATTCCATCCTTGTCAAGGCGAGTGCTAACTGTATATATGTTGGGGTCCGAAGACTATTCCATCTTTGTCAAGGGGATGCTAACTGTATATGTTTTGGGTCCAAAGACCATTCCATCCTTGTCAAGGGGAGTGCCAACTGTATATGTGTTGGGTCCGAATTTCACTCCATTCTTGTCAGGTGGACTGCTAAACACATATGTATTTGGTCTAATGACCATTCCATCCTTTTCAAGGAGAGTGATAACTGTATATGTGTTGGGTCCGAAGACCATTCCATTCTTGTCAAAGGGAGTGCTAACTGTTTATATGTTATGAAATATTTTTGAAATATATATTTTCCTTGTTTTTATACACCTCAATATCATATTTAAAATTTTATTAAATAATAGGATATTATAATTCAAAACATGCTATTAAAACTAAATTGTGCATAATTTCTAGAATGCATTTCAAATAAAATAGTTATTTTGCAATGCAGACGATTTCTCCAAACATAACTTTCAAACAAACACCGACGACAATTCAAACAGAAGGACAAATTGTTTTTGTTCTTTTTTGCCTTTGCCTCTAAAAAACGTGCTACTATTATTTCCCAATAGTGATTGACAGTTCAAAGCGCCATACAAAAAACGATTTCCCACAAAAAGAACAAAGATGGTATTTAACCCCGCCTACTGTTTAAATAGTAGAGGACATTTCAAAGCAGACGTTACGTCTGTGATGTTTTGTAAGACCAGAAATAGCATAGATAATTTTGAAGAAATTACGAAATGTATAGAAAAAATTTCTTCTAAACATATTATATCAATAAAAGAACATACATTTTTAAAATCCTAAACTTAGTTCTTCTCTTTGTAATTAAAAAGTTTGATTTTTATATTTTCATCGTTTGGTTATATATTTTCATCCAATATTTTCATTTATAGGTTTTTACCTTTTAACTAGACAATTTTAATTTATATTTAGACATTTTTCATTTTAATTTAGACACTTTCATTTTTATTTAGACATTTTTCATTTCAATATAGACATTTCTCATTTTGAAATGAAAAATGTCTAAATTAAAATTTAAAATGTCTAAATAAAAATGAAAGTGTTTAAATTAAAATGAAAAATGTCTAAATATAAATTAAAATTGTCTAATTAAAAGTTAAAAACCTATATATAACATTCACACTTTAGTGACAACATTTTAATTTTAAAGCGGAATTTTTTAATTAAAATTTTAAAAACAATATTACTATAGATATTTACAGTTTACATAGAAATATTTTTATTTTAATTGACGTTGATTTGTATAAGACATTTCGCTCTCTCTCATATCCGTTTAATCAAACATCAAAAACATCAAAATTAAAAACAGCGTCTATAAAAATTATGTTGTTAGTGTAAAATGCTCTTATTAAAATGAGAAAAATGTTGTCATTAGAGTGTAAAATTTTGTTATTAAAGTCTAAAAATGTCTTAAAATTGCAAAATCTACATTATATTTAAGGAATTTATTTTCAATATAAATTATATAATTTTTTTTTAAAATGCAATTTCTAAAGTTCATTATCTTGCATCTAATTCCCAAGAAATCTGCAAAAGATAATTAATAATATATTTAAAATTTAAAACTGATAAATTCATTTGACTCAATGAGGAAGATATAAAAATAACATTAAATATAATTTAGAAAACCTTATTTGTTTCATAATTAGTTTTTATTTTCTCTTTTATATATTTTATTTATATTTTCCGTTAAAATTAAAGATAGTTCATATTTAAAGAAAAAATTACACTTTAATAGCTACGAAAAAAAAAAAGTTATTTATTACACTTGAATGAAATATAGTTATTTAAATTTATAAGTATATAATTACCCCTCATCTCTAACTTTGTCTTTAGTTAATATATATAATGAATAATTTAGAGGATAAAATATATGTATATATATTATGTGTGTGTGTGTGTTTTTTTATTTTTATATTTTGCGAATTTTCAATAAATACACAGAGGCAATATATAAATTAAGAATTATATTAGCTTCAACGAAAGTTAATTCACAATTAAAAGAGATTATAATATAATAAAAATAAAACCAAATATTCAAATAAACATTCAAATATATATTTATAAAGTAATCATATTCATTACAAAAGCAAACAAACAAATAATTGCAGAAGATTTCATATATAAATATACACAACCTTTCAATCTAAAGACTAAAAAAAAGTGACATTAACTTAATTCGTTTAATGATAATGAGAAACTATAAAATTAAGAGAGAGAATGAAAACTTCCAGGAAACATGTTCTCCATGTCAGCCATTACAGAAAAAAAAAAAGAGAAGCCATTAGCTTATTAAAAATTCCCCATTAGACCATCCATCAGGATATAAAGTTCTCTATGATGATTCGTCAGCTAAAAATCTTCGTAGGGTTTATCCCCTCAACTACCTGAGCACTCAAGCTATCCATCTTGAGACGTTGTTCGTAGAAAACTGGCAGCCAGTTGACACTCCTGCTAAAAAACCAGTTCCCTCCCCCCTACCTTCTCAAATTAAGGGAGTTGTAAATTACCCTGAGCCTTTGTTTGCTTTTCATGATGGATCGTTAGTTGCTCAAGCTCCGCTATTCAATCATCTTGTTAAATCGCTCTGGCTGCCCTGTTAGTACGCTATGATCCTTCTTCACGTTTGCTGCTGAATCTTGTCTGCTGCTTTTTTTTATCGGCTGCGAATAATCCTCAGTGATTTTTCGTAATAGATTTAAACCTACTCTTTAAAAAATAGATATACTATTTTTATTTAAGCTATTTTTGTTTTCTTAACTTTACAAGTTTTATACTAAATTCGTCTGCTGCTTTTTTTTAAATCGGCTGCGAATAATCCTCAGTGATTGCGTAAAATGTATTTAATCACTCTTTAAAAATATATACTAAGAATATTTTTATTTAAACTATTTGTTTTCTTATCCTTACAATGTTTTCAGCTAAGTTCGTTTGCTGGTTTTTTTTCAATTTATTGGTAACAGATATTTATCTGTGAGCTTGTAATTTATCTAATAGTTTTAAGCCATTTTTTTGGAAAATAAATTTAAAATATATTCCAAATACCCCTTTATTTAAAATATTTATCGTATATGCATCACCTGCTGTTGAATTTCGGCTGTTTTTTTGTAATTGTTTGTTAATAATAACCCACTTATATAGAGTAATTTTGTAATTTATTTAATCCCATTATTTTTGTGTTTTTTCAAAAGAATATTTTGAAATTTATTTTTTTTAATTCATTGTGTGTTTCATATATCGTGCTATAATGTATAGTGTTACATTTCAACAGTATATTTTATTAGTTACGAAATATTTTATAAAGTTTTATATTTGATTTACTTCTTTTTTATTTATTTGTAAAAAGAAATTCATGTGTGTGTATAAAATTACAATACTCTCTTTTTATTTAAATATATTTTTATATGTCATATTGTCTCCTGCCATATTCTTTTTCACTAGCTGAACATTTTAGAAATTTATTATATTGCTATTATTTTTCTATAAATTTCAAATTAGAATACACGTGTACTCTAAATACGTGTACGTATATATATTATTTTTATATATTATAATCATGAGTAAATATATATATATATATACAATATTCTATTATATATTTTTTTCAAATCATATTTTGAAAGTACATGCACACACTGATTTTTAAATTATAAAAATTGTTTTCAAAAAATAAAAATAAAATGTGTAATATTCAAATAAGCTTCAACTTAAAATGGCAAGAGTTATATATATTTATTACTCTGTATATTATTTCTCTAAATATACTACACTAGAGTGTTACACTATCTACATTTATGGAAAACAATTGAACAAAACGCCTAAATAACTTCCTCAATTGTAGATAGAAATCAGTTACATAAATAAATTCTTTGTGTTTTTCTTATACAAATTTTAAAAACTGTAAGATATTGTCTATATGCACATATTACACAATTGAAAATTTCAAAAAAATTATTGAAGCAATTTAATAAAATCGTCTTTTCCCTGTCTAGATTCACAATGCATTTTCATAGATGGTAACGTGAAAAAAAAAAAAAAAAAAGAAGTGAAAACAATGGAGGGCTAATAATGAGAAATCCAAATAAACACAATGTACAGTTCTTTGTTCTGTGCATGCTAACCTTAAGACCCCTCTCACAGAAAAAAAGGACACAATTTACGAATGCACTGCAGCTATGCATTGTTCTTTGAATGCTTCTTTCATTGTCTTCAGGGTGATAGGTAAATAACTGGACTTATCAAATCTCTTGTGTACAATAGCATTTAAGTTATAAAAATATATGTATTTTTGAAGAAAAATGCGATTCTTTTCCAAGAATTTTGATAAAATAAATATCACGAATACAGGTCATACATTCAATCTAGAAAACCTTACCTGCCACTACTGTAATATACCGTTCAAGTCAGAAATCCTCGAATCCCTCATGTCCAAACATAAGAACAGTATCAACAGGAGACATCCCAGAACTGTCATACTTCAAATCAAGATTAAACAACCATCATTTAATATTCTGTATTCAGTCTTTTTTACTCAGTAATTAAAAAATAACTTTCCACTATCTCTATTGATAAAGTCTTCCATTGATACCAGATAGGTACAATTTTAATGCATTATTATGATTTAAAAGATCACAGAATACAAACGCGATAGGTTTCTTCATGGCAGAGAGGCTTGAAAATTTTCGATCAAACTCTCATTGACATGCCTAGTATTTAGATACAATATCGGCTCTGACCTGATGATCTTTTGGTCGAAATTTTCCAGTATACCATAAAGAAACTCAACGCATTTATAAAATTTGTTATTTATTTATTACCATATTTATATAAAAAATAGACACTTCGGCCAGTTGGAGTTTTTTTATTTTCTCAACGTTTCGACAAAAATCTTTTGTCTTCGTCAGGAGAAGTAAATAAAAAAAGCATTTGGCAAGGCGTTAAAAATTGTTCTGAGGTTTGAAAGGGGCGCTCTCACGTGATTTTTCGAATTTAGTACAACATCTAAAGCTCGAGTCAAAAACTATCTTTACGATATTTATTACCAGTTGCAAATAAAACACGCTATATCCGATCTGGATAATTGCGCATGAAACTATTTACAATAATTCATATTGTAGTACAGTAGGTAACAGAATTGTCAAAAATAAAATAAACAATTAAGAGCATTAAATAAACATATATATTAGACAAATAAGCAACAACATAAGCAGATAGAAGAAACCACAAGATATTTATTTACAATAAGTTAAGCAATGTTGGAAGTTAATTCAATGAATAATATAGACAATTGAAACACATTTTATTGACTTTTTGTCAATAATTTACATTAAAAATGGGAATAAAACTAAAATATATATGATAATTTATAATAATATTATATATAAATATATATTATATATAAATATATAAATGAATAATATAGGTTGATCTTTTGAATCATATTGATGATTTGAGCGGTTATATTGAATGTTAATTATTAAATTGTTTATTTAAAATGGTGAATTAAGCTCTTATAATCATTTTTTCATCATTTAAGATTCACGATCGGCATCACATTCACACATGTTAAAGAATATTTACATATATTTGGCCATAAAATACCATTTTCATGTATAAATGTTTAGACTCTTTTGCAAAGCCCAACACGTACAGTCTGTATCACGCAAGCCATCATCCTTAAAAGCCTACTTGTTTGAATTTTCTCGGTTTATAAAGAAAGGAAATATATACAGTAGAACTTTGAATAATTATTACGTCTTTAATTCGAATATTTATCTTGGTCTCTAAACTTTTAAGCCTTTTGTTGTATATATATTAATTAATTGTTACCACAGAGTGTGTGTAAGCTCACAGGAAAATAGGCGCTAACCGAAACAGAAAAAAAGTTCCTTTTGTTTCAATATTAGTTTCCCTTTTATATTTTGTTCTCTCTCTTGTAAATCAATAAATAGAATGTTAAATTAATAATTATTGGAATCAGTTTCATTAATAATTCTTGTTCGGAGAATCGTAATAAATACTCTCTATTAAAACATAAAACTTCTTTATTGAAGGCACAAAAAACTATGAATATAAATTTCTATAATAAACCTAAATAACTCTCACACCTAAACGTCTCCACATATACTATCTCCCACACCTCACTCAAAGAAATATATATATACACTCAACACCACAGAATAAATTAAATCACAGATTAATTCAATCACAGAATGAAAATGAATATTTTAAATAATTAACATCAACAATTCTAAGCAAAGTCAGCACCTTTTAATCAAAACGTTTTAAATTCGATTTTTTTTGGATAATTCGAATTTTTTTTTTTTGATCCCTTGGGCATCGAATATTCGACTGAACTTCCAAATATTCGGTAATTTAAAAGAATCAACGATTAGTTAATATTTATTCCAATAGATGGCAGTCGGCAACGTTCAGATGTATGATTAGGATATGCCTTTTCTTAGGTTTACCACATTTCCCTTTTTGTGCTCTTTTTTTTCATATAGTTCTTTATTTCAACACACAAAACGCGATATCCCTGTCAAATTACATTGACAAATATTTGCAATCTTATCATATCTTATCTCAGGTTTTAGTGGAAAGAATTTGTGTTTTCGTTTGTTTGTGAAAAAATCTCTCCCGCCTTCTCATTGGACGAATGTGGCCATGTTTGTATATAAAGAGGGCTATGGTATGAGTCGACACCAGTGTGGTGGATTATTGTGTGGAGACGCTTAAAGTGTTCTCTGCGTGATTTATCCGTGTCTGGCAATCTCGTCGCATACCTGTGTAACCCCGGTCCGATCCCTACCTAAGCAGCAATAAAGCTAAGTACTGTTTTTTTAAATTTTATTTAACAAATTGTGATTTATTATTTACTTTTTTTTTTTGGTGTTGTACTTTTGAGTCCACGATTTTTCTGTGTTTAAGTTACTCTTACTGTAGGCCCTAGTATATTTTGTATTTGTGTGTTAACCCGTAAATAGTAACTTTTGTCATCCCGACTAGAGATAATTGCGTCGATTTACATTTTTTTAACAGAAGCAGTTATAAACATATTATACAAGAAAAGGTAATCAAAAATAAAAAAGAGAAACAATAATATATATTAGGAACCTGAACCTTTCAGGTTAGAAAGATAATCATAAATATATATACAAAAATAGTTAAGTCTATGATAATTCTCTCTGCTATTTACAAATTGATATAGATCTACAACATTATTTATTGTCATTTCATATAGTTAATAAAAATATATATTTTTTAAAGGTCTGTAGGTTATGCTGGGAAGCGGCTTAGAGCGCGGGAACTCAAATACAAATAAAACTCAACACACATACTATATAGAGTGATTAAAGTGTGGAAAATTATAGTGGTCTTCTACCAAATCAGCATATATGTGCCATTTTGTATGGTAGAAAAGATTACTGCTTACCTAAGTTTGAATCTCTCCAAGTGAAGTTATCAAATTGTACCCCGAGGCTGTGATTTGCATATGATGGTTTATATTCAAATATGGATTGTCATTCAAGAAGCTGGCCACAGAGCTAACAACGTTCTTTTATAAAAATGACGGTCAAAGCCTCTAATCTTATATAATGGAGAGAAAATGGTAGCCTTGGTAAATACATGTGGCCCTTTGGATTCTTTCTTATGAAACTTTCTGCTCTGCAATTTCTTGGAAGCGACCTGCTTTCTTTATAGTGTTGTATCTTTTAGAATTTCGTTTGGAAGCCATAAATACTGGAATATATGCTACTGGTTTAGTTTAGTTACATTTTTTTGATTTGTAAAAATCATTTAATCAATATTATCATCAGGTTTACAATTTTAGTTATCAGATTATAATTATCTATTTTTATGAGATTCAAAACGTAATTTGTGATTACAATGACAATATTTGACAAATAAATTATGATTGAAACAGCTGTAAAACATTTGTATATACCCCATTTGTATTTCACTTTAGAGCCTATAACGATAGAGATTATTTTCGTTATTCGTTATTTTTGTAAATTTCCTTATGATCTATTATATAGCAATAGAAACACACAGCAACCGTAACAATTTATTATCAGACGATTGTAAAGAGAGACAGTAGATCGAAGAATCGTCTGGTAGCAAATTTTGAAGATTAAGGAAATCTCTAATTGAGATCCGAATTTATATATTTATTCATACAATTGTAGCCCAATTTGAGAAATAAATATACAAAAAGGTATTCAGTTTTAAATTCAAACGGTACAAATAAGAAATGTGCCAAATTCAGGAAATATAAATTTACCAAGTTGCTTGAAAAACAACCTGTATCAACAAACGCCAAATTTTCTTTATAGTAGAAAGAGAAATGTGAAATAGACACAGCAATAGAATTTTATTTCAACAATATAGGAATATAAAAACAGAGGAAACAATAATAAAACAATCGTAATAATATAGAATACAAGACAAAAAACAATCAAATAACAATAACAAGAACATAAATTACAAGCAGAAAGAATGATTTACAATGTAAAATTCTTAAAAAAAACCTTATCACAAACTATAATAACAAAGAGGTTCAAAACAATGTAAAAATCAAACCTAAAACATAGTTAAACAATTGTAATAACGAAAAACACAATTTAACAAACATCAACACCGGACAAAAATAAAGAATCAACAATAATAAAGACATGGAATAAGGCAGAAAAACACTACAATAGAATGTGAAGAACATTAGAACCAAGTTAAAAACAAATATATATGAACATATTGAAAACCAATCAGAAACATTAATATAAGAAATTGAAGCATTAAAGCACGAATTTTCTTTTTTTAAATATATCAAACTTCTACTGTCCTTACTGCGATGAAAAAAATATTGGAAGGACTTGGTTCGCCAGTGGTGAACCCTCCCAGCGGTTTCGTCAATTTAATATAAGCATTCGTGTTTTAAAGGCATGATTGTTGAGTTAGGCAAATTGAACATAAATGGATAAAATGTACTACCAAACTCTCTGATTAACAATATATATGTTCTTAATAAAAAAAAACACAACCTGAATTAATAATAATAATTCATATTGTAACAAAGTATTTATTATTTTATTATCAGAGTATTATTTTTTATGTTTATATTTTGCTACTCTGTAAACTTCCCTTATTGCTTATCTTTTGTTAATCATTCATAATTTATTCTTGCCTGAAATAAATTGTTGTCCCATCCTGAAGTTGTTCTTCCCTAAATTTACACGTGGCAATATAGTATTAGAATAGGATATAAATATTAGGCTTCTGGGGATAAGCTTCTTTTTAAAACCATAAAAAAAGAAAAAAAAATCCTGGAAGTCTGATATTTCCAACTTGGTATTGACACAAAGGATTATTTTGTTAAACAAATTTATATAGTCTATAACTAGATAGAAACGATTATAATTATCTATAAAGTAGCATAACAATAGAAAGACATATCAATGTAATATTGTTATACACACATACAGCTTTATTAAGACCACCGGTCTTAAACAAATTCACCACAGGAAAGAAGCATAGATGGAGCTCCTATACTCCAGGCAGCACAGAACCCAACAGTCTTCAGGTCAGACACATGTCCAATGGCCACAGAATCCACCGTGCATAGGTTAGCGTATCACTGAAAAGACAAGTGTGGAATCAGCCGTGTTTTAGTCTTCGCTTTCCTCATCCAAATGGACCACGATTGTTATAAAGGGCATGACAATAAGTAGGACACAACAATATAACAATAAAATAGAATATTAAACAAACAGAAACAATGATATAACAATTAAAAATTACATAAAAATAAGGCAATAACAATTATCTAGTAGTGGCCATAAAAACAGAGTATCAACAATGTTATCACAATGTAACACATAAAACCAGAACATTATTACTGAATTAACAATGTTTGGAATATATAAAGACAAATCAACAATAATGAAAACAAAGAAATGGACATAGACCAATATAAAACCAGCGATCTAACAATTAAGATATCATGAAAAAGCAGAAAAAACAAAAATAAAATGCAGAAAAAATCTTTTTTTTTATTCATTAGACGCACAATTTCTTTATTTTTCAGAAAGTTGTGCAAATTATAGCTTATATTTATGATTTGGTAGCATTCTGAAATTGCTAAAAATGTATTAAAATAGATAAAATTATACCATTATTATAATTTATTAAATTTAGTTTGAAGACCTGAGATATCCTTCAACCAGCATGTATCATCCACCATGCACGTATATTTTCAATAAATTGTTTCTCACACACAAATAATACAATATATTTCTCTCAATATCATAAGTATTTAAATATGTAAATAATTATTTTGTATAAAAATTGTATTTATCATTAATTTGTTAATGTGATACTCCTGTTGAAGGACTGACAAGTCCGAAAGTTTGAAAATAAAAGGTTTGCACAAGTAACTTAGCCCTGGAAGCTTTTATTTATTATACAGTAGAACTTCTCTGTAAAGGACGCCTACAAGTGTAGTTGCAGAGCCAAAGTGTCCTTTACAGAGAGGTGTCCTCTTACGGGAGAGTTCCTAATCAGTAAAAATGGAAATTTTGGGATGTAAACTGTCCTTTAGAGAGAGGTGTCCTCTCATGGAGGTTCTATTGTATTACAATAATACTGGAGGGGTCGGTGGAAAGATGGTCTAAACTGTTGGTTTTCGACTGCTACGACACGGGTTCGATTCCCGCATTGGGCACTTTTTTCTCGATTAAAAAAAAAAAAGAAAAAATACTCCAATGGCCCCCTATTCTTGAAAAAGTCCAACCCCACCAGCGAGTGCAAATAACCTAACGGGGCTCTGGCACATTTATAAGTGCAAAGTCGAACTGCTTTTCACATGTGTAGACATGTGGTGCAATTACAGTAAAAGCAGTCGCCAACCTCTACCCACCATGATTATCATGGTCTGTACCACGTGTACTAGGGATAAGCAAAAAAAAAAAAAAAAAACAGTAATACCTTACAAAACAAATATTAGGACGAGAAATTCCTAAATATAACTGAAAACACAAAAATAACCGCAGCTAACAGAGTAAACCAGAGTCTAAGAACTACTGAAGCAAGAAAATGATTATTCTTTGAGTGTGAAAGCTTGTGATAAATAGGAACTTACCCTTTACCATTGATTTGTTTATTTTCTTTGTTGTCTGTTTTGCACAAGTTGAATCTGGTTAGAACGATGTATGTAAATTAGATGATTCTTTTGTTGCCTTAAATAAGAGCTAATTAACTCGTTTCTCTCTCTATATCTAAAAATGTTTAAAGTTTAATTAATTAATTTTATAAATCTGAGAATTGTGTTCAACAACGATCCAACAACTGCGCACCATACACACCACAGATAAATCAAGAGAAAGAAAAATCCCTGGCAGCGTAGAGAGATAACAACATTTTAATCAGAATGGGCCGCGATCTTGAAAGATTAGAGTGGCGTACATTTTTCATGACTAGCTTCCTGCCTACTCATAAATATTAGACCAGATGATTAGCTTTGGATTGAGATGTACAGATTTTATCTCTACACGACCATATGATTTAATTTGAACATCCTCTTATCCATTATTGGCTAGCAAACACTCTCAAGAAATCTTTTCAACATTATCTTTTATAATCTTAAGCTTTACAAGCTTGATACCATAGTGTGATTGAGTGGAGATAAGAAAAAAGAAGAGAAGAAGAAGAAGATATTTTATAATTATAGACATTGTAGATCAATTTGCGGAAGAGCATTACTTAATGAAAACATTTAAATTTAAACAAAACATTTTAAACACGATAATTAAAACTATAACAATTTTGACGGGAGAGGCGACCTTTGTCTCTTTACAACAATTCGTCAATTTATATCGATGCAACTGGGCCACTTGCTTTCAGGCCAAAGGACTTTTCTTCAGGGGCCTATAATAAGCGATACACACACAATAATAATAGAAAACTAAAAATAATATCATCATTCGATTTTAAACATAAGGTAATATGACCAAATCCAAATAAATAAATAGTGTGTGACACATTTATTTGGATTTGGTCTTATTACCATGTGTTTATAATCTATAATCAAAATTGTGCCTTATCATCATTAGATTTTATTGTATTAGGGCTGTTTGAATAAAAGCCTTTTTGGTTTGAAAGTTCGTACAGTTGTATAGAAATATTGAAACAAAACGTTCTA
Source organism: Cordylochernes scorpioides (assembly GCA_030710605.1). NCBI lineage: Eukaryota > Metazoa > Arthropoda > Arachnida > Pseudoscorpiones > Chernetidae > Cordylochernes > Cordylochernes scorpioides. The sequence continues at coordinate 12,595,816 of CP092880.1, read as the reverse complement.
GGTGTTGAATTGACGTGTTTCAAAAAGCAAGTCACTTTAGCTCTACCAATGTGATTGATTATTAGTATTTAATGAGAAGTTTTATTACACGAGATAAGACAAAGGTTTAGATTCTCAGAACTAATAAACACGTTAAAAACGGAAGGTGATCAAAATCGCTAACAAGAAATGGTTCTAAGACAAATACCATTACCATTCCAGTTGCCATTAATGGTAGATAGGGAGGGAAGACTTCCCAAGAAGAATTGGCCATTAAGTTTTCAAGCCACGAGACCATTAGTACACTTTAGTGGTGTTTGGGTTGGAGAAGCTTCTTCGTAATTGGTTGGTAAACCTGATAATTAGCTCGGTGTTACGTTAGATAAGCTGAACTTGATCACGGATCATTACGTTGTTTAAAAAAGTTGTTAGAAGATTTTTTTTTACAGAATATTTCGAAATAAACTGTGAAAAAGAGCGACAAAAGATACGTTTTTTACTTGATTTATCAGGAAAATGGGTTGACCAAATATCAGGGAACAAGTTAAATCAACGTTTAATTTACGCTCTTCAATCTAAAAAGATTATGTGAGTGTGATCAGGATATGTTTTATTTTTATTTTAAGATACTTTTTATACTACTTTGGAATATTGTATTGAAATTTGAAATATTTTCTAGTAGTTATTATCGCAATGAAAGAAGAAAGTTTTAAGAAAAAAGTTATCTTCTGATCGTGCAACTAAAAGGAAGAATTTTCGAATTAAAATATCTCCGCATTGATTACACAAATATTATGAAAAGTTTATAATAGGTCAACAGATATCTTCAACATTTGAGGAGAAATAGAAAATTTCTCACTCAGCATTAAATATTTTACCATAGCACATGGTGATTAACCCATAGTTCGAGGAACGCTGGAGACATTCAAATAAAATGTATCTCACTGAATGTTACCATTGTTTTCATGGTTGAAATTTTGTTCCTTAAAGGAAGCTTTCGAGCAAGTCCTTTTAGTTAGTTGAAGAAGGGTTTGATCGAAAGCTTCCTTAAATCAATTAAATAAATAAAGTTCCGACATTTTTTGATTTTTTTTTGTAATTTATTCTAAAACAGGAAATCACTACGGAGTCTGAAAAGGAATAGAGTAAAAAATAAAAGCTATTTATCCATATAATGATATTGTTTGCGGAAGAGCATTGCTCGATGCAAATATTTGAATGTAATTCTACTGTCCTATAAGCTTATGTCCATAGCTTTCTTAAAAACCATTTCTGAGATTCCATCCTTCAGTGCTGCGTATATAAGCAGAATCGTTCAATACAGTATCAGAGCTCTGAGAAGCGGTCTGGTGGATTAAATTGGCGAAACCGCTGGGGGGGTTCACTACTGATGAGCCAAGCCCTCCCAATATATTTTTTCATCGCAGAAAGGGCAGTAGAAGTTTGTATTGTGTATAAAAGAAACATTCGTGCTTGTAAATTCTTTCATTTTAAATGATAATAATGTAAATAATGTGAAAAACAATAAAAATATATATAAATGGTCAGGTATTAATATTAAAAACAAAAGAGGCATATCATGACCAGTCTCACATGCGAATTTTAGATGGTAGAGCACCATTGGGTTGGCCAAATATCTCGGAACAAGTTAAATAAACGTTTAGTTTATTTTTGTTCAACTAGATGGCGCTCTACCATCTAGAAATGCTCATGTGAGCCTGGTCAGGATATGCCTTTTTTGTTTTTATTGTAAATAATATATACACAAAAAACTTAATTAGAAAAAAAAAACACCTATATATTTATTTGCATTTGAATATAACTGTATATCCACACTTTCTTACTGCTACTCTTTTTGTGTTGTTTTTCTTGCTTCCCTCTTTCTCTTTCTTGTTTTTTTTTTTTTCTGTATATATCGTTATTTCCTTTGTCTCACTGCTTTGTTATTATGCATACCTCTGGTAAATCCTGTATAGGGTCAGTGACCCTAAATAAAGGCTTTTTGTTGTTGAATATAGCTGTATATAATGAATTGAATAATTTATATATAAATATACAATTTAGATTTTATCTTTCCCAAACTAATCCAAGGTTCAAGAATTTTTTTTTCAAGAGATGTACCAAGCTTCATTGCTCATGATAAATACACTACTTTGTTTTTCACAGGCAAAGGACTCTTTTTAAGTTTTCTCTTTGACTTGAGAGTTATAAATGATCCAACATGTGAATGCTGTCTAGATGTTGAAACACCATCTTTTGTTGGCTTGCCCTCTGACTAACCAAATTGTACTTGCTTACTTTGACATAATGCCATCTTTCTGTATATACTCAATCTTATGAAAACTTTGGCAAGTTTAGAGCAATTTGTACACAGATTTATAAATTACTACTAATTCATCGTGTAAATAATTAAAGGTATATATGTAAATAATTCTAATATAGCACAATAGTCTGATAGACTTCGTGCTTCTGTAATAATAAAATAAAAAAAGTATATATAAAAAACTCTATGTATAGTTTGCATAATATACTCATTTTAAATTCACATTTCGAAAGATATAAATAAATATAAACACTTTTGTAAACATTTCTCTCTCTCTATATTTTAAATTTCACAAAAGAATAATTTATATTTTGAGAAAGTGGTTTAAAAAAAAAAACATTTTAAAATGCACATTTGAAAAAGGCTTATTTTCTAAAAGACGTATTTTCTCTTCAACTTAAAATAAATAAATCAGTACTATAAAACAATTTTCAATTCTCAACGCTAACCTAAGCGATTTTCCAATTCCTTTTCAAAAGGAAACGCTTTTTTTTACTACTTGAAAAAAAAAAGGAAACAAAAATATCATCACATTTTAAATTTAAATAGCGCATTGAATTGAGAAGAAGTTGTTCTCTTCCCAAGTTACTTTAAATTTAAAATGACAAAAAATAATCATAAACTCTGTGGAATTTTCTTACTTTTATTCGTCTGCTTCACTCAAAAGTCAACCTAATAACGTAAATAAATCATTTAAAGATTGAATTTGATGGAGTAGGTTGGTTTAGATTTAATGAAGAGTCCTGTTGCTTATATTACAAATACCCAGAGTTAATGGAAGTTGCTAAAAAAGCAGAAGAACTATTGGGAGAATGGGCCTCTTCTTTTGTGCTATTAGCAAACCCATTCTACCAACCCCAAGGGCATAGAGTCTAATGTAAGAGATCTTTTTTTATTTTTCTCTAAACGCGTAAAAGATGCCCATATTCTTTGACCATTTTTTTGCCATATCAAAGAATATTTTTTCCTATATTTATTTGCATTTTTAATGCATCGCATTCATATATGAGGTTAAAATATTTGCATATTATTATTCTTTATTTTTATATCATCAATGTTTTCTATATATAAATTCGATTTTTTTATACATTTAGGAAAAATTGTTGATATAATACACATTATATAAATATATATATTTATTATTAATTTATAATTGTGTGAAAAAATTGTACATATGTGATATTGTACTGGGATAAGGTGCATAAATTATGAAAAAGGGCATCTTCTTATAATGCAAATGAAAGTTGCTGATGGCTTGCGCCATCTATCGGAATAAATATAAACTATTTGGCAAATTCTGGAATAATTAAAAATCAACGAGAATAGTTGAAATTTATTCCGATAGATGGCGCAAGCCATCAGCAACATTCAGTTGCACGATAAGGAGATGTCTTTTTTTCATAATTATAATTGTGTGTTATATATCGGTATATATATATGTGTATTTTTAAATAAATAAACAATGTTTATAAACGACTGCGGCGTATGATTATAAAGCAATACTTAAAGCCTCCCCGCATAAGTTTCTTTTTTTGTGAAAAATCACTATTAATTTCAAAGAGAAATACGTACTATTTCTAACTTTTTGGATGACTTATGAAAAGGTTGAATATATGTTGTGGGTTCGATTCCCGCCCCTGGACACTTTTATTTTTCCGTTCGCCATTACTCTTCATATTTTCACCCTTTCATACGTCATCCAATCATATATAGACCATTACTCTTCATATATTCAACCTTTTCATAAGTCATCCAAAAATTTAGAAATAGTACGTATTTCTCTTTGAAATTAATAGTGATTTTTCACAAAAAAGAAACTTATGCGGGGAGGCTTTAAGTATTGCTTTATAAACAATGTTTATATTATGTATTTTCTAATTATATTGGATGGCCGTTTTTAACATATATTTATTAAGGTTTTATTCAGGCAATTTCAGGTATTTAGATTGAAGATAGAATTTCCCTGGCCGGCATTCATAGCTCTGCAAAAAAAGATAGACACTTTGGCCAGTTAAAATATTATTTATATAAAACTTTAACTGGCCGAAGTGTCTATTTTTCATAAAAAATAGGATATTTAATTTTAATAAACGTTATATATTTGTGAATATAGAGAGTGTTTTATATCATTTTTAAACTTTATTATTTGATTTAACGTATTTTTTATTTACAAATATTGATAATTATTTTATAGATTTTTCCGAGAATTATTTTGGATTTTCAAACATAATTGTGTAAAAATGATGCTTAAAAATATCTGAATGATTCTTCGAATTTTTAAAATCTTTTACTATATATCCTCCTCTTTGCGGTGCTCCCCCCCCCCCCTGGACTCTTGGAATATTTGACCAAATTCTGGTCCCAGGTGACTAACGTGGCAACGGCACCCATTTTCCAATGAAGAGAAAAGATAGTGGACATTGCAAATGCTGTGATAGAGATGCATGGAGACATCTGAGATTCTTCATTGGACATGACAACAACAACAGAAAATTGACATGGACCCAGACAGCAGCTTTACACACCGAAGATGTGGACATTGCAAATGCTGTGATAGAGATGCATGGAGACATCTGAGATTCTTCATTGGACATGACAACAACAACAGAAAATTGACATGGACCCAGACAGCAGCTTTACACACCGAAGATGTGGACATTGCAAATGCTGTGATAGAGATGCATGGAGACATCTGAGATTCTTCATTGGACATGACAACAACAACAGAAAATTGACATGGACCCAGACAGCAGCTTTACACACCGAAGATGTGGACATTGCAAATGCTGTGATAGAGATGCATGGAGACATCTGAGATTCTTCATTGGACATGACAACAACAACAGAAAATTGACATGGACCCAGACAGCAGCTTTACACACCGAAGATGTGGACATTGCAAATGCTGTGATAGAGATGCATGGAGACATCTGAGATTCTTCATTGGACATGACAACAACAACAGAAAATTGACATGGACCCAGACAGCAGCTTTACACACCGAAGATGTGGACATTGCAAATGCTGTGATAGAGATGCATGGAGACATCTGAGATTCTTCATTGGACATGACAACAACAACAGAAAATTGACATGGACCCAGACAGCAGCTTTACACACCGAAGATGTGGACATTGCGACTGCTGTGATAGAGATGTATGGAGACATTTGAGGTTCTTCATTGGACACGACAACAACAACAGAAAATTGACATGGACCCAGAGCAGCAGTTTTACACATCGAAGATGTGGACATTGCGACTGCTGTGATAGAGATGCATGGAGACATCTGAGGTTCTTCATTGGACACGACAACAACAACAGAAAATTGACATGGACCCAGAGCAGCAGTTTTACACACCCAAGATAGTGGACATTGCGACTGGTGTGATAGAAATGCATGGAGACATCTGAGGCTCTTCATTGGACACGACAACAACAACAACTAGATATCCTCTCCTTATATATATAGAGAGACAGAGTCAAAAGTAATCACTCTTTAGACCTCAAGATGAGAACTATCTGTGATGTTTATAGGAAGAAGTTGACCTATACATTGGCTCTACCTCTTTCGTTAAAATGTTGGGAGCAACTATGTACTATCGGATTGCCCGTCTCTGTTAACTCAGCAGACAGGATTTGGCACTGATCTGAGTCTGCTAGAGACTGTCGAAAGATGGCGTACAGATTCTGCATCTATTTTTGCAGAAAAGAAGCTTTTCTTTTTTAGGTAACTATATACATATTTATGTATCAACAGAGGCACTTATCCCTTAGAAAATGCATTAAAATAATGTGTTTTTTAAGGGAGAGGGGCTTTTATTGGTAAATGAATATTATCTCTGTTGATGTAATCCGGATTTTTGGAACGTACTGAAGTCGCCAACTATCATCACCAACTATTGAATAGATAAGTTAGACAACGACGAATGGTCCTTGATGAAGACAACGCCGACGAATAGAACTTAATGAAGATCCAAGATAGAAAACGACGAATGGTCCTCGACGACGAGAACCAATTTAAGAAATATGGTAGACAACTACGAATGATCCTCAACGAAGAGAACCTATTGAAGATTTAAGGTAAACAATGACGAATGGACCTCGACGAAGAGAACCTATTGAAGAGCTAACGTAAGACATCTACGAATGGTTCTTGATGAAGAGCTAAGACAGCAACGAATGGTTCTCGGCGAAGAGAACATATTGAAGATTTAAGGTAAACACTGACGAATTGTTCCTAACGAAGATAACCTATTGAAGAGCTAACGTAAGACATCTACGAATGGTTCTTGATGAAGAGCTAAGACAGCAACGAATGGTTCTCGGCGAATAGTTCCCATTATAGGAGACATAATGTTAATCACACCTACAATGTTTCTCGGTCAAGAGATCCTATTAAGAGATCAGGTAGACATCGAAAAATGGTCTTTGAAAAAAGAATCTTTTTAGGAGATAAGGCAAGATAACCACTCTGCGAAGAACTCCTGTTGTGAGGTAAGAAGACAGCGACGAATGCGTGGAAGACGTTCCAACGTTATCGAGGTGTCGCCACCTGGAAGAGATGTCATTAAATCAGTCTTATCAATAAAATATTGCCATTCGGGGGTTCCCTTTAATAGCCCCATAAATAACAACCGCTCACGACCTCAGGGGAAAAAACATTGTCGACTCCGGAGCTACTTGCATGGGCGTGGACTCCAGGAGTCTACAGCTATGATGGATAGAAGATTGCGTCCCTGGGAACTCTTTTGGTAGATTGTAACTACACATTTGTACTCCTGTCTCTTCTTAAAATGGTAATGGTGTCTTGTCCATGGAGCAGATCGGTCCGTGCACCCTTATCATGATACCGGCCAACTGAAGTGCCTTGTCCGTATGGATGTTTATAAAGTCCTCTTAAAGTAACCAATTGGAAAAAAAGGTATAGTTCTTAGAATTAAAGACTATACCTTTTTTTTTTCAATTTGGTTACTTTAAGAGGACTTTATAAACATCCATTCTAAGAACTAGAATTAAAGATACTTAGGCCAGTAAATCTTTTTATTATCTCGACGTTTCGATAAAAATCTTTTGTCTTCGTCAGGAGCGAACAAAAATTAAAACATTTGGCAATAATAAATAAATTAATCCTCTATCTTCATCTATATTAAAGGCGTTTAAAAATCGTATCGAAAAATATTATCTACCATTTTTTAAGTACAAACAGAATACGATGTACCTTTTGAACATAATGCCGCGTGGAAAATTAGGAAAGACAAACTTCAGGATGACATTCTATCTCTCTTGAGGTAATCCGGATTCCTGGAGCGATGAAACAGCAATTTATTTGAGGCAAGAACAAACTATGAATGATAAAAAAATATAAACAATAAGGGAAGTTTACAGAGTAGCAAAATATAAACATAAAAAATAATAAATACCTTGCTACAATATAAAAATGAATCGCATTGTTTTAGATTTCTTTTATATGCCAAACTTATTTAGAAAAAGATATCTCTCATCGTAGAACATAAATTTGCTGAAATTCTGGTAGGAATATATATCGAATTTAATTATTGATTTTTTTAATCATTCCAGAATATTCGTCAATATCTTTTCTTGATTAACCAAGAAAAGCCAAACCCATGTACGTTCAGGCTACTATCTCTAAGCAGAGGTATAAAATGCATTTCAACAACCAAAAAATCTGTTTTCTTAGACAATTCAATATATTTTATTGACACTTTTGGTTAATTGATACTAAAATGAACGATATATTAAACAAAGATTAATGTGATTTCTTAGAGCTATCAGGAAAAAACAAACAGAAAGCTTCTAAAGACAACTTTTTTGGTTTTTGTTGTTTGTTGTTGAGGTAGAGCTTGTGCCCAGCTGCTGAGAAAAGCAGCCTTAACGTACGTATTGCTTTTATTTATTTATCAAGAAAAGGTATTCGCCGAATATTCTGGAATAATTGAAAAATCATCGCTTTATATTCATTCCGACAGATAAACACAAATCAATAATAACTTTGTAAAAATATAGCTACATCAACTAATAATTTATTTAATTCCCAGAGAACAGAAGCCTAAACGTAGGTATTGCTTTCCTTGATTTATCAAAAAAAGGTATTTGTCGAATATTCTGGAATAATTAAAAAATCTTCGCTTGATATTTATTCCGACAGATAGCTTCTATCATCAAAACTTTCTTTGAGAAAATTTATCTAAATCAACTTTAATAATTTATTTAATTCCCAGAGAATTGAATACATTTTTGGTTGATATAGGTAAATTTTCTATAAAACAACTCTCAACCAACAGATCTTCAATAACTTTCTGTTTCATCATTAGAAGAAGCATTTTTTATTAATTTATTCACCTAATCCCAAGACAAATTAACTTGTATGAATTCTTTTCAATGTAATTTATTTGTCAAGGTATTTAATCAAATGAACAGCTAAAAATTGATGCTTGCGCTTTTTTTACAAGTTTTACGTGAAAAATGTGAAAAATGATGTTATAATCACAATAAACATTTGTTTAGATTATTAACAATGATAATATATAGGTGTTAAATAAAATTCTCTCTCAAAGAATTATCGTGAATGAACAAAGAAACAGAATTTAAAAACACAACGATTAAATCAATTGTTGAAGAAATCTAGATAAATTAAAAACAAGCGGAAAGTGCATTTTTTTAGGTGCAATTTATCAATGTCCAAATATTCCACTTAAAATTTATTGTTTGTGTGAAAATCAGCGCATCTCGCTCTAGATCTGGCACCCCTTTCTGATGGATGTGGGGCCAAATTGATCTTTCTCTTTGCTTACTCTGTGATAGCCTAAAATTAGTATTTTTCCTTATTTTTTCAACCAACTTTTTTTCGACTCTTTCATCTTTTCTTTCCGAACTTTTTTTTCTATTTGATTAAAAAAGTGTTATTAATAGTGTTTTAGAGAGTGGTTTATTGATTAAAAATAATTGTGGGAAGGTAATTTTTATTTAATAAATGTTTTTTTTTGGTTTTTTAAATTACTTGTATATTTACTTTTTCGTTTTTTTTTATTGTACCCATCTATAAATAGATTTTATTTTAATTATATTTACAAAAGTTTTGATGTTTTTTTTTTATTCCCCTAGTTTTTATTTACTTTAAAGTCAATGAAAATCGGTTATTAGCAAATTTTTTTAATACCGTTAAACACACTTATTTGCAATATATTATTCCAAAGTAGTTGATAATTTATAAAATAGAAAATTATTTATTTTAATTGTGACATCTTGCTTCCTCCCATTACTAGAGTCAAAACTCCGCCTTTGCCAGTCCCAAAACCCGATGAAAAAGGAGGAAGGGGAGCAGTAACAAGTTCGCTAAAAAAACCTGGGCTTAGCTGGCCCGGCTGATAGTACCCTGTAAGGTCTCCTGATCCAGGGATACAGGATGAGTCTGTACTCCATGTTAGGAGCGGCTGCACATGGCATCTGTTCCTCATGTCAGAGGCGGCCATTTCATATTGGAGCTAAGTTGGCCTGCCACTGAGTAGTGTTCCCAGTCTTAATGACAAAGGCAGACGCATTAAACTTCCCCCAGTCATGAAGTTGTCAAAAACCAAATCGTTGATTGTATCGGCTCATCCATTGATGAGCTCTACTTATCCACATCAGAAGTCTCAAGCTCTACAAGCTAAATACCCAAATATGATTGAGTGGAGTTAAGAAAGAAGAAGACAATAGCCAAGACGACGTGGATGGTAGACAAGGAAGTACTACTGGCCCAGGGGGGACCGTGGGATTAAAAAAAAAGGGGTCAGCTGAGGAAGAGACAATCGGGGGTGAACAGATAGTCTGGTGACATCAGTTCGACATGAAGGAGTCCACAAGAAGTCGCAGTCGAAGAAGATCCAGTGGATACCAGCAATTGGCCTGAAGAAGGGAGGTGCCCTGTTACGAAATCGAAGCAGCTCCTGTACTGAAGAGTGCCCTATCCCGAAATCATGGTATACAGTTTTGTCTTAATTTTCCAAAAAGGCTGGTGTTGTGGCACATTCAATCACTCAACCTGAACAGGGGTGATGAACAGAATGCTTTATTTAAAACTAGCGGATGTACCCAGCTTCGCCCGGGTTTTACCCGAGTAAAGGTTTGTCTAACGAACATTTGTTAAAACAATTCTCTATAAACTTATTTAAAAAAATATTATATATAAATATTTTTTTGATAATTTGAAACTCGTAAATTTGAATCTCTCGATAAAGTGAACATTTTTTCCCGGTCCCTTGAAAAATACTCGATAAGTTGAATAAAATCAATATTAATTGGTTCCCTCGGTAATTGGAAGTTAAAAGAATAGTATCTCTGCCTTGGAATTGTATCATTATTCTTGTCTCAAATAAATTGCCGTGTCATCCTGAATTTTGTCTTTCCTAATTTTCTACACTACAAAATCATCATTTTATCTATTCTCCCAATATATATGTTGTAGATAAATGATAAAACTAACTTTGACTTGTGCGCAATTAATAGGTAGAAAATATCACTTTTGATAAATAATCTTTAAGATAATAAACTTAGTGATAATAAAACTTATAGATAAAAAACTTGTTAACATCGTCGCAATGGGGGCGCTGCTTGCGAGTTAAATCTACAAATCTGCAAATAACTCTAAGGATATTCAAGATATTCAAGAAATTATTTTTCAAACACCTTCCCGGGGATATACCTAATAATATCCCAAAATTTCACGGCGATTGGATGTATGGTTTTTGAATCTATAGAGTACAGAGAGACAGACATTCAATTTTATATATATATAGATAATTTTGATAAATAGTAGATAAGCGTATAAGCCTATAAATGCTTACTTATCAATTGTTAATTTCAGAGAGAAATATGAATCATCAAAGTATATCTTTTGTACAGTTCTCTATTCTCGTTAAGATTTAAGAGCTTCATTTGTCTTTAGAATGTTTAAACTCTTACCTAAAATATCTTTCTCTTCTTTTTTAATAATAATGATAATTGAACAATTTTGATATAAATATTTGATGCATTTTTTTTCTCTTTCTCCTTGTTAATATCATATGACTATTCTATTTACGGCCTAAAATTATTGTATATATATGTATAGACAAATATAAAGACATACATGTATGACAGCGTAAGTGTCCCTAGGGGGACATAGCACTTTTTAAATAGTATATATATATATATGTGATATAAGATCCTGTCGACTTTCAATGTGATAAGATCCTGTCGACTCTTCTGTGATAAGATCCTGTCGACTTTTTATGTGGCAATATAGTGATAATGTGGGGAAAGAGAAATAATCACACCACGATTTGGAAGATGAACCCAGGCAATCCGCGAGAGAGAGAGAGGGCGCGAGAGGGGCCTGCCACCGCTGAGCGGCCGTTAGTGTCGCACACAATGCTCAACTGTCTCCAAAGTCCCGAGGTGTTAAGTGACGGACCCCAGGAGCCCCTTGGAATGTCGTTGATGTCTAAAGAGACACCCTTTAGCTGCCCATCTCTCTCTGGGTCGACTGTAGGTTTGTTTTATTATTCCAGGAAGAGTATATATTATGGCATATATATATAATAAAAAATAAATAAATAAATAATTTTCTCGTAGATATTTTAGTTTGCTAAAGCTTTCAGGTTTTCTTGTCTTTCTACAGGAGAATTTATTCATATAGCCCCGTTCAATAGAAACTTCAATAAATTTATGATAAAAGCTACTTAGTCAAGTAAAATTTTTTCATAGTATATATTGATAGGTATCAATTAGACATTATTATGCATTATTAATAAAATTCTCCCTCAGAGAAGATCATTAAGACCTTGAAAGCTTGAGTAATGATATTAAAATATTAAGTATTAGTATTAGTACTTTAAGTATTAGTTACGAACGGAAAAATACGTCCAGGGTAGCCTAGTGGACATGGCACCTGCCCGGTAAGCAGGAGGTTGTGGGTTTGATTCCCGCCCCTGGATACTTTTATTTTTCCGTTCGCCATTACTCTTCACATTTTCACCCTTTCATACGTCATCCAATCATATATAGACCATTACTCTTCATATATTCAACCTTTTCATACGTCATCCAAAAAGTTAGAAATAGTACATATTTCTCTTTGAAATTAATATTGATTTTCACAAAAAAGAAACTTATGCGGGGAGGCTTTAAGTATTACTTTATATTAAAATATCTACAAGCAACTCGTATCAATGAACTAATCTTATTTCTAATGCATAAACGAATCTTCTTTCTAATTGATTATATGTTACAAGCAGATTATTATTTCTGGATTATTTCATTCCTTGAACCTATGCAAATAGTTCAGTGTCCGATTGTAAACGGGGCCATTTACTAGGTGTGCCTGCACGACACCTTGTGCAGGTGTTGTTGTGTCTGTTGCTAGGCAATGTCCTCGCATATTTTAATTCTGGTGTTAGTTACCCCGTGTTGGGAGAACTCCCTTCTATATTTCACCTTTTTACAGTACTGTCATTTCTTGTTGGACGTGGGTGGCATATTCGCCACTTATATAGGATGGCTTGTAAATATTCACAATCTATGTTGTGTGATGAATCTCAATTAGGTTACATTTTCTGAAAGGGCGTTTTAGTTTGATGAATCGGATAGGTGATCTTTTAGTCCAAAATATCCTCATCAAAGAACTGAATAATGAAACCCGAGGTAGTTCAGCCTTTCAAATTATTAATGGCTTAAATAATGCCATATTTTCTGCACATATATAACCTTATCATATCATATATATATGAATATATTTAATTAAAAAGGCATATATTGGATCAAAAAATAATTTATTTTACCAATATATGCCTTTTTAATTAAAGATTTATCTATGGATTGCTCTATTTTCAATATGAATATATATACCGCTGGGAGGGTTCACCACTGATGAGCCAGGCCCTCCCATTAATTTTTCCATTGCAGTAAGGGCAGTAGATATTGTTTGATTTTTAAAAGAATCATACACGTCTATAATAGTTTATAATTTCCATAACACACACACACACACACAAAAGCCTTTATTAAGACACACAGGTCTTACAGAGGATTCTCCTTGGGGTTACAAGACGGAGAAACCTATGAAAGTGGGAAATAAAATGGAGAAAGATTATATACATATGGTAAATATATACAGATTATAAGAAAGAATAAAAAAAATAAGAAAAAAAAAATTGGAAATATGGATGGGAGAAGTGGAGAGCGAAAAGAGGAAAGAAAACAGGTATTTACATATGGAACAAGTCAATTTAAGCTCTTCTGCTCACACAGCACAGGTGGGCTATGGCCCCTTCAAGAAATCTTTAAGAGATAATTTTCATAACAGATGGCGCGTTAATGCATCATAATATATATGTATGCATGTTCTAGAGAGGCAACTCTCTCCCTTTAATTATACATCATAACGATGTACTATGCATATTTCCCTAGTAAAACAACCTTACTAGTGGTGATAAAGAATTAGCCAAAACACCAGTTTGGGTAAATTCAGACAAAAGCCAACCTGTATCATTATCTTATGGCTCATTTTTGATCACCACTAGGAAAATTTTTAACAAGGGTGATAAACATAATAAAACGCCCTGATGTATAATTAAAGGAAAATATTCCTCTCTAGGTACATGGATATACACACACACACAAGCCTTTTTTTATTGGGGCATCCAGCCCTATACATGATTCCCCTCTACAGGATTTAGCAAAGGAAGATATTTCAAAAGTAAAAACTAGAATACAAGAAGTAATAAGGAAAGAGAGAAAAAAGAAAAAACAAACAAAAAGAAATATAACCATATATACAAAAAATAAACCTACAGAGCAAAAGGAACCGTACATGATTAAATATTTAAATTAAAGTACCAATGTTTGGAATATGTCAAGGTTAGGATATCATTGAGAGGGCTAGTGTGGAATCAGCCGCGTTCAATCTTCGCTTTCTTCCTCCAAGCAAACCACGACATTCGGCGAATCCATTATTCTCCAACGGACATTGACTGCGGCCTTGTAGAATTTATATGTATAATAGGTACATGGATATAAACCTCCCGCAACTTTATATCTATACATATAGGTACTAAAAGAGATATTTTCAAAGTGTATTAAGACAATGCATTTTTGTTTATAATCCTTGCACAGTATGCACGCATAGGTTATGATGATAAAGGAATGGGTCACAACACAAGAGGTGCCCTTTTGGTACCGAAATACAATCTTCTCGCATCTTGTATTATGCATCTGCAATAAAGATACATTTTATTCTAATACACACACATACAGCTTTATTAAGATCACCGGTCTTATACAGAATCACCGCAGGAAAGAAGCATAGATGGAGCTCCTATAATCCAGGCATGGCAGAGCCTAACAACCTTCAGGTCTGACGCATGTCTAGTGGCCACAGAATCTATCGTGCATAGGTTAGCGTATCATTTATTCAATAAATCCTAAATATGTATTTATTAAGTACATTAAAACAAAAGCCTATTTTAATATTCTCGTACCAGATCACCCAGGCATAGATCAACGAATAAGCCACAACACAAACCTTTGGCCAATTTGAACTAAAACCACCTGTATTTTTGAATGCATTTAATATATGCTAATAATATATATATATATATGTAATAATAGGTTGAGATCCTGTCTGTGATTAGGGATCCTGTCGACTAGCTGTAATAATGCGTTGAGGTTTGGTAAGCCTGGTGTAGAACCTCGTCGACTCTCGCTATAAGTTGTGGCAACCGAGGGTCAAACCTGTAGTAACCGCGAGGGACAGTCAGGGGTGGAGAGTTTTCCAGTACCTCGCTGCACCTTGTAGGACCTTTAACAGTTCTCCCAAAGTACAGGCAGTCGTGGTCGAGGCAGAGTGGAAAACTGGGGAATGTCCACACACACAAAAAACGAAGCGACACGTTGAAAGAAAGTTCCTTGAATAGATAAAAAGCGAGCCAAGAGCAAAGATGGAGATAGGAGATTTCTTACTGTTTTACATCGTCGATGAGTTGGTGACAACCGGCGACAAGGGGTGACGCTGACCGGGACTGACTAGAGCTGCCAATGGATGTTGCTACGTGGGGTCCTATTTAAACAACTTTTTTGGACTAGGAAGTGGACCAGGAAGTATTGCCTTTCTGCACGTGTCCGCAACTCGACTCTGGCAGCGGTCTGGGCTTCCATCTATCTTTAGAAGTTACTTTGTAAATCTCTCTCTGGCTCTTAACTCAGTTTTTAATCTATTATATATTTTTATTTATTCATCCTCAGTACATTACATATGGGGATACAAGGACACACGTCAATTATGCGTATAATTATTTATAGTTTATAATTAGTTCTATATACAACATGACAATCTTGTTATAAAGATTATAATATATAGGGTTGTTGGTTTAAATTATCATATATATATATATATATATGTACAGTCTGCACCACGCTGACGAGGGCCCACAGCCCGAAACGCGTTCGTGGTTGACTTTTCTTGAATTATCAAGAAATTGGGTTGGCCAAATATCATGGAACAAGTTAAATAAACGTTTAGTTTATTTTTGTTCCACTAGATGGCGCTCTGCCATCTAGAAATGCTCATGTGAGCCTGGTCAGGATATGTCCTTTTTTGATGTTAATATCAATACCTGACCTTTTAATATATTTTTATTGTTTTTTCATATATATATATATATAGGTAAAGATGTAGACAAATATTATATTTAAAAATTAATCCATAATTGAAAATAAAAATAGAGCATTTTTAGTGCAACAAATTGTGAAAGAAGGGGTAATTCCTCAAAATCTTCTGATATTTTTAATAGGTATTTTTAATTACGATTTATTTAGAGCATATGATAAGATCGTATATAGAATTTTTCGGCTCTATCAAAGTATATATTTATAAAAATATACTTGATTTTCATTAAAGTTCTAGCTACGACTCCTTCTATATTATTATATTCAATAAATTTCACTATTTTAACCCATAAAACATTTTCAATCAGCATTTAAATAACTAGATATAGCCTCAAAATATAGTTATTGATTGACCAATAGAAGACCTCGGATTGACCATCGGCACGATGCTATAGTGCAATTTACGAATCAGCAAAGATAAATGTAAAGTATGAAAAGTAAAAGCAGCTATAACAATGTTATAGAAGACATCTTGCGATGGCCTCTTACAGGATGTCTTCTTCTTTCTTATCTCTACTCAATCATATTAGGGTCTGGGTGAAGTAGAATGCGTCTGCCTTTGACATTAAGACTGGGAGCACTACTCAGTGGCAGGCCGACTTAGCTCCAAAAGAAATGGCCACCTCTGACAAAAGAAACAGACGCCATGTGCAACCGCTCCTAACATGGAGTACAAACGCTGCTCATCCTGTATCCCTGGATAAGGAGTCCTTACAGGGTACTATCAGCCGGGCCAGATGAGCCCAGGTTTTTTAGCGAGCTTGTTACTGCTCCTCCTCCTTCTTTTTCATTCGGGCTTGGGACCGGAAAAGACGGTTACAGGATGTTATTTCATTAAATGAAATCTCCCCAAACTATCACCCTATTCCAAATACTTTAGTTACAAGAGGCCCAAAGAGATTTTCTAAGAAATAAATCTAAAAAAATGTAGATGACATTAAGATATAGCAGTTCCGTGAAGATTTAAGAATTTTATATTCATTCGATGCAGAAAGAACGGAACAACCATGCTACAAGGTTAGATAAGTAAATGATAACTCTACTTTAAGTTGCCTCCAGCAAAATCTATTTTCCTCTTATCTAGATTTCTATTTTCTGTCCTATTTCTTTTATTTACCTAGGTACTATATTTTAAATATTATTTATTTGATTATCTTCCATGTTCCTGAAGAGTGCAGAAGTGGCCAACCTTTAAGATTAATTTTTGAAATCAGTAGATCAGAGTAGTTTGATAGTTTACCGTTCTCATACATTTGGCCTTTATTACATTCTCCTTGATATAACCTAAGCCTCAATGACCAGCATTTTGGTCGTTTAGGTGCAACTACACTATGCTGATGAGGGTCAACAGTCTAAAACACATATTTGAATGATCTATATTCAACGATTAGTTGATATTCATTACAATAGATGGCGCAAGATTTTATCAATGTTTGGATTTATGATCAGGAGATGCAGTTTTTCTCAATATTTTACTGATCTCATATATTTTCTCCATTGTATGTATGTATTTGTATGTATAGATTGTCATGTCCTAGCAGTAATAGAGAGATACTGTTCTCTTGACTGAGAAAAAAATCTATTAATTAGTTTCAATGAGGAGCTTTTACATTCTTATTATTCTTGAACTATCTTAAACGACAACCAACTACCTCAGTACAAAGTATTATAACCAGCGCTATATCAAATTGGTTCAAATGGTTCAAATTCACATAAATAGGTACCGCTCAGCAAGAGCAACCTAGTTCATGATAATTGAACAATGAATAATATGTGAAGGTTATTCACATATTAAACAAATTTTAACGCGGGATTTAATCCCGGTTCATGACTGTCGGTAATCGAGCGTGTTACCCTCTCATCCACCGACTTTTATATATCAAATTGAATGGTTGCTCTGTCCTTATATAACTTTTACAAAGCAGTAAGTAGGAATAATAACATAGAGTTTATCCTTCACTACATGATGGTGATTGATCATCGTGAGGATATCGCTGTAAGCCGGCAATGAGAGAGGAGAATCTGTATAGGACTGGTGTCTTTATAAAGACTGTGTGTGTGTTTGTGGGAAGTGTCTTTTAACCCATCTTTTTCTATATAATCATATAATTTATAATACAATATAATGCGGCTTATGATTGTAGAACGACGTTTGACAATTTTACCTCTAATGTTTCTTTTGAACGAAAAATCGAAATTTATTTTAAGGAGAAATAACGATTATTTCTAATCCTTTCATACTTTATCCCTATGGATAGAAATAATCGCTATTTCTCCTTAAAATAAATTTCGATTTTTCGTTCAAAAGAAACATTTACGGGACAATACTCAAATGTCGTTCTACAATCATATAATTTATTAAAGACATAGTTCCCTTATACAGCAAATATTATTTTATTATTATTTATTTCTGTTTTAATTTTATTATTATATATTCATTTTAGAGAGATCAACATAGTATTTTGTGAGTTAAATATTTGTTTTTGACTCGTACTTTAGATGTTGTTCAAAATTTGAAAAATCGCGTGAGAACGCCTTTGTATCCTCAGAATAATTTTAAAGCCTTTCCAAATGCTCCAATTTATATTTTTTCGTGATGAGGACACAAGAGTTTTGTCGAAACATCGAGAGAATTAAAAAGATTTACTGGTCGAAGTATCTTGTATTAATTCTAAGAACCTTACAGCAAAGTTTCTTTATTTTAGCCTCTTCAGCTTTACTAATGTAAGCTTTCGAGTTTCTTCAGGGGCTCTTCTTCAGACATCTTACATCAAGATAAAGGAAATCCATATAGGTCGAGAAAGCTTATGTTGATTAGCGCTATATGCCAAAATAAAGAAACTTAGCTGCAGATGATTACTGTATTTATCAATAACCTTGTTGAAAAGTGGAAAATTGCAGAATATTTCTTTATATCACAATAAAGGCAGTCTCTGAGGATAAGTTTCTTATTTTATTAAATGTTCGCTTTCTGGTACTCTGAACTCTTCTAGCGGAGCATACAAATGAAATCATTCGGTTTTTTTTTTGTAATTGTAATTTAAATTTCAGAGGATTCTTCCGATATATTTCTGTAAATATCAATATTTTATTCTTTTAATGACAAGTATGTTACTTGCTAATTATTCGAATCTCTATGTACATATAGTAACCTGAGTAAAGTTAGATATGTGTAAAGTTAGCTTAGTATGCAATAATATTTAGGTTATAGTAAGGTGTGAGTAGTTTGCAGGCAATTCCTTGTTTTATTTAGTATAGCTTGCTTAGTGTATAGTTTCCCCTCAATTTTAAGTTTATTATTCAAAATTAGAGCTTAAAGAATTTCGCGGCGAATAAAATATATTCGTTAAATACGGGATTGTCTTTATTCCTCGATCGATATTGTTGAGTATCCGTTTATAGTTAAGCATATTGATTAATTCTTCAGGGTTTCAACGTGTCATGAATAATAAGAATCGAAATTGTATTAACGCTATTTGTCTCAGTTGGATACAATTTCCAATGTTTTTTTCAATTCAATAATAAATAATTGACATGTTTCTGTATTATGAGTGAATATTTCAAGTAAATTAAACAGTTCAATCGAAGATAAACGTACAGAAAGTTACCGTTTTGGAGAGTAAACAAATGAAATTTCTTGTATCTTGTTGAAATACTATCTCTTCCCTCTTGTATGCACAATCTTCTTCACTTTTTCCTATCTTCCATTTCAGAACAATTCTTCAATGTCATCAAGAAAAAATACTTCCTCCAAAATAACTTTACTAGGTACCGCTCAAAAAGAGAAACTTAGATAATGATATTTACAAGAATGAATTATATATGTGAAGGTTATTCATATATGAAAAAAAAGTGTACAATACGGGATTCGATCCCGGTTCATGGCTGTCGAGGGTTTTGACCACTCGTCCACTGATTTCTATCCTGCCCAGTAGTCCTCCAGGGTAGGAGAAGCAGCACAAGTAAGAGACTGCCCTGTAGTACGGTGTCGTGAGCCGCTACGGTAACCGTGAACAGGGAACTCTGAAATGTGGCTGAGTAACGGGGCAATGGCACTTCCACTTTCCACAGACAAGACACCACCACCACCGATTTCTATATAAACAATCCTTCCTTGATTTATATAAACTGTTCTTCATCAAATATATCATCACGATGTATCTTTCCAGTATGGTCAATAAAAAATCTTTAGGATTTGCGAGGTTATTGTCCAGAAAAACTTCCATTTCCCTTCGAAAACTTCATTTAGAAGTCTTTGGTCTCTGTTGAATTATCGCCAGACAATGGTCAATATTACCTTAGAATATAAATAGGTTTTTCCAAGAAATTCTATCAGACTTTGTCCCACACACAAAAAGAAGAATATTTGGAAAATTATACGGAATCAATATATGGATAGGTCAATGTATTTTTCCATTAACTTGGAAGAATTGCAATCTGTTCAATAACATACATTGAATCTACATTTACATTTATTGAATATATATATGTTACAAAAAAAAAAAGAGATTTCTGTTTGATTTTTAATTATCTTGAGGATTATACTATGGTAATGCAGTCGTGGTTAAAAATCTTGAAAGAATAATAATAAAGATGGTTTTGATCAGAGATTGCTTTAATTGAGCTAAAGGAATATATAAAAACATAATTTGATAAAAAGTACTGCCTGGCTTAAGGCGTAAGAATAAAAAAAAACTTATTTACATAATGTACAAAAGGTTTGAGCCGGCAAACGGGAAACAGCAACAATGAGTTTTTATAGGGGAAGAATGACCTCTGGCGGTCGATTTAGCAGAGTATTTGAATCTATGAAATATAATTTCTCAAATAAAATAATATTTTAATATAACATATCTATATATTAGCTTATCTCTAGGAAACGTGATACAGGCCATGAAAATCATGGTGGATAGAAGTAGGAGACTGCTTTTACTATAAGTGCACCACATGTTTACACATGTAAAAAGCAGCTCGACTTTGCATTTACAAACGTGCCAGAGCCCCGTTTAGTTACTTGCACACGCTGGTGGGGTTGTACTTTTGCAAGAATCGGGGGCTATTGGAGCTTACACTGGCCACTTAAATCAGAAAAAAAGTGCCCAATGCGGGATTCGAACCCGGGTCTTAGCGGTCAAAGATCAACGGTTTAAACCATCCTTCCACCGACCCCCTCACATTTATTAAATATAGTCAACGTACATTGTAAACAACAACCCGTGGAATATCGGATAAAAATTCTAATCATAAAAGAGTGTAAAATCCATGTTCAGAACAAATGGCATTAGAGTATTGAAAAGAAGCGAGATAAAATCAATAAACGAATTGATATGAAGACCATGTTATGTGTAAGAAGCGACCTGCCAGGATATCTATGTTTGAAAAATGCTTGAAGCCATAAAGATGGAATTGTGTGATTTTATAAGTGCATTTTTTTTTCTCAAATTATTCCACTGTATAATTATACCTGGACGCCCGCCGACACGTTTCGTGGACCAATTAAAGAAACTCACTGGCTTAACGGTCGCCGAGATGGTAGGTACATCGAGCTTAAGACAGAGCTAGCTGACATCATGTTTGGGATGTAATACGTACAGTGGGCTACAACGTTCGATCGCGAATAGAATGATATTACTATAATTATACAAGATCATGGAGACTAAATTCATGGATCAAAATAACAATCCTGGTAGGGTTGGAATATAGGTCCTGTCTTGAGGTTACCATACATTCCAAAAGGTGGTCTGGTGAGGCCTCTTTTGGACCTGCAGATGGTGCATTGTGGGAAGGTCTTCACACCATCCTGCAATGGTACAGAGAAGCAGTCTGGTGGATTAAATTGGCGAAACCGCTGGGAGGGTTCACCACTGAATCCTAAGGACAGTAGAAATTTGTTTTGTGTATAAAATAAACATTCGTGATTTAATTCTTTCTTTTTCTATACATAGATGACCCGTTATTGCTTTATGTTAACATATTTATTCTCTTAGCGTGTTATATCTATACAGGTGATTTCATATCCTTATTTGTTCTCTTTATTTTTAAAGAAGAAAAATACAGTGGTGGTGGTCTCTTGTCTACAAAGCAGATCAGATCGGTCCGTGCACCCTGATCACAATACCGGCCAACCGATGTGCCATGTTCGTATGGATGTCCTCTTCTGGATTGATGTCTGCCATATAGAGGGCTGCAAGGATGGCCGGGTATCTATGATTCGGAGTGAGTTGGGTGTTATGACAGTTATTGCAGTTTATGTAGGATCTAGTCATGTCTGGTTTTATCTTCATTCCTTTAAAATATCCTGTTCTGATCTATGCAGTAAATATGTAAATATGTTGCATGAGATTATGTAAATATATGAAAGGATAGATATATGGTGTTGGTGATGCTGATGAGGGAGAGAGTTGAATTTGTCAAAATGAAATTTTATCTTTTATGGTGTTTGAGATTTGAGGCAAACAATAGGTAGAAAACACGACAAAATGTTACGTTGGTGACCTGTGATACTTGGAGAAAGCATCTGAGAAGCTTTTTGATGAAGCTTTATTCAAAAACTAATTGTTTGAAAAATAACTTTTCTTAACTAATTATTATTGTGTTATAAATAATCGATAGGAACACAGGTATGCAAATTTAACGATACAAAAGTATCCAAAATAATTATACAAAATTATGTAAAATAAATAAGATGTAAAAAGTTACAATTAAACTTATGACAAAAGATGTTGACAAAGACAGGAAGTTAAAATGTGAAATGTTAATAAAAGACAGCAGAGCATTTCTCTCCCAACAATATATATTTCAATAACTTTTGTCCTGTTCTTCTGTTGAAGAATTGTGTACATGAATAAAAATTTGATAATAAAGTCGTATGTATGTATGGTGTGTGTGTGTTTGTGAATAAGCATGATATAAAAAAAAATATCATATTTATAGTGTCGCGTTGAAAAAAAAAAAAAACACGCGTGGAGAGTTATAATAGTAAAATTCCTTGTCTAATAGCTGCAAGGGCATCTGGCATCAATTCTATTTGATAATGTCACTTCTTTTGATCGAATTATTCTTTTCATAGAGACAGAAAAGTGGCTTCAGAGCTTTGTAAGCGAAGGCCTCTTCTTATCAAGGTATCCGTGAGGGTATGGGTACCCAGCATCTCCACCATTTGTCACGTTGAAAAAAAAAGACGCGAGGAGAGGTAAACCCAACCAAAATTTATTCTCTATAACTGTCTACCTTAAAATCTACGCGCATTAATATAGCTATATGACATATTAAAAACTTATGTAAATTTATACAATCTAAAAATTATGCAAACCAATCAACCACGCTACAATATAGTCCATTAGTATCCAATAGGAGCTCCATCTATGCTCCCTTCCTGAGATGAATCTGTATAAGACCGGTGGTCTTAATAAACACACAACTATTTATAACGTAAAGGACAAAAATAAAAGGCCAAAAACTTTCAGCAACTTTCAGTTGGACGATAAGGAAATGCCTTTTTCTTAATTTATTCACCTTATCCCAAGTACAATTCTACATTTGTACTATTTATTCAATACTCAGCAATGTTATTTACAATGTATCAAATAGGAGAAAGAAGAAAGAAAGGGCTTGGCATACAGTATATATTAAAAATAAAGAAAGTATATCCTGACCAGGAGCACATGTGCTTTTTAGATGGCAGAGCGCCAACTAGTGGAATATAAATGAACTAAACATTGATTTAACCTGTTCCCTGATATTTGGCCAACCCAATTTTTTGTTAAATCAAGAAAAGCCATCCACGAACGCGTTTCGCGCTGTTGGCGCTCCTTAGCGTGGAACAGGCTAAACCACTGCGACCAAAAAGATTTTTGGTCCCTGAGGCTTCTTGAGAAACCAATAAATTGGTATTTAAGGCCGAATTAATATATGTGAATATATCATACATTTCAGAAAGGAATAATTTTGGAGCCCAACAATGACCTTTTATTTAAACGAAGTCCTGTTCATTATACCAAACTCTAAAGCTAATTGATACTTTAACGAAAATGTTAAAGAGCGAAGCAAATAACTGTCGAACTGCTTTTCATATGTATAAACATGTGGTGCACTTACAGTAACTAGTCGCTAACTAGCCACCATGATTATCATGGATTAGGGATGCTAGGGGTGATAGGAATGATAATAATAAAAAAGTTTAGATTTTTTTTATATAAAAAAAAAATGTTTTGTTCCTCAGAACTCTTTTGCACTCATCAAGCGTGTTGATAATTTTTCCTCAATCCCTTAAGGGAGAAAATAAAATGATTACATTATCCAACAAAGAATCTTAAAATTTACAAGTTACTATTTCAATGTTCATACACAAAAAAACTTTTGACTTTATCTATTATCAAACATATATCGCCCTACCAAGTATACTAGGGATAATTAAAAAAAAAAAGAAGAGAAAAATGTTTCCTTCGTTTTCAAACTTTTCATTATTTCCATGGTGATTATTAATGAGTTTAATTGTTACAAAGAAAGTGAAGATTAACAACGTTGATTGATACTTTGATCCAATGAGAATTGAAGACTTTATCTCTCACTTCCTGACAACAGATTGATTGGCTATAATTGATGAGCCATGCCCCTTATATATCAATCACTCACTCACGTATCAAACACACTATAATATATAGGCTTAACTTAATTACTGTTTCATATGGTGTTGATTATAATGCTGTAATTGGTTGGCTTCTTGTAAGATACGTGGAAATTCACAAGATGAAGGATAACGAGGTACAAGTATTTATTATCTTATAAAATTGAGGAAAAAGTAAGGAATACATTTTTTTATATAAAATAGTTATGAAATTATATATTTACAGATGTATATATTTTGAAAATAGAGCAATCCATAAATAAATCTTTAATTAAAAAGTCATATATTGGATCAAAATATAATTTATTTTACCAATATTTCAGTTGGCTGAACCCCAACCTTTATCAAGGTGTTATAAAATTTTAATGTGTGTCAACAATGAGTTTTGTTGTTGACACACTTTAAAATGTTATAATACCTTGATAAAGGTTGGCGTTCAGCCAATTGAAATATTGGTAAAATAAATGATATTTTGATCCAATATATGACTTTTTAATTAAAGATGTATATATATATGTTATGATTATAATGTTTTGATGTTGGAATGATAAAGAATTGGAGATGCAGTCGTGAAAAAGGAAATGTAGTTATTTACTTATCAAGTAGTTTTTATTTTCAATTACTTGAAAAGAATTACACATTAAATATTTATCACAGTAATATATATATATAAAATGAATTCTATATTCATAAATTAAAAAATAATAGGTAAGGTTAACTATACATATTTACAACAATGATCAAAAAGTATTCAAAATAAATGGTCAAAAAATTAAAAAAATAGTCAATGATGAAAATAAAATACATGTTTTTAAAAAATAAAATATTTGCATTATAGAATATATAATATAATATATATATATTTTTTTCTTATCCTAATGCCTTCAATTTTCCTTTTTTTCCTATGTTCTACTTAAATGACGCGTAACTGTCGAAGCTACAGCGTGAACTTGTTATAACCCTATGTTGTTACTTAAATAAAAAAAATGATAACTTGAAGTAATATTTTTTTATAATTTGTTTTTAATTAGCATTACTCATTCTCTAATAGAACTATATCTTTTATATAAATTATATTTAATTCTACTTATATATATATCCCAAAAAAAAAAAAATTCTGCTGATTTTGGAATTAGATTGAGTTATAAAATTATTACTTGCTGATTAATATAGAGAATTGAACATTTGCTTGAGGTTGGTATACATGAGTATTTAAATAGTATTGTTATGCAGTCGTGGTAAAATAATAAAACATAGTTTAGATCAGAATTAGCTTTAATTGAGCTTATGGAACACAAAAGACATGATTAAGGAAGAAATACCTGATTTGAGACGGAAAGAAGAAAACAAAATATTACATATTTACATATCTACAGAAAGATTTGAGTCGGCCAACGGGAAACAACAACAATGGGTTTATATAGAGAAAGCCGCGACATCTGGTGGTAGACTTAACAGAGTAATTTGATATTGGAATTATATATATAATTTTAAAATTAAATACAATTTTTATATAACCTATATATATCCTCATGGATAAAACTTAAAGAAGTTGTACCTTTTAGCATGTATATAAGGATTCAGACAATAACTCTGAAAGATATTTGATACACAGTGACCTGTGTGAACAGCTTCTGTCTCCGTCAAAAAATAACCATATTAAGCATAACTAACACTCGATGTATTAACAATAATTTTATATTTTGCAATGAGCGCGCACATTCACATTTATTAAAATTATCATTCAATTCAGGGGGTCGGAGGAAGGATGATCTAACCTTTGGGGGTTTACGACCCGGGTTTGTTTAGTTGTTCGTGAACTACATTTTAGGTCTTTATCATCCTGGTATTCCATCCATACATTCCATTACTTACAGCTTTATCCATTTCGAAAAAAGGAATACTTAATATCTCGGTAGATTACAAAATATAATTTATAACTCTCTATGACGAATAATTATTAAAATTAAAACGAAAAATAACTGAACACAAAAGGCATGAAAATTACTAAGCACCAACTTTCACGAATAAACTGAAAAAAAAAGCACAATCTTGCCATCGTCAATAATAAACACATCCTTATTACGGAAGAAGGCGTTCTGTGTAAAGCCAACAACGAAATAAGCACCTCGATTCAAAGTTTTATCTTGTTGATGATCAGAAGTCCTGTGTGAGAGGTAAAGGGGTGTTTCCCCAGGTTGGGTGGGCAAGACTATCTATCATCCCAAAGTAAACATGCTCAACGGGAGGGCTCCTTTAAACTTAATTATTGGATCTTCCTCGCAAAATATAGCTATCACAGGGGTCAGAGGGCCCGTCCGGGACTGATTAGATCGTGGGTCATGCTAATAATTCATCCAGCGAGGCTGGTACGAGCAGGCATTCAACCAACCCCCACGCCTATTTACCTGTACAAGACAAATGCCACTTTTTACCCCAGTCATTCTGAGGTTACTCATATTTCTTTTTCTTTGTGAACTCTTTCTTTTGACTCTTTTTTTATTTAGGACTTTGTAGTTTATTGTGTTTTTTACGATAGGGGATATTTATTTTGTGTTTTGTCATTGTTATGTGTATGGAAGGGTGTTTGTCATCTCTTTGCTGGTTTTGGAGTTGTCCACACACCCAATAGTGAGCTATGGCTGGTGTTGAACTGATAGATTGGAGTTCAATGGTCATCTTACAAGTTCAAAGTACTTTCAAACATTTTCTCCCTTCTTCCTTATGATGACTAAGCACTTTAGAATGGCTCGTCTAGCCCTATTTGTAAAGACCTTTTACCTTTAATAATAAATAGATTTCTATTGAAAAGATATTTTAAAATATTAGCTTGTCCCAAAAGTTCGTAACGTATTACGATTTATATTTTGAAAGTGTTTACAAACTTTTTTGGGACAGCCTTGGTAATATTGGTAACCTTGGTAATATTAAAACAGAATTCTTATAGAAGAATGATTTAATTTCTTGTCAATCAGCAGGTGGACCAAGTTTCAGAATTACAAGGTTGTCCAAGAGTTCGTAAACACTTGCAAAATATAAATCATAATAATTCTGGCCTTAACTACTCGTTTCATGATTTTTCAGGATGCCTGAATGACCCACTTTTTTGGTCGTTGAGGTACAGCTTGCACCACGCTGATGAGGGCCAACAGCCCGAAAAGCGTCCGTGGTTAGCTTTTCTTGATTAATCAACAATGGGTATTTGGCCAATTTTGGAATAATTAAAAATCAACGAGAATAGTTGATATTTATTCCGATAGATGGCGCAAGCCATCAGCAACTTTCAGTTGCACGATAAGGAGATGCCTTTTTCATAATAAATCATAATATGTGTTCTGTACATTTTTAGATTGGTGCACTATGATGTTGGTTCGTTTGGATTAAGTGGTTTCAAGCAAAGGTGACAATATATATATATTTAAAGAGGATCAACGCTGTATACAAAAGCAAACTAAAATCGAATAAAAAAAACAACTGTTTTTCTTTTTCCCGCAGATCACATTAGCCTAGCGAAGAAGTACGTTTATCTCATCAAGCAAGCTGTGCGCTCTACTCTACAAGCCTCACTACCCTACCACGACAACTGCCGGCACAGGCAACATCGCCTTTTATATAGGCAAAAGATAAAACAATAGAAAAATGCAAAATAGCTATTTACATAAAATATAAAATTACATTCAAATAACTAACCAACAATATGTTTACGAACTTTTTGAACAACCTTATATAGAGATTTTTCTTGTAAATTTATTCAGTGGTCTCAACGCAGGTTTCAATAATTGGATAATATAATTATTTATATCAAAAACAAGGTGGAAATATCAAGCTTCAATGAATATACATTAGTAAGTTTCGATAGTTTATTAAAAAAAACTTATATCAAAAATATTATTTATAAATAAAAGCATCACAATAAGAAAAGATTAATTGTGAAGACAATTTAAAGATAGATAAATAATTCTTCCTGAATTGAAATTAGACGAAAAACATGGTGTAGGAAGACGAGTTTCTCAGAAGCTTATCATCCTCTCCTGTCCTTTATTTAAACCTCCCACATGTTTATTTCAATAGCCCTAATCATGCGCCGTCTCGTGTTTCAGACTGCAAATTTAATATTTACTTTCTCAAAAATCGGTCTTCTGTTAATATTTACTTATATAAATAGTTTTAAAACTTTCCTTTTTTGTATATATATATATATATATATATATATATATATATATATATATTTCTTCCTACCATTTGTACCATAGTTCTTATAAGTCGCGCTTCATTGCTCGCCTGTTGAAGGGTTTTTACCCGAAAGCTTGCACCTATGCATCAATAAAAGAAACTCGTCTTCCTTCACCATGTTTTTTGTCTAATAACAATATAAAGATGTTTATATATTTTTTTAAAAAGATAAATTATACTATAAAGTAATATTTGTATAAAGTTTAAATTTATTAAACTCGCGAATGTTAAGATCTTATCTGAAATAAAAATAATAAAAATTAACGGATTTAGAAGAAATTTCTTGTTTTATTTATATCTCAAGCTTTCGGGATATTTTACAGTCTTCTACAGGAGTATTTTACATATATGTCTAATCATGTAGAAGAGAGGGTTCATTATACCTGAAAGACAAAACTTAAGGAACTTGTACCTTTTATAATGTACTAGACGGGTGACCCGGGCTTCGCCCCGGGATTGACCCGTGTGCATATCTACCCGAGTGATATATATTTAGATAAGATTTTTTAAAATAATTGTTTGTTATTAGCATTATCTATTTGTTTGCATCAGCATAATTTAATCTAATCTTTGATAGAGGGCGCTGTTCGTGAGCTAAGTAGAATAATTTGAATATATAGTTTTAATAATTGATTTATATATTTTTTAAAATAGCCTATCGTCTTCCCCCGTATTTCCTTACCTATGTATGGAAATTTTGGTTTGAATTAGTGAACTACTGCGAATTTGTATACCGGACATACAAACAAACAAACATACAAACATTCATTTTTATATATATATATATATATATATATATATATATATATATATATATATATATATATATATATATATATATATATATATCTCTGATAATAACTCTGAAATATATTACAATGACCTTTATTGAAGACACACGAGATAACCAAGTATGAACAAAATTGTCTATGTATTTGAAAAATACTTTTTCTACTTATTTTTCATAATTTTATATTATATGTATATGCATTTTTCAACTCTTTTAATGCACATGCGAATAAATTGTTTTTGTTAAAATGCACATTATACTATGGAATGTAATCATTTGCTAAGTCTTTACATCATTAATTTTTATTTGAGCAATAGTTCCCCAGAAATTATTTTTACTTTTTCAAATCATTACTTTTATATCTGTAGCTACATATGTACATAATGCAACACTTTATATGTAATACAGCTGTCCTTAAAGCTTTTATACACTATGAATAAGCGATAGAACTCTTCCTGTTTAGATAATCAAATAAAGTAAAGCACGAAGGAAGATGAGTTTCTTTTTTAATAAACGCGAGCGAGCTTTCGGGCTACACGCCCTTCTACTGGCAAAAAAGCTAAGAGATTCCAAAAAGATACAAGCTTATTTATATTATGGTAAGCAATATTTTAGCATATTTACATTTTTTCTTATAGACGGAGAAACAATATACAACTATGACAATGACAAATAGGCTTGTATCTCTTTGAATCTCTTAGTTTTTTTGCCAGTAGAAGGGCGTGTGGCCCGAAAGCTCGCTCGCGTTTATTAAAAAGAAACTCATCTTCCTTCGTGCTTTACTTTACCTTTATACACTGTTTGATTAAAAACCACAAACAAGATTCACTCATAATGTCAAATATATAAGCAGAATCTTCCAATACAATAGTAGATATCTAAAAAGCAATATGGTAGATTAAACTGGCGAAACCATTGTAGAAGTTCACCACTGAGAGAGATATTTATAACCCAGGGAGCGCAGAACGCCAACTACCAGAGGAGTCCAGCTCACTAATATGGACTAATGTTGAGCGCTTTTACTCGCGTCCTGTTTTTGATTTCTGAGTTGAATCAGTTGACCAGGAAGTTTCATGCTGGGGTTGAGTCTGGGAGTCTGGTCATAGATTGAGGTGGGTCAGTCCAAGCAGGATAGCTGTTTGTATCCTATGTCTCAGGAATGCTGGACAACTGAAGAGAAGATGATCGACTGTCTGAGGCTCTTCTGAACAGTGGATGCAGGTAGGGTCTGTTTCGGGATGCACACGTGTAATGTCTGCCAGTACATGGCCTTGATGATCCAAGACCCTTTTACATTATATATAAGACTTATTGTAGATTAAGAAAAAGGCATCTCCTTATCGTGCAACTAAAAGTTGCTGATGGCTTGCGCCATCTATCGGAATAAATATCAACTATTCTGGTTGATTTTTAATTATTCCAGAATTGGCCAAATACCCATTCTTGATTAATCAAGAAAAGCTGACCACGGAATAATTAAAAATCAACCAGAGTAGTTGATATTTATTTCGATAGATGGCGCAAGCCTTTTTCATAATTTATGCACCTTTTCCCAGTACAATATCACATTTGTACTATTTTTTCACTTATTGTAGAATTCTAAAATATTGTTTTTTATATGAATCAGTTTTAAAATTATTTTTCGTTGTCGTTTTATTCCCATAATATGAGAGACCATCTGGTCTGTCACGTCACGGATGTCATGTCACGGATGCTTAATAAGTTTTACCTTAAATTTTCAGAAAGATCTTGTTTTGTGGTTCAGATATAAGGAAGTAGATGCTTAAGACTGGCACTGGGGTTCATGTTGTCTTGATGTTGCATAAAAACCATTGAGATGTTTATTCTTGAATATAGAAAATGCTTACTGTTCTTCTTCTATTTTAGGGATTTATTATTACTTATATTCATTTCTTTAAAGCTATTCCAAAAATGAGCAAGAGAATTTTTCCTTTTTATAAAACAGGCGCAGAATTAGTATTTTCCTCTTGTAGGCCAGTAGAAAATTATATTAATGGTTTAGGCTGCAAGCTTCTTTTGCAATTTAACGATTGATTTTCTAATCATGATCATTTAAGAGATTTTTTTGACAAATAATCTACTTTCTTAGGTTAATCTAACGCTGTATTGTTGATATAGTTATATTACTTATATATATATAATTAATAAATCAGGGAACAGGTTAAATCAATGTTTAGTTGATTTCTGTTCCACCAGATGGCGCTCTGCCTTCTGTAAAGCACATGTGCTCCTGGTCAGGATATGCCATTTTTAATATTGATTTCAACACCTGATCTTTTTATCTTTTATTTTTTTTCTTTCGTTTTTTAATATATAATTATATTTCTTCAAAATATATTTCTGATTCTCTACCTTATATATTAGAGATCAAATCTTGTTCATTTTTAAAGGCAGGATTTTATATATACAAAATATACAAGTTATTGATTATATGCATGAAAAATGGATAAATAAACTCAATTTAACAAAATATTATAAACATAAGTATGATATATAGTTTTTTGTATATTTTATATATATAAAGATAACCCTAACTGAACTGTGTGGAAATATTATTTCTTTACAAAATGCAACCATTTACTCAATAATCTACTTCTTCACTGTGTTCTATGCACGAAAAACGATGTATATAGTCTTTTGTACATAGATATTCTTTCCTTTTCTTCTTTTTCTCTTTTCTGAGCGAGGATTCAATTTTTCCCTCTGCTTCTCATTTCTTTTTAGATTCATTTCTAACAGGAGAATCGATGTATAAGATGGAATGTCTTAATAAAGGCCTGTGTGTATATATAACGTTAACCTATATATAAATTGAAAATTATAGGTAGGAAAATGAAAAGAATGATATACTTATTATTTTTATGTCTTCTGATGAAATAAACGAAGAGATTAAAGTACTTATAAATGCAAAAGAATAAACATATTTAAGCGTTTGATATCCTTTAATAAATATTTTTCATTATTTAAAATAAACGTATGATTTTATATTCGAAATAAATCGATATATTTATCTATAGAAATCAGTTTTATTGGATAATTCTTTGTAGAAAACTATTTTGAAATTATCAAAAGAAAAAGAGAAGAATAGACAAAGGATTCCAAGATGGCGTCCAAGCCCCGAGGCGTACCTAAATGATGATAGTAATAATGAATTATGTAACAATTAAACGAGTCAATGAAACATCATTTCCATTCCTGAGACTCATTATCTGCTGTCAAATTCTCTTATTGGTCGTTATTTATCACCAATAAAAAGAAAGTATTTAATGAGCAGATGAAAACTTCTATGAAATCTTTGTGATTATTATCATTATTTTGAAAATAGAGCAATCCATACTTAAATCATTAGATAATAAAAAGGCATATATTGGATTGAATAAAAGATTTATTTGCCAATATTTCGGCTGGCTGAATGCCATATATTTGAAAAATTCTTACCAAATTCAAAATGTATAACATGGTTTAAGAAGACTTCGAATACCTATATAAATATACTGAGTAGTTATCATTCAAATTGCTATAAAAAGCTTTTTTCAACCATTTCCAAAAAAAATTCGTATGCCTATATATGTTGCATACAATTTTTATTTTATATTTCTTATTATATTTTATTGAACAAACTCTGTCAAGTTGACCTCCAGATAGCGAAACTTTATATTATATAAATTTATTATTGTTGTTTTCTTTAGGCAGGCACAAAACCTTTTGTAAAACGACATTTGAAAATTATCCCGTAAGTGTTTCTTTTCAACGAAAAATCAAAATATCAAATCAAATCAAAAATCAAATAATCGTCATTTCTCCTTGGAATAAATTTTGATTTTTCGTTGAAAAGAAACACATGCGGGATGGTCTTCAAATGTCGTTTTACAATCGCAAGCCGCATTATATTATATTGTATTACAAAACTATTTGTAAATATGCAAATACGTAAGTCTTTAATTTTCTTTCTCCTTCACGTCTTTAGTAAGAGGTATTAAATCCTCAAATTATCTTAATAGTTAAATTTAAACAAATCTATATATATAAAATTGAATGTCTGTGTGTGTGTCTGTGTGTCCTCTATGGATTCGAAAACCATACATCCAATCGCCGTGAAATATTGGAATATTATTAGGTGTATCTCCGGAAAGGTTTACGAAAAATAATTTCTTGAATATCTTTAATATCCTTAGAG
Source organism: Cordylochernes scorpioides (assembly GCA_030710605.1). Classification (NCBI taxonomy): domain Eukaryota; kingdom Metazoa; phylum Arthropoda; class Arachnida; order Pseudoscorpiones; family Chernetidae; genus Cordylochernes; species Cordylochernes scorpioides. The sequence goes on along the minus strand of CP092880.1, from coordinate 12,561,964 downwards.
TTATTTGCAGATTTGTAGCTTTAACTCGCAAGCAGCTCCACCATTGAGACCGAGATAGGCTTAAGTTTTGGTCCACGCCTGATGACCTTGGGTCTTTCAGGGCTAATATATTAAGTAAAACTAATTCAAATATTAGTGCTTTAGTGCTATCTCCTTGAGTTACCGATTTAAAAGTTTATTTTCTAATTTTAGATTATAAGAAACATATTTTATTTTAAGTATTGTACTTTATGAAACATATTTTATTTTAAGTATTGTACTTTATTTTAAAAAGTTTAAATAATTGTGCAAGACGATATATATGATATATAATAATCAAAAGAAATACTGAGTATCGTTTAAATATAAAATTCGAATAAATATAAATGCGCTACTAAAAATTAAATTTTAGGATGCAATTATTAAAGGTATATATATAATAGGTAAATTATTAAATCTATATATATAAAATTGAATGTCTGTGTGTGTGTGTGTGTCTGTGTGTCCTCTATGGATTGAAAAACCATACATCCAATCGCCGTGAAATTTTGGGATATTATTAGGTGTATCTCCGGAAAAGTTTACGAAAAATAATTTCTTGAATACCTTTAATATCCTTAGAGTTATTTGCAGATTTGTAGCTTTAACTCGCAAGCAGCGCCACCTTGCTTAGGCTTAGGTCTGCCCCCCCCCCCCCCGTCCGGCAGCCGGCCAGTTGGTTGGACAGTCCAAATTCCCACCGACCATCAGAGGGATCAAGAGGTCCTGGCGCGCGGGGGGCGGGTGACCTCCGGAACTACGTCCATCTTCCATAAACGACCATGATTTTATTCGACTTATCGAGTATTTTCAAGGGACCGGGAAAATATGTTCACTAGATAAAACGATGATTTTGTAATGTAGAAAATTAGGAAAGACAAAATTCGGGATGACACGGGAAACAGGGACCGGGAAAAAAATGTTCACTTTATCGAGAGATTCAAATATACGAGTTTCAAATTATCAAAATATATCTTTTTTTTATAAGTTTATAGAGAATTGTTTTAACAAATGTTCGTTAGAAAAACCTTTACTCGGGTAAAACCTCGGGCGAAGCCGGGTACGTCCGCTAGTAGTGATATAAATTGATTTTATTGTATTTATTTTTCAAAAAGAGGTATAAGACTGCATACTATTGGCATAATATTCTTGTGAGTATTTAAAATTATCAAATAATTCCTATCTCTCAAAATATTATAACATGTGAAAAAAAAAAAAAGGTCAAGTGTTGATATTAAAAATAAAAAAGGCATATCCTGACCAGGAGCACATGTGCTTTTCAGAAGGCAGAGCTCCATCATTATAACATGGGTATATACATTAGAATTTCCTTGAGAGGGCACTCCCGCTAGAGGACACCTCTCTACAAAGGACAGTTTTCAGCTACAAAATGGCCATTTTTACTATTTACCAACTCTCCTGTAAGAGGACATTTCCTTCTAAAGGACACTTTGGTTCTGAAATTAGGTGTCCTTTACAGGAGGTTCTACTGTATATATATTACCACTATAGTTATATAGATAAAAGCTTACACTTTTATTTTTTGGACAAAAAAGATTCATCCAAATAAACTTTACAAAATAATTTTAAATGGTAACTGTTCTCAGTATATTTACATAGTTTATTCGGATTTTTACCCTGTACTGAGATGAGGGCCTTAAACTTTGGTATACAGAGTAGGTTTTTATTTGAATTTTTCAAAGCTGTTGTTTTCTCTCATTCACCTATATGATTCTATGGTCCCTAAATTAGCAATAAACATAAATTTGATATAAAATAAGTAATCATTAATTAATATATTGATAAAAAGATTGATGTTTCAAAAACCCTCGTAAATCATCTTTTCATTTTTTTGTAATTAAAGATAACGCCTTGTTTCCCAATTTCTAATAATATCATGAATTGCATTTCAACCCGAGAAATGATAGCTATATATATCTTGAGGTGTTCATACGTCTTGTGGGTAGCTTTATTTAGAAATATTGATGGAAACTTTGCCACGAGGAAATTTATCATTAAAATAAAAGACATCTCACACCCGCCTCAGAGATGTCAAAACTCAAAAGAAAGGCGTCGCTTTCGTTTCATGATGTATTTGTTCCTGGAAAAATTCCCATTAATATTTCAGTCAGAGAATTGACTCAGTTACTTTAAAATATAGCTTATATTTTGCTACTCTGTAAACTTGCTGTATTGCTTTTATTTTGAATTTTATAAGTATTGTTTTCTTGTCTCTTATGAATAAATTTCTGTGTTATCTTGAAGTTTGTCTTTTCGAATTTTCTTCGGGATATGTTTATTGAGATGCTGGGTGGATTAGAGAAGACAGACTGAAGATTTCCAAGGATACCTTGAAAGTGATGTGAACTACAATTTTCCGCGACTGACTCCAGGATCCATCGCCGTGGTCAAAGCCAAGACTTCCCTCCAAGAATACGCTAACTTCGTAGACGATAGGACGATAAAGCCGCTCTTATTTCCGAAAGAAAAAGGACGCAAAGGTACTAGGGACAAACTTCAAGACTCCGAGGAAATCCTAACAGAAAATATGTCAGATCCATATCAGTAGCAACAAAATTTAGCAAGTTGAAGGTCACAGTTCTCATAGATTAAGAGCAATGTAGAAAAATATTTATTATTTTATTAAAAGGTTATGAATTTTGATATTTATATTTAGCTATTTTGTAAACTAGCTTCATTGTCTTTCTGATATTTATGAATTTTGATTTCTTAGTTTAAATAATTGGCCGTGTCATCCTGAAGTTTGTCTTTTCTAATTTCCTAGGTGACAATAACGTCAATGTTCACGTCTCAACATTATATCATATGCACGGTCAATACCCATTAGACAGAAATACCTCACTAATCAAGACATTAGCCTTATCCACCTAGAGAATGGCGTCCATTCAGGGCTGTCAGTGATCGCGCCAGATGGGAATGTGGCGTGCTGCCCCAATCTCTTTGTTCCCAAAGCGGGTATCCGCTCGAAGCTTCACTGCAATCAATGCAGCCCTGTCTGGCTGGAATATATTGAATGATACTTGAAACAACACTAAACTCGTTTTTTTAAACTCATCAACATGTTTAACTTGTTTATATAACCAATATTACCGCGAAGGTCTACAGGGAACTCTGAAATGTGGCTGACTAACGGGGCAATGGCACCCTTCCTTCATGTGGACAAGACACCATAACCATTATATAGAAATCGACTCAGAACGAAACACTACAAAGAATTGAATACAACCAGATGGCACAAGAACCTACAGATTATGTTAAATATTTTCTGGTGTGGAACTAACCTACCTACATATTCTCATGCCCAGCAATGCTGAGCCTTCAGAAAATTGACATGGACCCAGAACAGCAGCTTTACACATCCAAGATATAACATTGCGACTGCTGTGATAGAGATGTATGGATACATCTGAGGCTTTCATTGGACACAACAAAAACAACAGAAAATCGACATGGACCCAGAGCAGCAGCTTTACACACCCAAGATAGATGACATTGAGACTGCTGTGATAGAGATGCATGGAAACATCTAAGGTTCTTCATTGAACTGACAACAACAACAGAGACCGACACATT